>WBMY01001045.1:1284-119968 GCA_013397315.1 Donacobius atricapilla | reverse complement strand
CATTATATTTTACCTTAATATATAACTTATCTATTTTGGTACTTTTGGCTGGCACAATTTTTCACAAAAACTATACATAAGTGAGAAATCTTATGTGTCAAAAAACAGTACTTGAAAGAATTCAATGAAGACCTGAATATCCAGTGAGAACACCTTACTGTAGAGGATTTCTCAAGATATCTCTTGATTATAGAAGTGATCAGGTAGAAGAAGGATTCTTACTGAACACTTGTCGATTATCTCCTCATCCTCTGGGGTCTTTTGTATGTGTCCCCTACTTAGTTGTGTTTTTTTTCAGTTCCTCTTGATGCAGAGCTCTCTTCTTTTTCTTTTGGAAACTTGAGAGAGACAGATGGGAAAATGAGCTCACAGAAGAGGAAAGACATGGCTGACAAGGGTTCAAAGCCAACATAAAACAATAAAGAGAAGTTTGAGGAAACATTGCTTCATAGACCTAGATTTTCATCCAGTGTGGTTTGGTTTGAAAGGACTTGCCAAAAAAGATACAACTGTAGTGAAACCTGCTCATTTTCATCAAAAAAGGAAATACTGTGATATAAGTTTCTTATTTTTAGTTCAAAAGTATAGCTTATTTTATAATCCTGCTTGTTGTGGTCCTTTTAAATAGGCTTTTGAGGAAATAATTCTTTGGTTATTTTCAAAGAAGTTCAAGATGAAATTTTTGGTCAAATACAGATTAAAAAAGAACAAATCTGAACTATTTGGGTATTATCCACATATACACCTTTTATTTTTTTTATTTGTTACAAAGAAAGAGGTAAGGACATCTTATGTGGTTAAGGGAATTACAATAACATGCAAAATTACCATNCCTGCCCAAAACCTCGTGGTATCTCTTTCTTCCCTCGGGGAGAAAAAACTCTCAGAGAACAAAAAACGGTGTAGCCCTGGTGCTACCCTTTCCTAGCCACTTGTATTGCTTTGGTCAAGCGCCCATAAGCACCCAGCAATTAGTCTCCTAGCGACTTTATGGGAAAAAATTCTATAAAGAAAAAAAAACCCCACCAAATCTCACCCCCAACACCATGGGATTAATAGATTACTACATAATGAGTATACATCACTGAGAATATGATTAGTCAATAGAATGTGATTACATTTCATATAATTAAGAAAGGGAGCCATAGACAGAATTATAGGAGCTTTGAGATCGAGAAAAGACCCTTTTAATCCAAGAAGTGTTTCAGAGTTAAAGTGACAATTGAGTATTGAGGAAAACACAAAGGGCCAAATTCATGCCAGGTGTGACTCTGTGGAAATCAACATAATCACTCCTGGAATTATTGTTATCTAAAATACCTTGTAAAGGATAAAAAGATGATGAAAAAATATCAGCAGTATATTTAATTTCAAAGATATATTTTATAAAGGAAGTCTCTTTAGGTCCATCATCTACATTCAGATATTACTCATTTTTCTTTTTGCTGCACACAGGCCTGATGACAGAAAAAAAATTGTCAAAATTAAAAAAAAAAATCCTTTGCCAAATGAGATCAGAGCAAAGAATTAGTGAAGTAACACGATAAACTTAGCCTGGTATGCTACATAAATTGGGCTATTAATGTAAATGGTACTTCATTAATTACTCCATTTTCATCATGACATCTCTATTTGTCTGGGCAGTGTGAAGCTGGATTTTTCATGGTAGTCAGTAGACTTCACCTAATATAATGACTTGTCTGAATAGAACATAGCAGGATATAAATTAAATTGTCTTTTTAATCCTGGGTTATCCATCTAAGACCAATGCCGGTTACCAAATCCTGAACATACCTGCAGATCTGTAAAAAAGCATAATGCAGCCATATGTGATAGAAAACACAAATATGATTGCTGTATAAATGGTGCATAGTTGGGCAGATTGCACTATAATTCTGGTCCCTCAGATTCCATAACAGGAAAAGGTTGTGGGAGTAAAACATATATTTTGAAAACTGGCCTTTTTTTTGCCTGATGTTGTTAATAAAATCATAATCGTTTGTCTGTCAGAGAGTAGACATCAACACTATGATTATGACAATACTGTAGTGAATTTCTTCTTCAGCCCTTCCAATGAATATTACTATTTTAGAACATTCTTGGATATTTCACCTGTAAGAATTTTAGGAACAGCATTCAGCAAACCTGAGCACTTCTCACAAGCAAGCTCATCAGAAGGAATATTTTTTTTCCACTTAAAACATCATCCCCCTGAACTGGCTTCTTTCTTCTAAATAGGATTGTGAAAGCAATGTTATGGGTATTGTTACCATATTTCATACAGCATTAATAAATGAACCCATCCATTCAGAGGTGCCTTTCTCCAAGAAAAGCATCATTGCAGAATGCCATAGTGAGAAGATTCAACATCTCTACCTTTCAGAAGGAAAATGTTGCCCTTTGTACGTTCAGGTGTTGAGGGTTTTTTGGACTCAGTTTCCTTCCTTCAGATTTAGTCTTAAATCCTGATTATCTGATAATTCATACTTTGCTCCTATGCTTCTAAACTCACACAAAAATAGCATCTGTGACCATAATTTCATCACCCTTTATATGCCAAGGCTATGAGATATGATTAAACCCTGGATAAATTTTTCAATCAAAACACTGACCAATAAGTGAGAACACTGACACAAGTCAAACAATATTACGTGTCCTGCCAGATTGCTGTCTAACAGGTTTTAACAAAAAAGTTACGATTGGAACACTAGGAACTGTTGGCTACACAATGTTTCTTTGTGAAATAGATGAAACCTTGGGGATTTACAGGCATTTTTGTAGGTACCTATCATTTGTCTGAATAATTACTAAGATCCTACAAATCACAGTGAACCAAGCATAGTACCTCTTTAAATCATGTTCTGTCATTATTGTCAGTGATTTACCTTTTCTATTCCTTTCAGTGGTAGATGTAGGCAAACCAAAATGGACTGTGTAGTCTTTGTTTTTTCAGAAATAATAAATAATGTGAAACAGATGGTTATATGTTCATGGTATTTGGCTTCTTTGTGTGGGTTTTTTTTTTTTTTGTTGCTGTTGTTGTTTTCTGGTTTTTTTTTGTTTTTTGTTTGTATTTTCTTTTAAAAGAAGAAAATTGTAGTCCTGAATTCAGATTTCAATTCACATATCTTTGTTAATGAGCTGAAATATGGCAGATTTTTCTTTTTATGATTTTCCTCAGGAATTCTGTGCAATAAACTATACAAGAGTAAACATAGAGACAAAGCAGGTCTTTTGCACAAGGAAATGAGTTCACTGGGAAAATGATTAATGTATGTTCTGGGGTCTTGTACATTATCCCCTTTCTAACATTCTTCCCCAGGCACAGACCTAGCTCAGCAACAAGATACTGGGCTAGATGAAATTTTGGCCTCACTTAAACTGACTGCTTCTATTTTCCTTACATTTTGGAATGTCAAAAATTTGGAATATGGCCACTCTAACAATTTTTGGCCGCTATAACAATTTTCTTTTCTTTTTTTTTTATGGCTGGGTTGATAAAGTAGTGGATTGTAATACAACACAGCAAAATGGTGGCTACCTTTCCAATGTGGAAGGATAGTGTATGGGTGAAATGCCACAGAGCAGCTTGTTGAATTGAGAAGCAAACTCTTTAATCTCTTATACATGATATAATTTTGGTCATTTTAAGAAGTTTCTCAGCACTTTTAAGAATCTTACCACTGAAATTTGCCATGTGACTTGTGCCGTCTGCTGACAAGATCTATCTGTGTCAGAACTGAAGTACTGCTCTTATCTTGGAAGGCCAGTGTGCCGTGTTGTACAAATTAATGAATGAACACAGCCTCTCCCTCCTTACCCAGGCAAGAACGAGTTTTTGATTTTTTTTTTTTTCTCCAGAATAATTAAGAAAGAGCTTCACTTATACTTCATAAACTACCTATTGCAGGTTTTCATGTCATTTACAGTCTGTGATGTTTGCTGCAGCACTCACATCACATTTTGACATTGCTTTGGAAGGAGTACAGCTGCTTTGAAGTAGTTCTTGGGAAATGAAAGTCTCACAGCTGAAATTGCCCCTTCTGCACTAGGTCTAGTTGGAAAATGTCATCCTTTTTTGTGATCTCTGTAATCGCTTAAGATTGGTGAAGTCTTTGAAATATTTTTGTGGATTCATATCTTAAATGGTCTGAATTGTTTCCAGGAGGTGCCAGTTTCTTCACTGACTGATGAGGAGGGCAGAGTAAGTACACTCTATACCTACTGCAGACAAAAATTTCTAGCTGGAAATTAGCAAGATGTTTGTACCTCAAATCTAGAGGTAAGCACCTACTGCATTCTAGTTAACTGATTATTCCTATGTAATAACTTGCTAATGAATAAGCATTAAAGAACTTCCACAACATTGGTGAAGACCAGGTTGGATGGGGCTTTGAACAACCTGGTCTAGTGGAAGGTGCCCCTGGCTATGCCAGGGGGCTTGGAACTAGATTATCTTCAAGGTTCCTCCTATCCAGAATCATTCTGTGATTCTATGACAGAAATAATGACCCTTCTTTGATTCAGTTCAAAACACTTGTACAAGCAGAGATTCCTCCTTGTCTGGGTGAACTTCAATTCTGCTGAAGTCTTCATTTAAATCTATTTTATTTGAACTCTCTAATCAATACAAAATAGGTACATTACTCCTAAATCAGCTGTATTTTCCTATAAAGTAGGACATCCTCAGGCACCTGTGGCAAGCATAAAAGCATATTTGAAACAAGATAAAAAGGAGGAACATTTATTTCTGATACAGTCATGCCAAATCATTGTTTGGAATATTTTGTTGAAATATAGGTTTGATTATGCGTATATGTGTATCTTCTGGTTACACTTATTTTTCTAATGTGAAGAAAATATCCCTCTATCCCTATATCTAATTTTCTCAATTTTTATAAGAACGAGTCGCCTTTAAATCTGGAATTCTGTGAATTCATACTTAAAAAACAAATATTCCTTCTTCATAGAGTTCCAGTTTAGACAGAAGATGGCAGCTCTCCCTTTTCAGTCTTTTAAGCCTGGGTATTTTTTCCAGAAACAAATCAGACTTCCTGGCTGTGTTTCTTGTTTACAAAGTGCTGTATACATTGACATTTCAGAATTTCTGTATACTTTATGACTGACTATCATACATCACATCATAAAATTAAAGGCATTTATGTTCTACAGAATCCTGGGTGAGATCTAAATTGTACAGAACTTCAAAATATGCATCCTCTAAAAATTACCTTTCTGATTTCCTCACTGTTTTGCTTCCTGTACTTCTGGTAATAATGATGGACTTTCTTGACTTTGGAGCAGGAAACCTGATTAAAATATAATTTAGCCATTTTACTTTTACCTTTTTATGTTCTCTAACCTAAAGTCCAGGGTGATCTAATATGCTTTGAAGGTGAACTCTATATTCTATAGATTAGATATCTTTTGGGAGATACCTTCTAAAATCCTGCTTAACAATGTTAAAAAAATTAAATAACCAACAATGAAGAACTTAAAAATAGATACGGAAATAAAAAATGACTTTAAAACCAGAAGTACTGAATGTATAAGACAGATGAAATCTTTGAAGATAAGCTGAAAGAAAATATGATTAACAATGTTGAAACAGAGTAGTGCCAAGTATATGCCGTTTCTAAGCCAAATACATTATACAAGGTGGAAATTGAACTTTCAAGAGTCATGTTAGCATTTTACTCTTATGCTTTATCAAGGTAAGTGAGAAAATAAAAAAAAAAAGCAAAAACTGCATATTGGTAAGTCTGTTTTAAATATGGTCATGTCAACACTGATGAATGACATCTTCAGGTAAAGTGATTACAGGACTACATCATGACTCATTTCTAAAGCCTGGCAAATACTAATGTGAGATGCCTTTTGTGGTTTCAAGCCCTAAAAGTTTTGAAGTATATTTTTAACCTCCATTTTTGTGTAACTTTTAGAGATCTGCACTTTATATTTGTAGAGATATTTCATGCTCTTGCACAATGCAAATCCTTTTCATTATGCACTGCTAACTGAAAAAAATTCTCCATGGAGCTGTCCTTGATCTTACTTCAAAATGATAAATCTGTTTTCTTGTCATTGTTCTTTGTTGCAAGAGTAACAAATTTCCCTTCAGTCCATATGGTATAACCTCTTCCCAGAATCTCTACAGCTATTTCTGCTAAAAACTGTTGTTCGTGCTTAAGATATAAGCTATCATAAGATAAAGATTTGACTCTTTTTGTTTATATTCTATCCAGAACATGATAAAAAAGGATCAGTGGTTTATGCTGTAAATAGCAAAAGATCAACAATGTAAATTGTGTAGATAAATTGTCAATAAAAAGTAATATTATCAAGCAGGTACAATTCTCACTGAGCTTTGAAAATTTATATAATAGTAGTTGATCAAATCAACGTGGATTATGTATATGTATAATAATCAAAAGTCCAACTATTTTAATTGCTGTGTAAACATGTCCCTCTCTCATGAGTTCACAACTCATATGATTAAAAAAGAGGGAACAGGTCTAATGTTTAAACTTGTTGAAATGTTTTGAGTCTTCTGGGTTTACACTTTTGAAATACTCTAACTTCAATGGCATGTGTTTGTTGGCGACTGATGAAATATAAATACTCTGTTAAAATATCCATAACTTGTGCATATACCTGTAATCAGTTATTATAAATTAAGGATATCTCCAATAATAAAAGCAGTAATATTGGTCATGTGTCTGACAAAGTGTAAATTACAGCATTTACTAAAGAGCTAAGTCTTTCCCTAAGAAATAAAAAAAACAGTAGCTGACAATGGGGTTTTTGAAAAGTTTCTAAGTCACTTTAGGTATTTAACCTATATCACATACAGTGTAGAACAGGCAGAATACCAAAGAAATGTCTGTATCTCCTAAGAATCTGGAACTTCTTCTTTATATTTCTTTTCCAGAGTTATCTAAATTTGATGGTCATACAAAAATACTGCAAGATCTATTTGTCTAATATTTCTTGGGGAAATGATGAAATTTTGTCCAGTGGTGAGATAGACAAGAAGTGGAAACCTCCTTTGAACAATTCCTTTTTTTTTTTTTCCATTTAGTTAGATGAGGAAAACTGTTGTGTGCATTTGAGCATTGCTATTGGTCGGCAAGGTTATTGTATTCTGAGCAGTAATGTGTGTACACTGTTACTAATAAGAGCATTGTTATTGTCAAAAATTCAAAAATTTGTATGGGTGCTCTTTAGTGCTAACTCTGAAGAAAAATACAATTAAAATATTTTAACTTCATAAATATATTTGTACATATGGCTCTTGCTCTTTTGGTTGGTTTTTTTTTTTTTTTTCCTGTATTAAATGTGATTGCATTGTAACAATTGCAAAACAGAATAACTATGGTGCTGATATATATATGATCTATAAGTCAGAGATTTATTAGAGATATATGGTTTATTAATTTAAAGGATGAGAATTTTACTCAGAAGAGAAAGATTTTTTTTTTCCCTTAGAAGAGCATGTAGGCAAAAAACTATAGACAGTATCTTCCCTGTTCTGTTTCCTCATTCCTGTGTGCTGTTATGCCCAAAAAAGGCAAAAAGAAAATAATTTCTTGAAGATAGTCAAATGTACCAGACTCCCTTGCTGCCTCTGGCAGTTGGCTACACTGCCAAATAGCTTCAGTAGAAACTGCTTTGCTACCTAAATTCTGTCACTGATATTTTTCTGGAGAGATTTGATTGCTGGATTGTTTATTTTTTCCTATACAAAATCTAAGCCTTCACTGGAGCAGAGACTGAAACCTAAGTGCCTCATTACCTAATATCTTACCAGCTATCTTACTAAGTGCATTGCAAGGATCACATCTATCATCCTTGAGAACTGAAAATATTTATATTTTCCTCTTATTATTTATTTAGAAAATATTTAAAGAATGTGAACAATAAAATATTAAAAAATATCTCTACATTGCTCAAATGTAAACACCTTAAAATATTTAAATACTCCTTGTTGAATGCCATACTTTTTGGTCTGTAGGATATTTAAAACAAGGCTATTATCATCTCAGTGCTTGGAATTCTTGTTCCTCTCTTAAAATCACTCAGTGCTTTGAAATACTGAGTGAGAGAGCCAGTCTTTATGCAACTAGCTAAGATGTTCACATGAATTCTTGCCCCTTCTCTCATGAATTTGCTTATCAGAATTGAACTGTATCAAAAAGACACTCTGAAAGCTTTTTTCAACCTTTCCAAATAGTCCATAGCTTGCTGGTTCTGACTCTGATCTTAGAGGTGACTGTCAGGTCTTCAAATACTTCTTTAAGAAAAGTAGAAACCCAGTCTTGGTTTTCTATTACTTGGTAAGTCTGTAGTACAAAAGATAAGGAACCAAAGACAGCTTAGTGAAAGTTTTTTGCTGAATTTCTCATTTACAGAACATATTCCATTCTCTATTTGAAATGATGAATGAACTTGTGTAAAAATATTATCTCATCACATAGTTATGAACTGCACCATGAAGTGCAGTGTGAAGATAGATGAATGAAGATTCCAGCATTTTGTAACTCATTCTGCTGCTTGGCCAGTGTGTTTCTTTGCTAGTTTTAATGTTTGCAACATTGCAAATACAGGGATAGGTGGGGATAGTTTATTGCTGGGCCACATCCTGCTTCTCCAGGTATGGTATTAGATACACTGCATGTTAGGAAATTACAGCATGTCAAGAATTTCCCACGTTTTAGGTAAATCATATCACTGAACAGAAATCCAGAGAGTTTTCATTTGTGATAACCAGTATCAGACTCTGATGGGGAAAATTCCCAGACATTACCTCTTGTTGACCACTGCTGTGGTATTTTAAATCCCTAACAAACCAAAACTAATAAGGAATATTTATTTTTCTAGTTTCTTATGGAAAAGACTCTCTTTCCACCTCTTCTTATAGATATATATCAGTAGGCCAATACGGTTTCCAAAAAGATTCTAGGGGTATAGCCTTGTATATTCAGCTGAATTGTGAATTATTAACCATAAAGACCATTTCCTCCTCACCTTTACTCTAGGCAATGTAATTAGGAATATGCCATAGTCCCTGAAAAATCAAACATTACTTGAGGTAATAATTGCCTCAGTAACTGACATTGCTAAGATGATTACTTAATAGCTCATAATAAATCAAGTTAAAACCAATGATTTTGTCTGTTGCAAGATGCAAAGCATCATCATCTTTTGAAAATCTCAGATAAATCTTCAGGATCAGGAGTCTTGAAAGCATTTTCTAATTTTAATTTTTTAAATTTTATTTTATTATTATTTTTTCCATAATTTATTTCAATTATTTTGGATTTTAACTAACAAACCTTTGATAAGAGCAAAAGGCAAAAACTGCCACCATAGCTTAATGAATATGAATCCAGAAATAATTTTAGAAAATAGATTGGTAGAATGAACAGAAGACAAGAACAATCATAAGAACTTGAGACTTATGTTTACAGGCTTGTGACACTCCATCACTATAAAAAAATGCAGATTATCCTTTTTATTTTATTTTATTCATAAAACAACAATGATATAATAAATTATTATGTTTAACAAGTATTTAATTAACTTCTCTAAAAAGCTACAAGTCACATTTTGTTAAAAGTTCTTTCATATTCTTAAATGCAATTATCTAAAAACTATCAATCATTTTTATTAGTTAATACTTGAAACTGCATGCATATCCAATATAATTATTAACGCCAATCCATTTACTGGTTCATTTGAGTCTGGCTATGCACAATTATGTGTGACATTTTGAAAGGAAGCACCATTTTCATAATGATACAATCATTATATTTTTTTCTGAAGATCAACAAAAGATTTATTCATTTGAANATTCTGAGCAGTAATGTGTGTACACTGTTACTAATAAGAGCATTGTTATTGTCAAAAATTCAAAAATTTGTATGGGTGCTCTTTAGTGCTAACTCTGAAGAAAAATACAATTAAAATATTTTAACTTCATAAATATATTTGTACATATGGCTCTTGCTCTTTTGGTTGGTTTTTTTTTTTTTTTTCCTGTATTAAATGTGATTGCATTGTAACAATTGCAAAACAGAATAACTATGGTGCTGATATATATATGATCTATAAGTCAGAGATTTATTAGAGATATATGGTTTATTAATTTAAAGGATGAGAATTTTACTCAGAAGAGAAAGATTTTTTTTTTCCCTTAGAAGAGCATGTAGGCAAAAAACTATAGACAGTATCTTCCCTGTTCTGTTTCCTCATTCCTGTGTGCTGTTATGCCCAAAAAAGGCAAAAAGAAAATAATTTCTTGAAGATAGTCAAATGTACCAGACTCCCTTGCTGCCTCTGGAAGTTGGCTACACTGCCAAATAGCTTCAGTAGAAACTGCTTTGCTACCTAAATTCTGTCACTGATATTTTTCTGGAGAGATTTGATTGCTGGATTGTTTATTTTTTCCTATACAAAATCTAAGCCTTCACTGGAGCAGAGACTGAAACCTAAGTGCCTCATTACCTAATATCTTACCAGCTATCTTACTAAGTGCATTGCAAGGATCACATCTATCATCCTTGAGAACTGAAAATATTTATATTTTCCTCTTATTATTTATTTAGAAAATATTTAAAGAATGTGAACAATAAAATATTAAAAAATATCTCTACATTGCTCAAATGTAAACACCTTAAAATATTTAAATACTCCTTGTTGAATGCCATACTTTTTGGTCTGTAGGATATTTAAAACAAGGCTATTATCATCTCAGTGCTTGGAATTCTTGTTCCTCTCTTAAAATCACTCAGTGCTTTGAAATACTGAGTGAGAGAGCCAGTCTTTATGCAACTAGCTAAGATGTTCACATGAATTCTTGCCCCTTCTCTCATGAATTTGCTTATCAGAATTGAACTGTATCAAAAAGACACTCTGAAAGCTTTTTTCAACCTTTCCAAATAGTCCATAGCTTGCTGGTTCTGACTCTGATCTTAGAGGTGACTGTCAGGTCTTCAAATACTTCTTTAAGAAAAGTAGAAACCCAGTCTTGGTTTTCTATTACTTGGTAAGTCTGTAGTACAAAAGATAAGGAACCAAAGACAGCTTAGTGAAAGTTTTTTGCTGAATTTCTCATTTACAGAACATATTCCATTCTCTATTTGAAATGATGAATGAACTTGTGTAAAAATATTATCTCATCACATAGTTATGAACTGCACCATGAAGTGCAGTGTGAAGATAGATGAATGAAGATTCCAGCATTTTGTAACTCATTCTGCTGCTTGGCCAGTGTGTTTCTTTGCTAGTTTTAATGTTTGCAACATTGCAAATACAGGGATAGGTGGGGATAGTTTATTGCTGGGCCACATCCTGCTTCTCCAGGTATGGTATTAGATACACTGCATGTTAGGAAATTACAGCATGTCAAGAATTTCCCACGTTTTAGGTAAATCATATCACTGAACAGAAATCCAGAGAGTTTTCATTTGTGATAACCAGTATCAGACTCTGATGGGGAAAATTCCCAGACATTACCTCTTGTTGACCACTGCTGTGGTATTTTAAATCCCTAACAAACCAAAACTAATAAGGAACATTTATTTTTCTAGTTTCTTATGGAAAAGACTCTCTTTCCACCTCTTCTTATAGATATATATCAGTAGGCCAATACGGTTTCCAAAAAGATTCTAGGGGTATAGCCTTGTATATTCAGCTGAATTGTGAATTATTAACCATAAAGACCATTTCCTCCTCACCTTTACTCTAGGCAATGTAATTAGGAATATGCCATAGTCCCTGAAAAATCAAACATTACTTGAGGTAATAATTGCCTCAGTAACTGACATTGCTAAGATGATTACTTAATAGCTCATAATAAATCAAGTTAAAACCAATGATTTTGTCTGTTGCAAGATGCAAAGCATCATCATCTTTTGAAAATCTCAGATAAATCTTCAGGATCAGGAGTCTTGAAAGCATTTTCTAATTTTAATTTTTTAAATTTTATTTTATTATTATTTTTTCCATAATTTATTTCAATTATTTTGGATTTTAACTAACAAACCTTTGATAAGAGCAAAAGGCAAAAACTGCCACCATAGCTTAATGAATATGAATCCAGAAATAATTTTAGAAAATAGATTGGTAGAATGAACAGAAGACAAGAACAATCATAAGAACTTGAGACTTATGTTTACAGGCTTGTGACACTCCATCACTATAAAAAAATGCAGATTATCCTTTTTATTTTATTTTATTCATAAAACAACAATGATATAATAAATTATTATGTTTAACAAGTATTTAATTAACTTCTCTAAAAAGCTACAAGTCACATTTTGTTAAAAGTTCTTTCATATTCTTAAATGCAATTATCTAAAAACTATCAATCATTTTTATTAGTTAATACTTGAAACTGCATGCATATCCAATATAATTATTAACGCCAATCCATTTACTGGTTCATTTGAGTCTGGCTATGCACAATTATGTGTGACATTTTGAAAGGAAGCACCATTTTCATAATGATACAATCATTATATTTTTTTCTGAAGATCAACAAAAGATTTATTCATTTGAATTCTATTTCCTGCCTGTCTGCTATATAACGTAAGAATAAGTGGATCCAGAGGGTAGCAGAAAATATAGTCATTGCTATTTAAGTAATTGCCACTCATAAATTGTTTTTTCCTTTTATACTTTTTCTACAGTACAAAATTAGGACAAAATAAAACCACCTAAGGAAAGATATGAAAGAGAACTACTTATCAGAGGTAAGAAAGTTGATTTTCTGAAACCTAGAGCATATAGACTGGGTTTTGCAATGTATCTGTTAATCAAAGAATAATGTTGGTTACTCTTTTACAAAAAATCATGTTGCAGTTCATTAAAGAAATAGTTCCACAAGTATTTGGAACTTGAAAGAGGGTTTGATGACTGAATTGCTTACCCAACTTTGGGCAGAACTTTGGGCAGAAGAAATTTTTTTCCCTATTTAGCCCCAGATGTGGTTTAGATGTTGAAAGGTCATTTAGGCCTGATTTTAAAAAAACATTTTAATTAGGTTCCTAGTGTGCTGTAGAAGTCCTCATATGGCTTAGATCCATTAGGACATATGGAGAGAAAAATAGTCCACATAAATGTCCAAATTTATCTTCTGTCTAGTGCTAGCGAGATGTATGTGTCCTAAGGTACTGTAGATCTTGTTAGATTCATTGAACAGGCTTTATAATCCAAAATGCAGAGAAACAGACGTTATAGTCTCTATTCTGCTTCAATAATTATTTATGACATATGGTAAAAATGAATCTAGCTTATTCTGTTCTCTATTTGTCACTTCGTCACTGCTCAATATACTGGACATCTTTACTTCTCTTTATTAATGTGAGTGAACAGGACTGTAAAGGAACGAGTACCTCAGAAAGGATTAAGCTGACATGAGTATGAGGAGTAGACTTTTAGGGAGAGACTTGTGAGTTAGAACTTTTATTAATAGTACACTCTCCTCATGGTAAATAGAAAGCAAAATGGATTCTTCTTTTGAAGTGTACTTTTAGAGTAGAGCACATATACTTTGAAGGTTTCTTTGAATGTTTTTCATATAATCATGGAATGATTTGGGTTGGAAGGCACCTTAAAGAACATATAATACCAACCCCTCTGCCATGGGAAGGGAAGCGATTTGCTAGGTGAGGTTACCCAGAGCCTGATCCAACCTGGCCTTGAACGCTCCCACATATGGGGCATTCACAGCTTCTCTGGTCAACCTTACTACCCTCACAGTAATGAATTTCTCCTTACCATCTAATCTAAATTTCTAGTCTTTTAATTTAAAACCATTACCCTTGTACTATCACTATCTGCCTACTCTTCACCACTTTTATAAGCTCCCTTGTAAGTGCTGAAAGGCTGCAATGAGGTCTCCCCAAAATCTTCTCTTCTCTAGACTGAACAACCTGAATTGTCTTAGCCTGACTTCATAGGAGATATGCTCCAGCTGCCTGATCATCTTTGTGGCCCTCCTCTGGACCCAAGCCGACAGGTCCTTGTCTTTCTCGTGCTAAAGACGAGAGCTGGATACAGCACTCTGGGTGGGTCTAACGAGGGCAGAACCACTTCTCTTCACCTGCTGGCCATGCTGCTTTAATGTAGCTCACATGGTGGCTGAAAAGGCCAACCTTCTGGGCTGTGAGTGCCTACTATTGGCTCATGTCCAGCTTTTCATCCTCCAGAAAATCCTCTGCAGGACTGGTCTCAGTGAATTCTTTCTTCTCCCATACTTATGCCCTAACCCAGGTGCAGGACTTTGCACTCAGACTTGTTAAACTTTATGAGGTTCTTGTGGGCCAATTTCATAAGCTTGTCCAGGTCCCACTGGTTGGCAACCCTTCCTTCTCTTCTGTCACTGCTCTGCTTTATGTCATTTGCAAACCGCTGAGGGTTCACTCAATCCCACAATCTCTGTAATTGATTAAGATATTAAAGAGCGCCTATCCCAAGACAGAGCTCTGAGGGACAAAACTTGTCACCAGCCTTCACCAGGACATATAGGCATTGACCAAAACTCTCTCTCTCCGTGTCCATCCAGCCAACTTCTTATCCACCAAACAGCCCACCTGTCAAGTCCATGTCTCTCCAATTTAGAGATAAGGATCTTATGTGGAGTTATGTCAATGGTATTGCAGAAGTCTAGGTAGATGGGAACATTCAGCCTTCCATTGTCAGCAATTGCAGTCACTCCATCGTAGAAGGTCCAGGTTGGCCAGGCACTATATGTTCTTATTGAAGCCATGGTGGTGGCTGTGGATCACCTCCTTGACTTGTATAATCCTCAAAAACATATTTGGGAGGATGTGCTCTACAATCTTCCCATTGAAGCACATAGACAAAGCTTACTGGTCCATAGTTCCCTATATTTTCCTTTCTCCTCTTTTAAAAATAGGAAAGATATTGCCAGATAATGGTGGCTTTGCCTGAGCATCATGACTTTCCAAATCTGACAGAGAGTAGGTTGGCAACAACATCATCCAATTCCCTCAGGACTCTGGGATGCAGCTCATCAGGCCCCATAGATTTGTGCCAGTTCACTTTCATCGGGTGGTCTTGAACCAGCTCTTTGCTTATGGTGGGGGCTACGCTCCTCAACTGGAGGTCTGGAGGCTTGAGAGATGTGTGAAGTCTGACTACCAATGACAACTGAGGTGGAGAGCTTGTTTGGTACCTCAGCCTTCTACACATCTGTTGTCACTGGTTTTCCCTTCTTGTTTATTGGGAGCGCTCTCTCTTTTTCTGACCAATGTACTTACAGAATCCTTTCTTATAAAAGTTCTAACTCATAAACCTCCTTCCTAAAAGTTTACCCCTCATGCTCATATGTCAGATTATTCTTTATATCTTTTATTTATTTTTGGTTGCTTTTTAGTTTCAGTTGAGCTAAAGACAGGTTTGGGCTAGTAGTTCAGATACTGATGCCAAACAACCCCCTTCAGGGAAGTGAAATCAGTGCTACCTTTGGGATCTGAGAGACCCTTGGCTGCATTCAAGCCTATTTACTTCAGAGGGTCATCTTTAAGGAGCTGGGTGGGATGGTGCATTTACAGCACTTGTTTATATATATGCTTAAAATCAGCCATGCTTCTCTTATATGGCTTTCTCTTTGTAGAAATAAATAAAATTTAAATATAACCTTGATATGATTATCTAGATTTAGGGAATAAATAATCTCCCTATGAATTTCAGTGCTTTCAAAGTGCCATCTGTATTAAACTTCCTTTCTTCATAAAATATCTATATGAGTTTTTCCCAAAAGCATTACGTCTCATTGTATCAAATTTAGTTGCTATTTGTTTATTTCAAATTACTGTCATATCACATATTTTCTGCCTTTCAAAATAACTGTTGTCTGTGTTCAACTAAGTAATCCACAGGCAACAATAATTGAGAGAAAAGACATTTTGAGTAGGTTCTTTGCTTCTTTCCATTTCAGATTTTAGCAAGGGGTTTTTGTTTGCTTGCTTGCTTGCTGTTGTATTTTTAGTATAATCTCCTTTTAAGGGTTTTAAAAAGTAATACAAATGTGTGGTAAATGTATTACGAAGAGAAACGTCAGAGTGCGGTGAGCTCCACAATGTCAGATCAGAGACTTGGACAGATGACTTCTATTTTAAATTGCTAACTGCAGGTACAGTAATAAATCTTACTATGCTTATGAACAGCTTTTTCAAAAATTGTTTTATTATTTAATTATAAATTAGTAAAACACTGTAGGTGTATTTAGCTAGAAGGCTGCAGAAATTAACTAAGTCATTCTGTTTTTCTGCACTTGTAAAAAGGATGAATAAGAACTATTTCAATTCTAAGCCAAAAAAGAAAAGTTAAAGAGAGCTCTTTAAGGACATCTGGTTTTTATTTCTGAATTCAGTCTCTGTGAAACAGAAATGCAGACGGTTAGTGCCAGTGTTTAATGGCAGCTAGAGATTTTCCCATGTCTTGTCTTTCTTCTCCCACATGTCATGCCTTTGAAATAAAGGTTTGTTCTGGCTCATTTTGAGGTCAAACAAGTGTTGTACCCGACATGTCCATAAGAACAGCACTGCTCCTGTTTTGCCTTAGGGTTCAGTGCTTGCCTTCCTCTTGTGTTTAAATGTTTCATTTTGAATTTAATGCTTCTATTCTGCTCCAGATGGACAGCTCTGCAGATGAGAGCTCACTTTTTAAATTATAGAAGTAACACAGGTAGAGAATGAGCAATATCCAACAACCTTCCCTTCTGTAGCTTTTCCTACATGCTGATATACAGGGACAATTTTGCAGGGTGAGAGTTCTGTATTCATACTCCTTCCATCCTTGGCTTTTCTGGTAAATGTGCCAAAATGACAAGAAATTAGCTTGTTCAGGGAATGTCAGTCCTGCTGGGACTGGTTTGAGAACTGCAACTAGAGGAAAGAACCTAATGTAACTTTAATAGTTTCCCATTTATTCTTCCTGGAATTATTTTTTTTCTCTTTCTTTTTTCATTTTTTTACCATACTCTGATATTCCATTTGCATTTGACATCCACTTGGGATCTTATTCTTAGTAGTATGATGTGATGATTACTTAAATCTATCATCATATGATAAATTTCTGAACTGATAACTGCTTTGTTCTGCATCATGTTCAAATTTGGACACTGAAAATATTATGTAGCAATGTCGCTGAGAGCTTACTAGAGGCTAATTATCAAAACTATCTTGAATTTTCTGGCCTTCTAATGAAATATTCAGTTTCCTGTTCCCAAACACCTCAGACATCCAATCCCAATTTACCAAGATATTAAGCCAATAATTCCCTTTATTTTAACTAAACAGTTATTGCCTTGCAAGGGATCCTGACCAGGTTACCCTCCACTTAATGAGGAAATTATTCTGAAGCTGTTAACAACCCAACAGGGCTCCCCGAGGGAGAAGCCATGAATTCTTTCCTTAAGAAGAGATCGAGCAACCAGATGGACACCTTCAAGGCATACACAGCTTCAAGGGTGATGCTTCAAGTGCCTCAGCTTTCCGGCAGCAATGGTGCTTGTTTACCATGAAAGGATTATCTATGTTATCTTGTTTAAATTTTTAATTTGGGAGTCATCAAATAGCAGGATAAAAATATTCTAATTGAGGTGAATTGCGTTAAACTCTTTAGAGCATATACACATGAATATTTGACTGAAAAGAAATCAGTGGAAAAAGCCAAAACAAATTCAGAGCTGTGGGTCTCCTTTGGCCTGTTTCTGTTGCATTTGTTTCTAAAAACAACCCAAATAAAAAACCAACCATGTTCCAGCAGTAGTTGTGTATACAAGATACATATTTTCACTGCTATTGTTGCATTAAACTGCTGGATTGACTCCAAAAATACGTATTTTTAATATTGGAATGTCCTAATATTAGAGATATTTGTGACTAATGAAGACATTAGATTTTTAATCAGAATGCAAATAGGAGAAGATAACCCTTGTCCTAAAAAAATTATTTTTTAATATTTGACTGTCAGCACTATCTAAGAATTATTCAGCTTTGATATTGCTGCATCAGTCATGTAAAAATCTGTCCTTTTTTAGAGCCAGTATTCAGGAAACATACTGCTTTAATATGTTGATATTTTAATTATAAGTCTCAGAACATTAACTACTTTTGTGTGTGTATTCTACTGTGCCTTAGGACAGCGCTGCATAACCTGTACTTTAACTCCTTACAGATAATGACTCAATCTCTTCCTTGAGCAGCCTTTTCCAATAATATATATAATATATAACATATAACATATAACAGATAACAGATAATATACAATATATAATAGATAATATATAATATACATTATAATATATTGATATGATATAATATATATTATACTTTTTGGGTATAACCCTTTCATGGAAGAAAATTTTTTATCATATCCTATCTAATACACTCTTGGCACATCGGGAGGGCATTTCTTTTTGTCCTATCACTTTTTGCTTCAGAGAAGGGACCACATATGTCCTTTTAGGTCGCTGCAGAGAGCAGAGAGGTCTTTCCTCAGCCTCTTTTTCTTCAAGCTAAACAACCTCAGGTCCCTCAACCATTCCTCATGAAACATGTGCTCTAAATCCTTCACTAGCTTCCTAGCTTTTTTTTGGATGCAGCCAAAACTTTGACCATTTCTCCTCAGGGATTTCATGGTTTCCATGTCGGGTACCACAGCAAGAAAAAGGCTTAAGAATATCACCAGAGAATGCCATGTAAGGTTTATATGGATCTAAGAAGTTCATTAGGCAAAGCATTTAAGGTGAAGCAATGTCCATAAGCAGTCCAAAACTAGTCAGTAGCACATCTGATTCTCAGGATAAAGCAAGGTATCACACAACTGAGTTGTGCTCACAGCAACCTTAGATGTAAATTCTATAAACATCAGTCCTGAGAAGCTCTGCTCACTGCTCCTGCGCTTCTCCCATTCCTGAAAGGAAATGATTTTTAGGAAGCCCAGACTTGATCTTCACTGCTTAAAAGGTCTGAACAAGTTCGAAATCCGGTTAGCATTTCATAACAACCCTTCTTATTAGTTCTAAGCCTGGACTGTAAAATTTTATATGCTGGAAGCCAGGTGCTTACAAAACTATACGCTACAGTAGTTATAAAATTTTCGTAAAGTAAATAACTTTATTGTTTATTAATTGATTGTATTTTTTTACCTAGTGCATCTATCTTAGTTTTATTTCATCATTTATTTCAAAGCTATTGGTGGGAAACCACTTTTAACTAGTTTTTCAAGGTAACTTCATGCAAAATTCCCTATGTTGAATTAAAATAGAACCATAATTTTGCATAAAAGCAATTAAAATCACAGAATCAACTTGGCTGGAAAGACCTTTGATATCATCAAGCCCAACTTACAATACCAGGAGTATAAAAACCATTTATATAATAATAGTAAAGACTTATCTTTCCCGTGCAATAGAATGCAGCACAGAGAGACTTATACTGCATCATACAGCATCCAGCAGAATTAGAAATTTGACTTGAAAAACAATGTAGGACACAGAAGACATGTATCAAATTATTTTCAGATCATGGANATTTTTTTTCTCTTTCTTTTTTCATTTTTTTACCATACTCTGATATTCCATTTGCATTTGACATCCACTTGGGATCTTATTCTTAGTAGTATGATGTGATGATTACTTAAATCTATCATCATATGATAAATTTCTGAACTGATAACTGCTTTGTTCTGCATCATGTTCAAATTTGGACACTGAAAATATTATGTAGCAATGTCGCTGAGAGCTTACTAGAGGCTAATTATCAAAACTATCTTGAATTTTCTGGCCTTCTAATGAAATATTCAGTTTCCTGTTCCCAAACACCTCAGACATCCAATCCCAATTTACCAAGATATTAAGCCAATAATTCCCTTTATTTTAACTAAACAGTTATTGCCTTGCAAGGGATCCTGACCAGGTTACCCTCCACTTAATGAGGAAATTATTCTGAAGCTGTTAACAACCCAACAGGGCTCCCCGAGGGAGAAGCCATGAATTCTTTCCTTAAGAAGAGATCGAGCAACCAGATGGACACCTTCAAGGCATACACAGCTTCAAGGGTGATGCTTCAAGTGCCTCAGCTTTCCGGCAGCAATGGTGCTTGTTTACCATGAAAGGATTATCTATGTTATCTTGTTTAAATTTTTAATTTGGGAGTCATCAAATAGCAGGATAAAAATATTCTAATTGAGGTGAATTGCGTTAAACTCTTTAGAGCATATACACATGAATATTTGACTGAAAAGAAATCAGTGGAAAAAGCCAAAACAAATTCAGAGCTGTGGGTCTCCTTTGGCCTGTTTCTGTTGCATTTGTTTCTAAAAACAACCCAAATAAAAAACCAACCATGTTCCAGCAGTAGTTGTGTATACAAGATACATATTTTCACTGCTATTGTTGCATTAAACTGCTGGATTGACTCCAAAAATACGTATTTTTAATATTGGAATGTCCTAATATTAGAGATATTTGTGACTAATGAAGACATTAGATTTTTAATCAGAATGCAAATAGGAGAAGATAACCCTTGTCCTAAAAAAATTATTTTTTAATATTTGACTGTCAGCACTATCTAAGAATTATTCAGCTTTGATATTACTGCATCAGTCATGTAAAAATCTGTCCTATTTTAGAGCCAGTATTCAGGAAACATACTGCTTTAATATGTTGATATTTTAATTATAAGTCTCAGAACATTAACTACTTTTGTGTGTGTATTCTACTGTGCCTTAGGACAGCGCTGCATAACCTGTACTTTAACTCCTTACAGATAATGACTCAATCTCTTCCTTGAGCAGCCTTTTCCAATAATATATATAATATATAACATATAACATATAACAGATAACAGATAATATACAATATATAATAGATAATATATAATATACATTATAATATATTGATGTGATATAATATATATTATACTTTTTGGGTATAACCCTTTCATGGAAGAAAATTTTTTATCATATCCTATCTGATACACTCTTGGCACATCGGGAGGGCATTTCTTTTTGTCCTATCACTTTTTGCTTCAGAGAAGGGACCACATATGTCCTTTTAGGTCGCTGCAGAGAGCAGAGAGGTCTTTCCTCAGCCCCTTTCTCTTCAAGCTAAATAACCTCAGGTCCCTCAACCATTCCTCATGAAACATGTGCTCTAAATCCTTCACTAGCTTCCTAGCTTTTTTTTGGATGCAGCCAAAACTTTGACCATTTCTCCTCAGGGATTTCATGGTTTCCATGTCGGGTACCACAGCAAGAAAAAGGCTTAAGAATATCACCAGAGAATGCCATGTAAGGTTTATATGGATCTAAGAAGTTCATTAGGCAAAGCATTTAAGGTGAAGCAATGTCCATAAGCAGTCCAAAACTAGTCAGTAGCACATCTGATTCTCAGGATAAAGCAAGGTATCACACAACTGAGTTGTGCTCACAGCAACCTTAGATGTAAATTCTATAAACATCAGTCCTGAGAAGCTCTGCTCACTGCTCCTGCGCTTCTCCCATTCCTGAAAGGAAATGATTTTTAGGAAGCCCAGACTTGATCTTCACTGCTTAAAAGGTCTGAACAAGTTCGAAATCCGGTTAGCATTTCATAACAACCCTTCTTATTAGTTCTAAGCCTGGACTGTAAAATTTTATATGCTGGAAGCCAGGTGCTTACAAAACTATACGCTACAGTAGTTATAAAATTTTTGTAAAGTAAATAACTTCATTGTTTATTAATTGATTGTATTTTTTTACCTAGTGCATCTATCTTAGTTTTATTTCATCATTTATTTCAAAGCTATTGATGGGAAACCACTTTTAACTAGTTTTTCAAGGTAACTTCATGCAAAATTCCCTATGTTGAATTAAAATAGAACCATAATTTTGCATAAAAGCAATTAAAATCACAGAATCAACTTGGCTGGAAAGACCTTTGATATCATCAAGCCCAACCTACAATACCAGGAGTATAAAAACCATTTATATAATAATAGTAAAGACTTATCTTTCCCGTGCAATAGAATGCAGCACAGAGAGACTTATACTGCATCATACAGCATCCAGCAGAATTAGAAATTTGACTTGAAAAACAATGTAGGACACAGAAGACATGTATCAAATTATTTTCAGATCATGGACATTTCCTTTCCAAAAAGATAATTTAATAATGCCGATGTTATTCGGCATCCTTGTTCAGACTGCTCATGCATTTTTATGGTCCATTGTATGGAAGAGAATGTGCCAAAAGGAGCTTGTTTTGTGTAAACTGCAAACTGAGGGCAGAGAAGATGCTCAGTTTGCCAGGGTGTGTATTTTTTCTTCAAGACAAGCAATAAACCAAGACATCTGAAAATCTCTATTAACGAATGCACACCTAAGCATATGTCCATACTGATGTAAATGCACCTGGAGTGCCTGAGTCCAGTTTACTTTGGATTAACTGTAAGGGAGGACACAAGTCAGATAATCAAAAAAACTCACAGAATCAAATTTAGTTTTCTCAATGCAGTTATGACTAATAGATATTCATAAGAGCCTTCTTAAGACAAAGAGTGAAACTGTAGTAAAAGAACAGATTCAGGTGAAACCACTGTATATACAATATCATAATAAACTATTAATATAAATTTATTTCATATTTTTGTGTGTAGCGGTGTGTTAACAAACATAGCACATAGAACCCTCACAAAAAGGATAAGGCCAACATATTTGTTCTTCATTTCTTGTGCATTCTGTGACTAAATAGGCATTCTGTGACTTTGAAAGGCTAACAGCAATCATTATTTTTCAGCACATGAAAACTAGGGACACCAAGTGAGATTAGACAGCAATTTATTTCACTCAAAACAAAACATCTTTTTTCATACAGCACTTAAACTGAAAAACTCATCATATGTTTATATGGACACTAGATATGGATTTTTAAAAAATGAAGAAAAATAAATAGAAGGACAGTATTTACTAAACATAAGAATCTTATCAGAAAATCCCCAAATTAATAATGCAATTTTGGAATTCCATTATCAAACTATGGAGAGCAGGAGGAAACATGACTGAATTTCTGAGGCTATTAGGACCAAATGTTAAGTATCAAGGGGTGCACCTTGGGCAAAGAATCTGAACCCACAGGTATAAGAAGTAACTCCAGCAGGAGATAACTAGGCAAAATTCTTGACAGGCCAATCCCAAAGTTTCCCTCTCTTACGCCTCTTTCCTTGATCGTTAGAAATAATACAATGAAAGCCTGTCACATTCTTTTGTGAACTGCACATTAGCTTCTGCATTCTTCTGGGAAGGAATGGAATTTTCGTGCCTTACTCTCAGTATCAAACTCGAATATATGACCAAAATACATAAATTATAAACACTAACTTTAACAAGGGTGAGGTGACTATTAAGACTGAAGATCCAAGTGAAAGCTAAAGGAATTTATTCAAATTCCAAAGAAATCTGGAACAAGTTACCACTGAAATGGGTAGTTTATATTTGAAATTCCAGCAGACTTAAAATTCTATGGATAATATTGATAATGTCATAATATATCATGGCTTTCCACTGAAAAAAATTAAGTTCATTTTGCTGTGTTGCCCAAAGGTAATTTATAGTAGATCCGTAAATTCTAATAGGGAGGTAAATAACGATTAGTTGCAACACAGCTAATTAGTAAAAGATAAATAATGAGAACTCATGCCTAGTTTATTGTTTTTTTCCTTGAAAATACATTGAAAATGCTGACATTACTTCAGAGACTGTAAGATTTATGTATTTGAAGGCTAACAGTATTTTCATCATATGTCTGTACTCTGTCCTTCATAGCTGTCATAAATGTTCTGTAACACTTCAACTTTTATGACACTAATTACATTGAAAATGCTTGTGTAACTAATATGTAAGTACATGGTAAGCTTGTGCACAGCTAAATGAACTTCTGAAAAAAATTGCAATACTTTGTAATTGCAATGTTTGTACATTACATAATTGTATTGAGTTGCATTGAGTCTAAAAAATTTTGCACATACTGTACAATCCCTGAACTTAATGAGTACTCATAGTTTTAGAACTCATTCACGGTTCATGCTCTCAGTGGCATTAGAATTAGATAACATGTTAGTCTATAAATCCACCTCAGCATTTTATCAGTGGGTGACATATTCTTATAGTTAGACATACCAACTCAAATATAGTACAAATTGTTTTCCATCTACAATTGTAATTTACTTCATGCAGACTTAAAATGCATGATTTGTTCTCAAATCATATTTAGAAATGATTAAAAGAACCCCAAAATATCATATATATTTAACCTAAGGCATTCTGTTATTTCCCAGAAAAGCAACTTTTTTTTTTTTTCTTGGTAAATCAGCCAAAATTACATACCAGAAAGACAAATAAAAACACATAAATTATCTCCTTTTTTCCCCAATTCATTGTGTCACTCCACCCTTCCATGCAGCCTATACTTTGCTTCTCTGATGCAAAGTAACAAAACTTCAATACTTCAGCTCTCAGACTCTTTCTGAATTATTCAACTTTTTGGATGTCTGATGGTTTTGCTTTTGTTAGTGTTTGCACTAGGATTAGTATGGTCTTTATTTTGTATTTTCAAGGTACTCTCTCTGGATGCAGATCTTTTATCTAAATACATTTTAAGCATCTTCTGCTTCAAACTCCTAAATAGCTTAGGTGAATGCCTTTTTCAAAATCTCACTAATTATTGCCGCTTTCTGGTCTTAATATATTTTTCACACAGATTTTTTCTAACCGCATTGTAGTTTCATTTAACAGGGAAAAAAACCCAAAACCAAAACCAAAACCAAACCAAAAAAACCCCACAAAAAACCAAAAAAAACCCACCAAAACAAAACACTTTGCTTGAAGAGACTGACTTTCTGACATTCATTGTCCTTTGGCCCTTGCTCTTCTCCCTTGGAGGTTTGCCTTGAAGGTGCATCTCTATTAAGGGAGCAAAATAGTCCCACTAGGCTCCTAAAGATTTATCAGGCCAAAACTACTACAAATGGTTGAATAGTAGCAGATGAATTAGTGCCCTTTCTTTAGTGATCTAGAGCTTCTCTGTCAACCAACCCTGTGGCCAGTTCTAATGCATAATTACCGATGTCTGTTACATGACATTTTTTGCAATCTCTTTTCTTGTCAGAGTATTTTTCTTGCTTAAAACTTCTTAGTCAGCAAAGATTGACTGCATTTGAAAAAGGGGACATCTCTTTATTCAAATTATTCAGTCTGTTCTACCATCACTTTGGGATCACAACCCAACATAGGAGACACAAATTAAGATGTAAATCTATACTTCCAGAATGGAATTGGCTGCTTGCAAGCTACAAGTAGAGTGTGTTATAAACACATGCTAAATTCCTGTGTTGTACTCCAAATTTTCCCATATCTTCATATATTAAAATATCTGAATACTAGCGATCATCTGTCTATATTCAGTAACAATATTTTGGATATTTCTGCGCCAAGTACCAGTTCACCAAACAGAAAAAAAAGACACTCCGTCTGCCTTGAGTACAACATAAAAGAAGCAGCAAGTTGGCCTGAAGCTGCCCCTCTTCTCTTCAGACTACTGTGCTGTTGGCAGGAGTGTGTCCTCTTTTGACAGAAGAAGAGATGATGATAAAAAGGCAGACACACACAAAAAAAATATTGCCCTTTCTGAAACAATAATCTCTGCAGGGATGAAAGACAAGATAGCCTGCTTTCCATGAAAAATAAAACAAAGGCATGTGCTACACCAAGTACTCCTGTACATCTAGTTGGAGGTAATTGAATTAAAAATACCCACACTGAGGTGAAAACAGTTCCTGTGCCTGTATTTTCTGCCCTAAAACAAAGGCTTCTGGGTAAATGACACAATTTCAGGAACTAGTTTTCCCACCTCAGGCAATCTTTTACAGTTGCAACCACAGGTGCCAAAGTGTACCAGAAAAGAAGTTACCAATAATTAGACTTATAAGGATTCTTTCTGGGGATTTCGAATGAAAACTGAACTGGTTGAGATTTATGGAAAGGCAGAGTTCAAACTGTAGGACTGGGGACATGGGAGCTTGTAGACAAAAGGAAGGAGAGTCAGATGAGAAGCCACAGAGGAAGAGAGTATTAAAGGAAGGCTTTCCAGAGAATAAATAGATAAGGAGGCAGCCAGCCTACCAGAGGGACTCAGAAGGAAACTGGTTAGTTAAATATATGGGAAATGTAAGAAAGGATGAAGGAAACAGAAAAAAAAAGTGATTTATGCCTAAAACATTACATTCAAGAATCAAAGTGAGGGCAAAAGCACAAGCTGTGTTGGAATGTTGGTTAAGGTAATGCTATACACTACCATCACTTCTTTCTTTCCACAAACATACTGGATTACCCTTTCCAAACATATTCTCTCATATCTTGCACTTGCAGATCCTTGCAGTTTGTGAGGAAACACAGTTTAATTGGTAACATTAGTGAATCTTTCTCTGGATCCATTTATGCACAAAATAGTTTTAATTGTCTATTTTTCACTGTCACCCAATCTGCCTTGTACTTTGTGGATTCCCTCACATTCTGTGCAAACATTACATCAACTTCAAGAGAAACAAGCTTTATTCTAGCAAATGAAAGGGTTAAGGTCTTTATAAAAAAATGAGACATAAGTTTCCCTGGATGAAAACCAAACAATTTTAAAACCCCACAATCCCCTCAAAAAAACCAACATGCCCCCCCCTCCCAACCCCCAAGCAAACAAACCAAGAACTCAGACAGACCCAAAACCTGACAACAGTAACAAAAATCTCCAAAGAAATAAAAGAAACAANTTAAATAAATAGTTTTTTCCACTTTTCTCTAAAAAGTCTCTTTCCGGACCAGTTGTGGGGGGGAGGGGTTGTTTGGGTCCTATTCAGAGTTTCCCTCCCAAAATTTGCCCTAAACCAGGACACTGTATATTACTGAAGTTAGCAATTGGGTAATTTGTAAATTAGTAGGGCTGAATCACCTCTCTATTCACTGTAAGCGGCATCTTATTTCTTTTTTCCATTTATTTTGTTTCTATCTTTACTCTTTCCATGGTGTTTTGAATTCCATTAAGAAGATAGTTTGAGTAATGGAAATTCTTTCACAAGTATGGCTGCAATAGCTAAAAGATTTCCCTTTAAATACAGACAAATATTTTAATGCAAGCTCTTAGAACTCACTAATTGCAAATAAAGAGACCTCTTTTTTTCTCTTTGGAGAGATATTTCCAGTGCATCAGATTGATACACTACTTTGCAGATTGTACCTCAGAAAGTTTGCATCTCCCACACATTTTATTAAAATTAATCACAATCCCCTTTTTATTTCTTCAAAAACACCACACAGAACATAATGGATTAGCTGCCAGGATTGTTTCTTCTGCACTCCATTACCTTTTGTATTTTCAGGACCTTTAATATAATATGAGGAATCTCACTCTTGAAGGGAAGAGGAAAGCAGGACATTAAAACACTCCTATTCCAATCTGAACATTAGATCAAATTACTGACAAAGACCTACTCTGTGTTGCTAGGAAGTAGCCTTAAACAATGGATCCCTGCTCACTCTCTTTGCTTTATTTTTATTTTTCTCCCTGTCTATGTCTTACACCATTCCAACTGGATCTCCAGAAGACAAGTCTTTTAAAGAAAGACTTAATCCCTAACAGTTTGGAGGCACGTCAGTCTTCTGAGTTGCTTGGTTTCAGAGGAAAGGATCAGTGCCTGATGATGTTATTTAGCTAATTAACATGGTGGCTGAATAAGGACTAAAAGAAACAAAGGGTATTTTACGAGTTGTAAAGGTGTGCAGGGAACACAAGAGGCAAATTAAAAGGAAACACTAATGGTAACTTTGTTGTTACAGTATTTTACAGACTGTGCTAGGTATGACAAAGGAACAGAAAAGAAACATAAGCTTGAACTGCACAAAGCTTGTGATCTAGTTTATGAGACAATCACCCCAAATAGGATGTTATCCGACAGTAAGGGAAGAAGAAAGTAAATCCTGAGAGGATGCTACCCAGTAGTACTGGAGAGCCCAATTATAGGAAAATAACAGGTAATATCAGTATTTTTCAGGATCTTATAAGCAAAGGAGGTTTAAAAATAAGGAAAAGAAGTGAAAAGTAAATAACAAGCAACAAAAAGATGAGAAAATAAGAGAAGAGGTGGCACTCCTGAAGTACATGAACAAAAATAGTTCCAAAATCAAGATGTACTTTTGACCTCAACTTGGGACTTCTGGCCATATTCTTAGAGTTATTTTGTGCAATTTTTGTGCTTAATTCAATGATTTTAAATTACTGAAATTACCAGAAGATTTTGCTAATATTTTCCTATTGTTCTAGTTATTTAGCTGAAGAAGAATTAATCTCCAAGAATGCAATAAATTTATCAGTAGTTCCTAGAACAATTAGATATAATGAACCTTATACAAAGTTAAAATCTTTATGCTGTTGCTAGAAATAATTGCTACATCTCAACAGAAAGATGCCCATCGGTTACTCCTGGTGATATTCCCAGATGTTTCAACACATATTGAATATGCAGTCATCAGAAAGTCATTACAATTTAAATTAATAACGAGGACTCTACTTGCTGTGATTTCTGTTGCTGTTAAACCAGCCTTTTGGTCTTTAGAGGAACCTATATAATACTGCTCAGATTTTTCTGACTTTTAGTTATATTGCTATGATTTTTCTAACCCTCAGTGGCAGGAATAGTAGATGTTTCCATTGTGCCTTCTAGGAGTATCATGAGTACACCAGTAGAAGTATGAAATGAAAGCAGAACGCATTGTGTTAATAGATGAAGGAAGGTTTCAAATAAAACAACCTCAACATCCTTGTCCACTGAAAAATGCAAGCACTAATGTTTCAATAAAGTACTCTCCTTGTTTCAGTGTCTTGTATCTAGCAGTTGCCAATGCTGAGGCATTCTAAGCATGAACAAGAAAATGCAAGGAAAAAAAAAAAGCTTCTACTTATCCCATGCAAACAATTACAATTACCAAATGAACAAAAAGTCCCAGCTTTGCACATCCTGTGGGCAGAAGATTAAAACTCATGTCTTCAAGGCTGAACAATACTGTACAATCACCTAAACAAACTGTAAAAAATAAGATCTGCTTCAGGAATAAATTTTAATTGCCTTTTGGAGAAATATCCAAGGTTTATATTGCTGTCCCCACACACTCAGTGGTGCAGAAATCATGTAGGGAACCCATTTAAGATGCTCTACTGTAGCTTCATTTTTATAAGAGAAAGGAATTTACGCTGAGAACAACAGTTCACTGCAAGAACCTCCCCAGGCACATGACAGAGTCCCCATGACTGGAGCTTTTCAAAATGCAATTTGACAGGTTATGAGATAATCTCATCTAGGCTCCCCTTCCCTTGAAAGGCTGGAATATAAGGTCTTTCAGAGTCCCTTCCACCGTGTGCCACTATGATTCTGAAGTTGTACCTGTGGTGTGTTGACCCTAGTCAGCTGTGCAGCACTTATCCAGTCACTCTTCTGAACAGGAGAGAGGGAGAAAATAAGGCTAAAAAATAAAGACAGGGAGTTCTGCTATCAAATAATGTCATGGACAAAACAGACTTGACTAAGAAAAGGTTTAACATGAGGCTAATTTAATTGGATTTGGATAATGAGAAACAAAGACAATATTAAAGCAACCCTGAGCTCTACTGAGAAGGTTCCATCTGAGAAGATATGATTCCATTTTATTACTCTTTCCCATCATGTAGTTAACAAATCATGAGATGTCTCCTGAGCCTGTGTCTAGCCTCTACTTGTAGATTGGAGGTGCAGATACCTTCACCATGTTTGTGGCTTTTTGCTGGACTTTATTTATATTTTTATATTTGAAGTTAAGCAAGATGAATCCATTTATTTAACTATTACAGGATAGCCTGTAATTCCTGAAAATCCATAGAGCTGTTGCTAGTGCTGTGTTCTTATACAGAAAAACATAATAAATGGAGCCACAATCCCTTCTCTTTTTCTATCTGTGATCAGAAGAGAAAGATCTGTCAGAGGGCACCAAACCATTATGTCTTTCATTTTGAGTACAGAATTCAAGAGTCTACAAACTTTTTTAGTTTATTATCATGACATGAAATTTCATGTCAAAACTAACTTTAGTTATACATGTCTTTGACAAAGACAACTGTCAGTAACAAAAGTGCTTTCTTCCTTTCTATCTGAATTCTATTAAAAAAAAAATCTACACCAGGCTTGTTTATTTCCTGGACATAATTCTAGTATGTGAGTCTCTGAATCAATAAGAGTATAAGCCTGAAGTTAAAAAAGATGTAAGCTATTTATCTCCTGTATTCTTCTGTAAAGCCTCTGAGAGGGATAGACTATTTTGACATATTGGTATTCATTCCGAAACCTGGAGTATATTCATAAAAATTGTTATTAATTGTCATTAATTATTAATTTCATGACTGTGTCAGGAAGTGAAAATAAGTACCATCCAGCTACAAGAAATCCATCTCCAAATTTCACAGTTCTATTTCAAACATTAATCTCTTTCCCCTGGGCTATAATTGTAGGACTTGGATAGCACTTTGACGGAAATCATCTGACTTTTTTTCTCTTCTTCAGCTGACCAACAGCTTACTAGGGACACAGTCCATAAGGGTTTCTTAGTTTGCACATAATATCTGCACCAGAGAATCAGCTTTTTACAGTTCTGTCTTCAGCTGAAAAATACCACTATTTAGTAGTTCATAAACTCAAGTTCAGACCCTACAAAACCCACAAAAAACAGGTTTTAGGATTAAAAAAGAAGTATTAATATTAATGGTTGCTTATTCTCTAAAACAGAGTAAAGGTAGAAGAAATCTTGAGGTTTTCAACAATTTATTCCATCTTTAGTCACTAGTCAATCAATAAGTAGGCATAGTAGAGCTAGGATTTCTATGTGCTCCAAGTATAACATGGTGACTGAAAATTGGTACATATTACAGGTCTCTCTCTTCCCTACCAGTAAGCATCAAGTTCTAATTCAATGCAATTTCAGTATTATCCAGCCCCATACACATTAGGAATTGATGACCTGCTCTTTCACCTGTTTCTGTCCTTTGTGACAAATTGATCTGATAAACCAGAAAATTAAACTGTGTCTAGAGAAGCTAGATTAAACTCCACCAAAATAGAAGAAATGGGATATATACTTATTTGGATCAGGCAAGCATTCTGATGAAACCTTAACTATAAATCATAGTGACTAATCAAACACGACAGTGTTCAGAATGACATACAACACACTTTTAAACACAGATGTGAAAAGAGGTCAGCACAAATTCAACTAGAAATAAAAGCAGGAGGTATAAACTTGAAAAGAGTGTGATTATCCTTTAAATTGTATAACCTACTCTGAAATCTTCCATTGAATTAATGAGACCATACTGTCATCTTCACCAAACAATGAATAAGAAAATAATAACCATAACATAGCAGAAACTAGAAATCTTAGCAGTGACTTAGGTGATGAATTTCACACCTGAAACAACAAACAGCAAAAAGTGTGACCAGTTTGAGAACATCATATGTACTGCAAATACTTTGCTTATAAATATACTTAGGCATAGTAGCAAAAGAATGGATAAAATGTGTTAGAAGCTGCAAAACTTCAATATGGAATTATTTGTGCATTGTCAAAGCACAGAATTTTCCAAACTAAACTAGGCTACTAATATCCCACAGAATTTATAATATTCCTGAAAAGAGTGAAAAATGCAGCACTTAGCTGGTTATTGAGAAGGAAAATATTTCCTGTTTCAAAAGAGGTACCATTTTGTCTTACCATGAATCTTACCGTGTTTTCCTTTTGTTTCATAAGGTAATGGAAGTAAAGAAATGAGTGACTCTTTTTAAAATTGCTTCATTCTACCGAATAACATGAAGTAAATGTTTCATTCCACAATATTCTTCACCTGGGAAATTCCATTGACCTCAGAATTCAGCTCTGGATATATGCAAGAAAGGTAACTTTTATTAATTTTTCCCCCATGGGCACTTCCTAAGGCTTGCCCAAATAAAAATGGTATCCATCTTTTATATCAGGCTATAGAACTTGAAAATCAGCACCTCAGAGCTGAGCTCTGACTACATTACTTTCTACTGTGAACAAGCGCTGTAATGAGTTTGCATAAAATTTGGACTTCATTAATATAGGAAGAAAATTTAGAAGTTTTCACCTCATTGAAGCCTTGAGTTACACTACAGTCATTTCATTTTTAAACCATGTACAGCAATTACTCTGCATCACAGATGTAGCACTGGAAGGTTGGCTCTGTTTTGATCCTCCTTACTGCTCGTGTATTTAACTCGCAGACAGATATTATCCTTCTAGCATCAGAGACTTCAGAAATAAAACAAAGGATGAGCCTTTAAAGGGTTCTAAAGAAAAAGGAAATGTCTCCATGATTGTCTTAGGTTGCTTTAGGCCTTTATCCAAAGCCCACTGAATGCAATGTTCTTAATATTTTCAGAGGGTATAGGTCCTTATTTTCTGTCTGTTTCTGATGCTATAAAAACTGTGAGAGAGGGTGAAGTAGAGTGGGTTGAGCCATCCTGTTCTTCTTTGAGCAGGATGCAAGGAAACAGGATCTTCACAATTATGCAATATCAAATGTAACCAAAACAAACAAACAAAACCCCCACAAACCAACAAAAACAAATGAACAAGAACCCCACAAAACACAGCAATGCAGTTTTCATTGTCCTTAGCATAAGACAAAGTTATAGCTGTAAAGAAATTGCCACTCAGAACATATAATCATCCACAGAATTATCACAAATGGGGGTATTACATTTTTTTGAATATGTCCTTCTAAGTAATAGGAAGAAATTAGAAAAAGCACAGAAATTCAGTAAAGAAATTTCCTGAACTGGCATGTTGAAAACAATCAACTTCACCATCTCATTCCCCTTCATCACCTCTCAAGAAAAACAGAGATTTACATACATTTTGCAAAGAAGATTTTTCCTCACTTTACTTATCTTTAAATCAAAATGCAAGGGGGAAAAAACCAAACTGTTGTTTTTCCCTTTGTTCACAGCAAGAGAAACATTTTTCTCTAATCACTCACTGGTTGAAGTTCTCAGAATGTACTTGTTCACAGTTTTAAAAAGCAAATAAAAGAAATGTACAGTCAATAGCAGCACTGAAATTTGCTAGCATTATAATTTGGCAATATAAGCTTTATGTCAATCAGTCACCCTCTGCTACTTTATACAAACATGTTTTTTGAGAAAGGCTTCAATACATCCTGGCACCTGAAGCTGAAGGACTATCCAAGTCACTCTACCACAGAGATGAAAGTGAACATTCATCTGTAACATAACAAATAGAAATAGATGAGCACAGAAAAAAAGACACACAACTAAGTGCTTTCCCATATCTAGTACACACAAGCATTACATTCTGGTGGCAGTATATTTAACAGAAAAAGAAGGGAGTCTTTGTATTAAAATAACTGCAGGTTCAGAACTGAGGCAACACCTGGAGAAGGCAAGGTTCTACATTTTGTCCATAGAGTGTAGAAAGGCAAATAAGATGATACAGCATTTTATTAATTTATGTTCTGAAAATATTAGTTTTACTTTTAAGTTAATATGGAAATATTGTTCATGGTAGTCTATTACAATATACAGCATAGTCATTGTTTATTGCAGTTGGTATTGCAAAGGCCATTCAAATGGAATGGCTGTATTGGTTTTTCTATGCACATTATTTTCAGTCTGGACAAGGTCAGGAATCAACAGCAGCAGTTGTGTGATTCTCAAAATAGAAAAAGTTAGCAAAAATTACAAAAATTGTCATTTCAATTGGAGTAAAAGTGATTTTTTTTACTAAATGAAAAGGTTGGTTACAGATATTACAATAACAACGAGCTTCAGCTACTGAAGACAAAATATTATGGTTGCACCTTATGCTTCCCTCACACAAGACTGGCTAAGTAAGGATGTGCCCTGAGACTCACAATGATCTTTAATGTGTTAAAGCACATTAAAACTACAATTCTGTTTTATATTCTGTGATGACAGACACTAAACACAGTAATTTACAAAACGACAAATCTTTACTCGGGTCTTCAAGCAAGTATCAATGAGGCTCACAATAAATATAACAGGGTAACAAGGTCTCAAAGTGGTCAGCAACATCTCAGGAAAACAGGAATGACAGAAGCTATGGAGTTTTAAGCAATTTTGTGTCATTATGGAACAGAGAACATTAAGTCCTTGTAGATGATTATAAAGACAAGACTGACCAAAACATTACGCGTCTCAATGAAAGTGCTAAGAAAAATGCATATTCATGAGACAAACTGCAGACACTGCTTCCATTCCAACCTCATTGGAAACATCATGCTCCTTACACAGAAACAGTAACTGCCTTGTTCCAAGACAGGAAACACTCACTTGAAAAATTAACCTGTTAAATCTTCAGCTATCATTTTTCTAAGGATGTTTCAGAACCAAGTCAGAGTGCCTAGCTGAAACAAAAGATAATAAGACCTACAAAATACAAATTATGCAAATACCCAGGATCCCTTTAGAAACTGAATGCTTTGAAAGTCGCTTGAATGAATTCCTACATATGCTGTGGGAAGTAAAATTCAACACTATGAGTTAATCAAAAAGGAGATTTTTCATCCTACTGGACTAAAAAGCCACAGAGTCTTGGAATAGATTTAATCAGAGTGACGAGATAGATTGCTGAGTTAATCAATAAATTTCTTGCAAAATAAAATGGGAAAACAAACATCAGTGTCCACTAAGGAATTCTATTATTAAAAATATTCCAAAATAAGGATCTCCAAATACTTATATGGAACAATTTTAAGGAGTTTAACATGGCAAAGTACTGGAACCTGACTTAGGTCACAACAACCCCATGCAGAGCTACAGGCCTGGGGAAGTGTGCCTGGAGTGGTGAACAACTGGAGAGAAATAAGGCAAAGGTTTCATTTATTCTCAGTACCTCTTGAAAAAGACTCATGGATTGTTGAGCTGAGATTCATTTCATTCATAAGTTACCTAGGTTTATCAGTTTATTCTATTGACTGTAATGAAAATGAATATGAAAAAATGGAAATGTAAAACTAGAAATGCAAACAGACTATGCAAAGACTGTTGAAAACTGAAACCCTGAGAGCTATTGAAGGTGGAAAGTCCATGATCTACAAGACAATGTTTTAAAGATTTCATGATGGAGTTGAAATTTTAATCAAAAGTGCAGATACCAACATGCTTTTAGGTTACTAGCATTAATGTAATGCAATAAAACTGAATTTTTTAAAAAAGGACACCAAACTGTTGTTTTAGGTAGATTCCTTCTCAGCTGCATGCTACTCTGAATCCTATCCATTTTAGAGACAATAGATAGTTTACAACCCTTTAAAATCATAAATCTATGCCTGATATGCACTATTTTGAATTAACCAGCTGGAAGGCACATTTCTTTTCCATCAGCATGATTTTGATGCAGAGTCATTTCCTAGTCTAGGAATTCACTGGGTGGTCTTTATGAGAATTACTCCTTCAACCTATGTCTAGTTGGTATGATGCAGCAATTTAAGATCTGGAATATCACACTAAATCCTGTGTAATGACATGCTTGCAGACAAATAAAAACTCTTAGAAGCGTAGTTTGAAATCTACAGCCCATGTGACAGTCAATCTTTACATTCACTGAAGGCTCTGATTGGGACTTTACCTAAAAGATCTTAGAACTATAGAATTGTTTTGGTAGGTAAAGTCCTTTAAGACCATCAAGTCCAACCATTAACCCAGCAAAGCCCACCACTAAACCACGTCCCTAAGCACAGCATCTACATGCCTGGTAAAAACCTCCAGGTATGGAGATTCAGCCACTTCCCTGGACAACCTGCTGCAAGGCTTGACAACAACACTGGTGACGATTTTTTTTTTCCTAAGAGGCAACCTAAACTGCCCCTAGAGGAACTTGAGGTCATTTCCCCTCATTCTGTTTCTTGCTGCTTGGGAGAAAAGACCAATGTTCACCTTGTTACAGCTTTCTTTCAGGTAACTTTGGAGAATGAGGAGGTTCCTTCTGAGCCTTCTCTTCTCCAGACTAAACAACCCCAGTTCAGCCACTTCTCAAAGACTTGTGCTCCAGACCCTTCACAGCTTCTTTCTGTTCCATTAAAAGTAGGAAGAGTCTGGGCCAAAAGCGGGTCAGGCAAAAAGGTTACAGTGTATGTCTAAAGGTCCACCCTGGAGGCAGAGATTAAGACAGATGTGCCTCCACCATACCTGAACTGAAGTCCAGGCATCAGTCAGGATCCCAGGTGAGGCTGCTTAGGGCCATTAGAACTTGGCACAACATAGAGGTAAAAAAATTAGCATGTCATCCTACGTTTTAGATTTTTTACAAATAAAAAAGTAGAATTAACATGATATCTTAATTGCAATGGTTTCAGGACAAAAATGCATTTGTCACAGAACACACAATTGGAAAAAATATTTACTCATGTAATTTTTTTTCAGTACAAACACAAATCTATATTAATTTTCTTTTTAACTCTCAAATTCTTTTCCCTGAATTACCTGAGGGGAGATAGAATAACATAGAATCCAATGTATCAGATTTTTTTTTTATCTGGCAGGTTTAATTACCTAACATAAATATTGTAATTTTTTAACACTTTTAATAATGTGACCTTCAACTATTCTTCAGGGAAAACCGAACATTATAGACAAAGACATTTGTTCTAAAATTACTTTAACTAGTGAAACATTATCTGTCTAGGATGTACATACACTGCATTTCTGAAAGATGCATATAATGTTTTAATTTGATGAAGTTTCATGCACAACAAATTATTCTCGTATTATGACTAACAAAAAAATCTTTTTGACATTTATAATCCTCTTGCATTGTGAAAGGGAGAAATAAGGCAGCAGACTGAATTTCATATTCATACATGATGATAAACAACTTCATACTAAGTACTTTGCACTTATTTTTCATTCTTAAGATATCAAAACTCTTTATAAAAAACTTCCAAATTTTTATTCTTATTTTATAGATGGCATCCAAGGATATCTGAGGAAGACAGAGAGAATTACATAACGTCACACAGATGTTGATGGGAAATGTATTCAACTTTGTGAGACATAAGAGTAGAAAAGATTTCTTGTGTACACCTCCACCCTGTCCTAGTCAGAATGCACCTTTTCAGTATGAAATCAATATAAATTTGCAAGATTAGTTTCCAGTAGCAGGTGTTTCAAGTCCTCAGAGGCGCAGATATTAATTCTATCGTAGTTTCAAAGAATAGTATTGGATGTAGTGTGGCAACCCAAAGTTCATGTTTGGTTTACTAAAGGAAATGTTGAAACAGGCAATTTTCACATTTTCTTTTGAATGGTCAGTTAATGAGAAACATTAAATAATATCAAGTTCAGTTCAGAGTAGCGTCTTGGATTCTAAGTTTACTATGCTACCAGAAATGTCAACAGACAGCACCACTGAGTAAGTTACAGTATTAAATAATTCACTTATTTATAACACTTTTTCCAAGGGCAAACAGTGTCAGCAAAATAAACTAGTTTAAACACCAGATGAACATATGTTTAGAGATAAAATTATACATGATACATACTTTGAGGTGGTTACTCTTAAAATTGCACCCTCAAAAAGTCATAATCTAACTAAAAGAGCTAAATGTATGTATATGTATGTTATATATGCAAGGCTGGCCTATGACCAGAAGATTCATCCCACCCATGTCAATAAGGCAAACAGAGTAACTTAGTAAAAAAAAAGTGCTAGTGTTGAACCATACTCCTCAAAAGAGAGGACAGATAACTCAGGTGGTCAGGCAGTGTGTTCATTCTCCTTCCCAGATTGTCTTTTAGTGCTTTGATTTTACATAAAAATTTAAAACTGAAATACTGTCCTTGGCTATTTTAATTTAATTTATTGTAAGAAGTAGAAACCTCATTTAATTGCAAAAGTGGCAATGTTTCTCTAGTGGACCTATGGACTGTACCTAGATAAAGGGGGTTGAATTTTCTTTTGCAAAATCTATCAGTTTTTTTTGCAGATTTAGAGTGTTACAGTGGATATCATTCGTTGTAGTTTCATTATTTTGACAGATAACTCCTTTTCCATTTGTTTCAAGAAACTATCAAGTTTTCTCTGACCTTTTTAAAGTGACTAGCATTGAGGTCCTTGTGTATTGTGTGCTATTCACAAAAATCTCATGCAAAGGCTAGAGAACACAGTTCAAACTTACTGTGTTCTTTTCACTTCAGATAAACATCCAGATGATTACCTAAGGTTTATCCAGGCCTGTCTTGACAAGAAATCAGTCGGAGAATCTTAAAAGAATTTGTGTTCTTAGGTGATATCCAATACATCCAGTTTTCAATGCACTTAATTTAAAAAATTCAAAAGTTGCTATGATGTAAGCTCACAGATGTGAGCTCTCAGAGCAACTCACTAACTTTAATTAACCCTATCATCCTTCTTTTGTGTCATGAAAATATTTTACTTCTATTTTGCAAAAAAAAAATTAGGCATTTTCCCTATGTAGAAACAAGCATATAATGGAAAAGCTAGAAGTGTTTACACACCTCAGAGTTTTCATAAATAGGTAGAAAAGAGGCCTATAACAGTGTATCTGTCTGAAATTAGTCTTATGTTTTTCTTTGATTAATTTGTAGCCATGTTTTAACCTTTGGGTTTTTTTTTTTTTCTAAATTGGAAAAGAGTTATTAAATATTATTTTTTCAAAAAGGGAAAATATTGTGGTTATTGTAAATACATCTTGGGTAACAAATGGTGAGGAAAGACGCTGAATACAATAAACCTTTCTCTTATAACCTTCCTGACAGAATGGACATTTCTGCACACATCTATTAAAAATCACCTTCAACTATGTGCTATGAGTAGTTGTGGAATTGCCAGGCTGATGTCCTGTAAATCACCATTCTGACCTGCAGAAGTCAAAGAGATTTTGTCATAATCTTCAGCATTGGAACTTCAGTCTTTGTCTTTGGAGCGAATGTGCTTTACTCAACTAGACCTGTGGGAGTCTGAGATATCAAAACCTTCCAGCTCTTGGCTCGTGTAGCTACAGCTGGCATTGCAGGGTCAGCTCTCTACAAAGCCTGATCAGTGTTTTGGTCTGAAATGCTGGATTTGTACTAAGAGGTGCTGATATTAAGGCAGAAGTTCTCTTCTGCTGAGCCTTTAAGAGGGCAGAATCCTCAGAAATGTTCATAAGAGATGGTCAGGGAAAATAACTACTCAAACTAACAGAAATTCACTGTAGAAGGGTTAAGGTGTAGAAAAAGCACTTGTTATTGAGCAAAATTATTTAGAGAAGTTAGACAAGCTTTCTTGGGTATTCCAGTTTATTTATTCCAGTTTATTTCAGTCAGAATTTTGTATTATTTTTCTCTCACACACATTCATCTGAATCTCACCAGGAATTTTGACCTTTCCTAAATTTCATTAATAGAAAAAAAAAGTCAGGTACTACAAATTACTTCAAGAAAAAAAATCCTGAATTTATGAACTAAATTTTCTTCTCTTCTCTTTTCAAATTAAATTCAAATCTTTGCAGAGTCTTGTATTATTGCCTTGCAAATATGACAGCAATTACATGAAACCCCATAAATTTTCATAATTTTTTTCATGTTCTATTGCTCTTGACCATTATCATAATAAAAAAGAAAGAAGAAAAAATTCTAAGGATATTTCTTAAGATTTAACATCAGGCTCCGGTAAATTTGCATATATCTAAGTTCTAAATCTTTGCTGATTATGCAGACATTTTCTGTAGATTTCTCTGGCCCTTAAAATATATTTTACACATCACATCTCTGGAGAATTTAAAGCCAGGTTAATATTTTAATAGATTTATCTAAAATAGGTCAAACTTGTGAAAGCAATCCTGTAAAAAAACCCTCGAAATTCAACAAAAAAACAAACCCCAAAAAACTTTTGATGCAGAGATACAAATCCACAGAGCATTCATAGATATCCTCAGAGCCGTGGGATCCTTACTGCTGATAAGCACGCTAGAGTTGATTAGCTATGTAACTGGGATACCCTCACAGAATAGCACTTCTGCTAGTTCTGATACTAAAGCAATGGTCAACCATCAGAAATCAAACCTGATCTTATTGGTGATAGAAATAGATATTGAGGGAAATACTAGAAAGTGATGTAGCATACTTTCTGACTTATTTTTGTGGATTTGTTTCCTTTTCCTCGTGTATAATTGTCAATATAATTATTTTTTTAAAAAAAATGCTGTTTTGACACTAGAAAATCATACTAAACATACAACAACAACAGAAAAAACCAACAAAACAAAACAAAAACCCACGCAAGCCAAAACAAACAAACAAGTCAGAAAAGGTAGGTGGGCTTGAGACTCTTCATTTCTCAAATTACTTCCCAGGCTTACTGTAGTGGGTCTTGTTGGGATAAAGGAAATTTCCTTTGTTCCAGCCCCGATGATGCTGGTTTGGATTTTTTTGCTAAGGCAGTGTTCATAACACAACAGTGATTTGGCTATTGCTGAGCAGTAGTTGCACAATCATCTCTCTTTCCCATTCTGTCCCTGCAGTGAGTAGGCTGAGGGTGGGCAAGAATTTAGGAATGGACACAACCTGGACAGCTGATGCGAATTGACCAAAGCAATATTCCACACCATATGGACTCACACGTAACAATAAAAATCTTGGGGAAGTTCTTTTTGTGAGGTGTACTAACTGCTCATTGCTCAGAGACTGGATGGGCTTTGGTCTATTTGTGGGAGGTGGTAACTGCCTGGCTCAGCATCATCTTTTCTGTTTTCTCTCCCTTCCTTCCTCTTTCCTTTGTTTACTAAAGTATCTTTATCTCAAACCATGTTTTCCCACTTTTGTTCCTCCTATTCTCTTCCTCACCCTGCTAAGGATAAGGAGTGAGTAGGCAGCAGTGCGCTGTCTAGCTGCTGGCCAGGGTCAATCCACCACAATTTACATTGGAAGGTTTTTAATTGTCTTTACATCAAAGAAGCCACATCCTAGTTCCTCCTAGTTCCTTCACATCCTGTGCAGTGGTCTGTGCTCAGTATTCTTTCCTTTCTAGCTTTATCATAATTTTTATCCCTAGTGTATGCTGAAATTTGATACTAAATTCAACACATCCAGGAAATCTGAGTTCTGCAAAAACTGCCAGAAAGCAGAGATTATGAAGGTGAATCCAGTCTTAGAATTCTATTGCCATAGTCTAGAAATATCTTGCAAATCTTGTCCATTTGTGATTTTCTGAGTGAAGTACCATTGCTGTAGAATCAGTAACTTAATAGAAGAGGCATCAACAGTCAAGACAAAATACCTCATAAAAAAAAAAAAAAAGCTAGACACAATTTATATGATAACTAACATAAAAGACAGTTGCGGGTTTACTTTTAGACAAATTTTATATTTCATTTAAAGAAGTACTAGAGAGTACTGGATTGTCTCAAAACCTCCTGGTAAAAGCCACTGGATTTCAGATGAGTGTAGGAAAATACATGCACACACAGAGATTGAGAATAACTGGGTGAAGGCTGTAAGAGATTCAGCATAATGATAAGATGATAAAGATAAAAATTCACATTTCCCAAACAGCTAGATTTCCTGTAGGTAACTAAACAAAAAATGTTCATAAAACACTCTGAAGAATGTGTATTTTTTAAAAAAATTAGAATGATGTAGAGTTTAGAATCGCAAATATAAACACGTGATTCCCCAGAACCTTTCAAGGTATGGGAACTTCCAGATTAACTTCTGTGCATTCAGGCATTTTCATCCTGGCCTCTACACCTACTCGAGCCTCGATGGATCCGTAGAATATGTGTTCATTTGCTTAAGTCCTAGGGAAAGCTTCACTTGCTTGGCAAGCACCAAACATGCACACCACACATCAGGCATGATCCATACACATTGGTCACACATACCTTCATTTTCATTCAGAACAGAGAGAAAAAAACAAAAGTAAAAAGAAGAAAAAAAGGAGAGAGATCATACTTCTATGCTCTATCTTCACCCAATAACTCCTGTCCTGGAAGGTGGTCAGAGTTTACTACTTTCCTTACACTGAGAGTATTTAATTAGTAGAAAAAGAGCTCAGTGTTGATATCATCTCCAAAAAGTGGTTTCCTTTGTTTTATTGTGGTGGTGGTGGTTTTTATTTGCTTGTTTGTTTTCTAATGACATATCTAGAAAATCCTAGAAGCAGAACCCAGTATGGTTTATCTGTCTCCTTTTCAGTACCCACAGTACTGAGCTAGAGAGATGTCCCTCTTTTTTGACTGTGATGAGCTGTGGATTGCTTTCTAGGAAGCCACAAAGATGAGCTTTTAATACCTTTTAATACCTTAACTTCACTAGCAACCCTGTGGTGAGAGCAGCCCTTTGGAAAATGATATTTAGGAATACTGACTCTCTGCATCAAAGCAGCCATGGACATGACAAAAGAGATTGATCCATTAAGAATGAAAAGTTGCAGGATAATGAACAATGCAGGATAATTTCCCTACTATGTTAAAAAATAATTTTCTTTCGTATTAGGCTTCCTGACAGAAGATGTGTCACACTGTGAATTTCCTGTTGATTCCCATAAGAAAATACAATAATTTATTTTTCTCAATAACTGGAATCTGGGATAAAACATTTGATACCAATTGTAAATATATGGCAAAGTAATTTAAGTTGAAAAACATTCATATGGTTATATCTTATACATGTTAATATTTTTCTACTTAAGTATTTTTGGTCTCCTACAGCTAGAAACCCCTTTTTTGTGAATACTTTGGTTCAAGTAGTTTAACAAATCTTAAAAATGTTATTATTTTTTCTATACTTTCTTTCTACGGCTTGGAATTAAAAAAATAAAAATTACATGGGCTGTTATAATATTTCTGCACAGTATTTTAGTTAAAATATCCAACATAACATTAAGGGTTATTTTTCAAGTAGAAAAAGCTACGCCATGCCTTCTACTCAAGACTCCCTGATATGAAAAATTTCCATTACTTTGCTCTAAACCAGTGTCTTAGTTCGTTTGCGTAAGTTCTTATTACCAAATGTTCTGTTTAGCAACTTCATGATAGACTCAATTATTTATATTTAAAACTATGGGTTTTTGCATTGACAGTTGTCTCAGATACATATTCTTGACACCCTTCATGCATCCCTAATACTTTTCCTGTAAGGTGATGAAATGCCAAATACAATATCTATACAGAAATGGAAAGAACAAAAAGGGTTCAAGAGGGAGGACAGTTCTTCCAGTTTCTGTGGGGAAAACTAGCTTGTGCCATTCAACTACAAGTAAGAGCTCTTCCTCCATTGTTGTTGGATGAACTCTGCAGGCTGCCAATTTGTGGGTAGCATCATTGTGCACAGCCTATTTATTCTCTTCATCCAACTGCAAAAAAGGAAAGGGAAAGGGTAACCTTCAGTATCTTATTCTCATAATGAAGTATACATAACCTAAGGTTTTTATGTCCCTTTACTTCCCCCGCCATCATTTTTTTAGGAAAAAAACCCTCTATAATCTTGTTCTAATTCACTTAATTGTTGATTGTTCAGAACTTCTTGAATTCTTAAAACAATGGAATGCTATTTTCATCTTCCTAATACAAGGCCCAAGCATAAAAATCTTTTCAATATCAGACAATAAATTATTAATGATTCCCCAGGCAGTGCGCTCCATATCATGAAATAAATAACTGTATTTGATAACGTCATTATCAAAGAAATGTTTTCTTGATATGAACAGAGCCTTAAAGAGAGACTTAACAGTGCTCTTTTTACTCTGATCCCTGTCCACAGTACCAAGGGGAGACCTATATCTGCAGTCTTGTCTTGAGAAAGTATTTCTAGGGGGGATTTTCAAAAGGAGAAAGAAAGAGTCGAAGATTGAAGGGTCTATCATGATTCATGTTTCCTCTACAGGAGATACTACGGCTATCCAAAAGTGGATACTTTATGAGTGCATAAAGCTTTCATGGTTTAACACACAGGAAGGGTTTGTTTTGGTGTTAATTTGATGGAAGCAAGGGTGAAGGTGAGTATATGGTAACCACACAGAGTGTATAATTCAGAATGTAAGAACAAGACCCTTCCGCACTTAGCACTGTAGGCATGTGCAGCATACCCTTGGGCCTGGCAACAAGTTCACACTTGGCTGGCCACAGAGATGAGATGTGTAGGTACTGTTCTAGAGACATAATAAAGTGCAGCAGGTGAGAAACTGAACCTTACCTCACTGTACCAGTCACTAATTATTATTCAACATTTCTGTTACAATGTTAACATTAAGATGAATGTTTGACTCCTTTTCATTTTCTTTTAAAATGAAATCAGAACTGTTCTCCTTTCATGAAGTTTTTTTTTTTCTTTTTTGAAGTACAAAAGAAAAAGACTGGAGGGAAGGAGATCCTTGGCTTTTTTTTACCAATCAAAAGGAATGAAACTTCATTAAAAAAATAAGAAGACATTTCTGAAGAATGGGGTATATTAATTACCTGATTAAATTCAGGTAATTTAGCATGTCTCTCTACCCATAAGTAAATGTACACTTCAGTTAAACAGGTACTTAGACACTTATATCTAGAAAAAATTACTGCTTTCCAAATAGGAATATATTTACAGATGAAAGATAGAAAACTGCGTAGACAGAATGACAACCTAGCTTAAAAATGTTAAATGAATTCAAAGCTGTTTGTAATGCTTCTTTTAAAGAAGTGGGATTACTTGACTCTTCATTTACACTTGGTGTGTCTATACATTCAGTTCAAGGATAAGAAACGGCAAAAAAAATACAACATGATCATGGGTCATTTTTTCATTTATTGTTTCTAAAATCTCATGATTTTCCTCTCATGAGGAAATCTAGAGGATTTCCTTCCTGCATCCTGCTCAAAAAGACGGAAAACACTAGCAACAGACTGGATCTTAAAATGAGTAGTAAATCATTTTACAGTTTGTCCATACAGAGTGCTTGTAGGATGCATTGAATTATTATGTTGATGTAATTTGTTTGCAATAACAGTGTTAGTCTCAGTAGGTTTATCCCAGCTCAAAACTTCTGAGTGACATCAAAAAGGCAACTAGCACAGATGTTCAGTTGGGATATCTGCAAATTTTGTACCTTTCCATAAATATGTGATTGAGTATTAAAAAAATTAGATTTCATTGCAGTTGATTTTATTCATTCTGAATACTTGCACAGTAAATTTAATGGCTTCAATTTGGAAATAAACTAACCTACAACTCTAAGTACCAGAAACAGAGTCCCAGACTACTTGCACACTCTGAGATCAACAATGCCTGCTAATATTGATGATATCACATAAGCAAATGTATTCCCTTTAAGGTCGACAAAGTAATATCCACAAGACTTAATCTCAAAGACTTTCATAAGGTGGAATTTGGAATTTAGATGTTATATGACAATACAATACAATCCTGACAAAAAAACCCCAACTCTGCTCTTGCCTGACTCCAAGGTACTGACTATGCAGTCACTTCCCTGTTATTCTATAATGTTAATGTATTTATCTAAAGACCACTAAAGGTAAAATGCATAAAAAGCTGTTTGAATAGAGTCCTGGACAAAGTACTGTTTCATTTAGGTGAATGCCTAAACCATTGAGCTAGAGTGATGTTTCCCTTGTGTTCACATTTAATACACTATTCTTCAGCTTTGTGTCGAGCATTCTCACAGTTTCAATGAAAAAGGTTAAGATGTGCCCTTGCCTGGAATAACTTGTTGATTTAGTTAAAGGATATTGTGGAGTTAGTAATACCAAAGTGGGAAATTAAGCCAGTTCTGTTCTCTCTGGGTGAATAACTTGATTGCATAAAAGATGGGGAGCTGTTGTGCCTGGAATTTTTTTTTATGGATCTAATCAATGTCATTAAATTACTCTCTCTTTAAATTTTTAATTGTGACTCAGTAACAATAAAGATGCAACAGACTGTGATTGCTTTTATCATCCTTAGCTATTAAGTATTTTTTGTGCACAGAAGTATCCTCCCAAAATACAGGTATACTTANGGGGGGAGGGTGGGTGGAAAATCATTGAAGGCACTTGTTGCCCGTAAGAAAACAGGTTGTAATGCAGCAAGTGCTTTGGCAAGCCCTGAGGACCACATGGGGTGTGCCAAAATGTACCCAGCAGAAGAATTCTGTCTGCAAGCAGCCTGTACACAGGCAATTATATTACAGACATTGGCACCAAGGGACAAAATCAACCTCAGAGGAGTGAATCAAATAGAGCTCAAGACATGATGTGAAATTGCCCCAAGGAATGGGCAAGCAGCCAATAAAGCATAAGGCAGCATGGTCAGAAATAAGTTGTATCATGGCCTAACATATGGGATGAAGAAAAATGAGAAGAAGAAACTCCTTCCCTGTCTCAAAGTCTTACACAAAGGATAAAGTTATGTCCTATCCATATCTTTCTCTAAGTGCCTGAGTATTTAGAATATACTTATCACAGAAATCATTCATCTCTCTATTCTCTCTCCGTGCTCTCCGGAGAGCACAGATCTCCATAAAGTCAGTTGATGCTTGTAATAAGAATGTAACTGGTTTAGATATATCATCATACAAAATGTATGGAAGAACTTGATTGAGTGGTTAACATCCTCTATTTGTTTCTAGAAGCTATTTAAATTTAGTAGAGGCATTTCCTTGTTTTAGATCTTCAAGACATTAGATACTGGTTAATTCTTCAACAAATTCTATCATTTCAAATAGACATTACAAAAAGAAAAGGTTAAAAATTAACCTACAGAATTCGTCATAGGCTGTGTAAATACAAGCACTTTTTCATGAACAGCTCTGTAACAAGAGAATGCTATAAAGCCATGGTTTCTTATCTGTTTGTTTTGTTNTTTTTTGTGGTTCCCCCTCCCAATTGCTTTACTGACTAAAGGATGAAATATAGTAGGTTTAGTGGGAACAATGATGTTAACTGTTTAGTAAGGAGGGAAAAGATTGGGATGGAACGGCAAAAATAAAAAACTTATACCTTCTCTGTGTAGAGTTTTTGTTTAAATAAAATAGAAAGGGAAAAAACTTGATTTGTTGTCCAGACTGCAATAAAAACACTTTATAACTTCACCTATGAGAAAAATTGCCAATGTCCAATCCAAAGTTCTCAGAAACAACTTTGAGGCTACATGCTGCATGCCTCTCTGAGTTTAAGGCTCCTTGTACTGACTGAACTGTCATTTGGTGATAAAGCAGAATTAAGAACAACATACCAGAAAACTTGTTTGCTTTTAGAATAACATTGTCAGGCAGTGAAGTTAGGGGAGGGAAAAAAACAGAAGGGAACCATCCCTTCATTATAGGAAAAGTGAAAAATACCCTAAAATTTTCAAGGCAACCAATATCAAGAGGCAAAAGATACAGTTCGTGCAAAGGCCAGATTTGCATGGATTCCTGGCAGAAACAGCAATATTTCCACCTAATACTGTGTGTGCCCTAGAAAGGGAATCATTTCTCGCAACAGTGGCTGTGTTCTGCATGCAAGCCATAACACTCCTTTGTGCAAGGTCAGTTCCTCCTTCTACTTCTTATTATTCTCAAAACAGCAGTCCAGCTCATTGATACAGTGAAGGAGCAATGTCAGATGATTGGCAAGTGTTTCCCCAGCAGGAAGTTAGCTGATAAGCTTCTTAGGCAGTGAGCTCTGGTAAGCAGGAAGCACCGGAGCCAGCTCAAGGAAGTTACCCTTAAAATTGCTTTGCTCAGACCTCAGCCTCAGCTGCCTAATTAGAAGTTGTTGAAAGGAAGAGTCTCTGGTGTGCATTTTTCTAGACAAGACTCAGGAAACATGTTGCTTTGGTGGCAGTAAACAGGGAGATAAATGTTTAAAAGATACCATAAAAAACCATCAGTTGGTTCACAAGTACAAGAGTGGAAAAAACAGACTAATATACGTGTTCACTGAAAGGTTTTGAAGCAGCCTGGGACAGGTCCCAGTGGAAAAGCAGCAGGCAAACAGGCAAGCTAAGCAAATGAGTATTGGCAATTTGAACATTTCCTATTTGTGGAACCCAATCAGGCCCAGTGAAGAGAATGCTGCATAATGAGGACTATCATATTTCTCAACATGATCTGCTATATAGGAAGAACACTGAAAGACTTTTTCTTACAGTGATTTAATCATATAGACAGACACACTCATTCTTTAAGGAAAAGACAAAGAATATTAAATTTGGAGCATTAGATGGAGCTAATGATGGGATGTCTATGTGAACAAAGAAGGGTTTAGAGATGTTAATGCATGGGCTGCTAAGGTTATTAAAATAACATTTGCCTGAATTTTCTCTCTTCCTACCCTGAAGTAGTGACTCGGGCTGTATTGTCATAACATTTTGAAATCTCTAAACTCAAATTATTTTAAAAGTTCTCTCTCTCTGTATGAGTATTTATGTGTATGTATATAGATACAGATACAGATGATATATATAGATACAAATATATATATATGACAATTCTGAATATGAGATTATTTTCAATATGATTTAAAAGGGATTTCGTTACTTAGGGCTTTTCTTCCTTCCCATATGCTTTCATGCCACGATACACCCCTTTCGCCATCAAGAAATCTCAAAGAGCAGTTCCCTGGGGATACAAGCATCACCTAGCTGGGGCTGGTTTTAGAGCTGCCTTCTAACTCTGACAGATACAGCTTTGTTGTTAACACTGTTGAAAAATCATCACATGCCTAGTTAAACATCCAAAGCACACACCATTAAGTAGCTTGCTCCATTGTGCAAGCAGACAGGTTCTAGCACCCACAGATGATACCAGACAGTCTCAATTGTGCATTTTCGTCTCAAACCTAATTATCAGGGCAGTCACATAAGTTCATCATAGATGCTACTGGCAGCAGGTCTGTCATGTTACAGTCACTACCACCCATTTCAGCTGCTCTTCAGTCCTTAGAAGAAACATGCAGCTGCCCCTTCCCAGCAGCTGCGATCTCAACTTTTCATAAAAACAAAGGGACTGCACAAGGGAAAACACAATTGCCACCAGGACCAGCTCCATTAACTCCATGGCACTGATATCCATGGTCTTTGTGAAAGGTTCGGCTTGCAAACCCTTCAGGATCCTTCCTGCAACAGTGAGCTAGGAAGTAGAAACTTACCATATTTAGTGAGTACTTGATGAGGATGCAGTTGCTCCCTGAGTGTTTGTGATATATCAGTGCACTTGGCAGCTTCCAGTTTAAGTATTAGTGCTCCCATATACACCTCCCTTTTTACTCCCCTGCTGATGGCACAGACACATTCCAAAGCCTTTCAAGGTTACTTAACTTCAACATATAGGCACAGCAGGGGGAACTAAAGACTGGAAATCATCTCTGGATTCCCATCCTGTCGGGGTGGATATGTAGAAGCTATAGACATATAAATGTATCTAGAGACATGAAAATAAATAAATAAATAATAATAAATGTAACAGAAAATATGGGTCAGAAATGGAGTTTCACAAGACAGTCCTATACTGTAATTTGTGCAGTATATGTCACAGGCACAATAGAAAGTTAAAGCTTAGAGGCATTATGGACTGTCATGTCAAATCATACTTAGAGAGCTTTAATATGTGGATTACAGATACATTAAGCCATACTCTCCCCTGACTATTATGTCAATGGGACTTTACATATTTGAATAATACTACAGTGTATAATCCTAGTACTATGCCATGCATGCACAATAGGTCTGGGTATACCTGATATGAGTAGGATAAGTCCAGGTTCTTTGCCAAAACATTAGTTATTTTTAGTGTATGTCCAGAGGGTCAGAAATGATTGTTTCATAAACTGTCTTCATAAAAAATCAGCAATCACCAAAGTGCATTTATGATAAAAAAACTGGTGTGTGTTTCAGTAAAATAAAACAACAGAACATTTTTCCCACCCTGTTCTCTTTTATTTTCAGATCACTACTTCAGTGCATTTGGGATGAACTGAAGATCTAAAAACAACTATGCTATCTTAACTACTTCTCCTTTCATCTCTGCCCTCCAAATAGGTCCTTGCTGTCCCCAATTACTGAACTGTCCTTTCATTTTCTCAAGGGAGATTCAATCTTTCCAAATCTGTACTTACCAATGCTCCCTCTTTCAATCAGTTACTGAATTTCATCACCTCTCTACCACCACAAATTTGAGCTCCCCACATATTTAGATAGCATTCACTTGCGCTGAATTTCCTTACCCTCAACTTACTGATTTGTTTCTTCCAATGTATAAAGAATAGGACATATATTGGGGGAGTGCACACAACAAAACCAGAAAGGAGTTTCCATGAAAAACTTTATTCCTGTAAAGTGGATTAAAAATGGTTATGGTTATGTTTTCACTAAGAGTTTCTTTTAGGCAATAGGAGCATATCTATTGAGTGAAACAGCTGTTGCTGAAAACAACAGCTAGTTGGAGACAGTTAGTCAGAGATTTACTTCAGATTATCTCCTCTCTTGCTCCTTTTTCTGGCTTCCACATAGAAGCTGGAATTATTTTCATTAATTTCATCCCAAATTAATTCAGTTTATGTACCCCAATTGCAAACCAAAGTGATTATAGTCAGAAAATTTGCTGCAAAGGTCTTCCTTACCCAAGTTAAATGATAATTCAGATCTACTTGTACCAAACATGGTAATTTCTTGCCCAAATCACCATAGCTAAGTTCAGGCACCAACTGAAATATCAGTAGATTGCAAATGTAGTTTTCAGAAATCCTTATCTTTTCCCAGCTGAGAAAAGAGCTTTCTAGAGGAGAAATCAGTACCGGGCCCAGTAGAGCATGCTAAAAATTTGTAGTATTTGATGCAAAGAACTTAAAAATTTTAAAGTATTAGAGGTTTATAAGAACAACATGAATATCTGGAGCATACGTGTAGAATAAAGCAAAACGATTTTATCTTGAAACAATCTCTAACTTTTGGGAAATGGATGGGATTTGTATGGGAGAGCTTATACAAGGATTGGCTACTACAGGATTCTTAGATTTTTGTGTCAAAAATATATATCCAGTGCTGGAGATGGTTTTGGAAAAAAGAGATCATGAATCTGATCTCATAGTAAAATTCTAATCTAATCATGTGTCATTTATTTCCCTTCACAGGTAGAAGATTATTCTCAGCCTGAATGTCAACCACAGCTAGGCATCAAAACCTGTCTTCAGAAAAAAATAAAAACCAATTCTCCCAACCTTTTTGTTTCTTTCTATCTCTGTTCTGATGGTTTGGCTTCATATCTTCCTTTGACTTTTATATTCTTATGGTCTCCACAGTTCTCTGGTCCCTTCTACAACCCCATATTTATATAAGCACCTCTTGAGACCTCTATTTTTTCTGTCACTTACCTCCCCCAGATTCTTTCCCCCTTCATTCTAGATTTCCTTTCTGTCTTTTCCTTATCTGGTGAGACACTGTCAATCTATGACAAGTCTGTGGTTTATGCTATAACATTTTATAAAGAAGAGACACATGTCCAGAATACTCACTTATTTTTGAAGCCATGAGGCAGCATCTACTCTTCTGTAATTTTAGTGGTTTGCCTTTTTAGAGGCACACTTTTTTTCAGCTGATTTCTAAAAAACATTCAATCTTTCTATCTAAACAGGCACAAGCACACTGCCTGTGATAGCAGTGCTCGAGTTCTATGACTGTTTTTTAACAGCAAAAGACAGGGGCTAGTTTCCATGCTGTGTAGGAGGGGATCACAAATTTGAATTCTTTTTTCCTGCCAAAAAAACCCCATCATCTTGCCTGTGCTTTCCTGCCTGGAAAATCAGTTTGCTCACCTCTGATGGAGGAAATTAAACAAAATGTTTGTAAATTGAAGGCCTAGTTTAGGCTCAGGTTTTGAACATCATAGCAAAAAGGAAACAGAGAGCATTCAAAAAAACATCAGCATGTAAAAAAAATCAAAAAAATAGTGGAGAATGGACCTTCACTTAATGTAGAAGCCCTTAAGGAGCTGCTGTGGAGGCTGAAATTAGAAGGAGATTACAATGAGGAAACAAAATTATTTTTGATAGTGTATCACCACTATGTTCCCACAAAAAACTGCTTGCCACCTTGAATGAGTATGTACAAATTGTTAACAAATCCTAAAAGCTTTTGTGACTAAGAATTGTTTTAAATGTCAGCCCATGTCTAACTGATCTATTAATAGGTACCTCAGGTGACTGAATATCTTTGACGTATGGTATTATGCTTCACAATGTGCATTCCTGGCTCAGTAAAAGTATAACCTCTTGTGTCCTGTTGCTTTGTTTAATTAATTTAAAAGTTCTTTCTAATTATTAACCTTAATGCTTTCTTATTTTCCCTTTGCAACGGATGATTTAACACAGTTTTCATGCCCATTCTCACCCCCTCTGACTCATGTAGAAATACAGTCTGAAGGAAAGCTGAAAGCTTAAGCTTTGATGCCTGAAAGCCTATTTTATTTTCTGATACTAGATTAGTCGTTCTGTTTCATAAGGAACTTTGATGAGTATTTTCTTCCTAGTCTCTAACAAGGTAAATAAATTTAATATGGTTGTGTGGGTTGTTTTTTTTTGTTTTCTTTTTTTTTCTTTGTATATAGATAAAAAAATCTGGGGGAGGAAAAGTATCATAATAAATCAGCTTTTCAGATAACTATACTGTAAATTTCTTTTCCCCTCCTGTGGAGATAAAAACTGGAAGAGTTTAAAGTAACCTATCCAAAACTTGTGCCCCTGTGTGTGATTTGAGGCTACTGAAAAGTACATGTGTTGAAGCTGGATGGGTCTTTTTTTTTAGTTTGTTTTTGGTTTGGGCTATTTTCATAAATATTGTAATTTATTCCACTAAGTCTTTATAACCCTTTAAATTACATTGCAGCAATGAAATGTTCAGACTTCAGGAGAAAATGGCTCCTGGGGAAAAAGTCAAACCCTCTGTACTGTTATGTGATACCAGCGTATAATGAGTATGTAAAGTATCAAATTAAAAAATGTTAGCAGTTTATTATAGCTGAGCAATCACTGAATGAGAAACAGGTTTCCCTTTCATTGAGCATTAAGGACATGACCTGAGGCTGATAAGCACATTGCTGCCTCAGATTCAACATTTGATTTAGGGCTGGAGTAGTTGCCAGCCAAAAATCAACCAAGAATTTGTTTGTTTGTTTAATCAATAATTTTCCAAGCTGCTTATAGTAAAGAAATATTGTAATGAATTAAGAAATTAACTAGGTTTAAGTTATTAATTTACATTTATCATACTCAGTTTTTCTCCAAGCCAGTGCAATACAAATCATCCTTTGAAGACAGCTAGACCCTGCACAACAATTCCTTATGGTTGTGTATATTTCAACACAGTTCTGCACACTTTTGGTGCCCATTTTTCTTCTCTGACACCTCCTCCTCAGTGGCTGCAATATTTGCTGTTGATGGAGAAATTACAGCAGAATTAAGGGAAACGGATGCATTGCCCTTTAAATCTTATGAGCTATCCTTGCGGTTTTTGCCAAGTTCTTTCCATGTGTCAGGTCTCCCAGCTATTCCACTACTGTGATCACACAACTTCAACTTTCTGCAAAGATGTTGTGTCCATCACCAGGACATACTCCTGTGTGAAGGTTTCCACCTGGTCCCATGCCTGCTTCAAGACCACGGCCGGTACAGCTGCCATCAGTGATCGCAGAAGCTTCCACACAGCCAAGTGTGCAGGATAGAACTTGCACCAATAAGGATGGCTGGGGTGACAGACGTGTGCCCAAGTCCTGCCTGCTGGGAAGCTGAGGTGTGTTGACGGTGTACTCCTGTATCTAACCCTCAGAAGCAGTCACAGCTTCCCTAGCCTCAACAGGACTTTTGAGGTTAAACCCTGTACTGCTGCTTGATAGAACCTGAGGCACTTGGCCACTCTGAGTAGTCTGTTCTGCTCAGCAAGGGGTCGGGATGTTCTTGGGTTGGGGACAGGATCAGGCTCAGTGAAGGGAGCAAGGGCCAGACACAGCCCTTGGATGGCAGGATAGGACCATGTGGACAGGGTCTGGACCAACAGGGCAAGTGATGTCAGGGCTGTGAGGAAGCAGGGCTGAAGCTGGGCTGAAATGCAACTGGTAACAGCTCCCAGGGTGGGAGCACAGGTTGCTGCTGTGTGCCTGGGAGCCTGACCTCAGGATCAACAGGGGGGGAAGGGGCTACACTCCACTGTCCCTAGCTGTCACAGCCAAGGCTCAAAATGGCAGATTCACAGGACCCACAGTTGTTCCTGGGCAAGGCATATTCCTCTCCATCCTGACTCCACAGGATTTTTCTGCCCCTCAAATATTTTAGAGAAAGATTGCACACCACAGATCAAAGGAAATGTTTTATAGAGAAATTTTTGAGCTAGCAAAAAATAATAAAGAATAATAGACCTATAACAAAATCAAACAAGCAAGCAGATGTTTTCCTTCCACACAGGTAATTTAAAGATTTTGTGAAAATTCAATTTGAGTTTAGAATAACCAGGACAAAGCATTCATAACACATTTTTCTTTCAATTAATTCATTCTTAATGCTAGGAATTGATGTTGTTTGTAATATAGTTTATTTTTTCTTCTTGTCTCTAATGGAAATGTACTATAGAATGAGCTAAAAGAGAAATAATATGAGATGCATCATTTGGAAAGGTAAATTTCTGAGAGAGACATTAGTAAGCAGGAAATACAGATTCTGAATAAAATTATCATCTCAATCTTAATTACATTTATTGACACAATAGTAATATTCTTCCCATTTCTTAGGTTTCATCTGTGACTGCTGCGATCACAATGAGCCCACTGTACAGTTTGTTTGACCATACTTTATTGCATTTTCCATGTAAGTAATCCCTGTTCTGTTGCAATGTCATTCCTAATGTACTCTATTAGAGAAGTAGAAATACTGAGTAATGCAGCAGGTGGGGGTAGTTTGTTGACTTCCTTCTTGTGATTTTTGAGCTGTTCAGCCTTGCCATTTTCCACATATTTTTTCTTTTTTACTTCTATTCAAAAATGCTGCTTTTTTGATTTTATGTTACTTTGTCTCCTGCTCAGTGCAGCTGTAGGTGTATTGATTTATAAAGTAGAAGCATCCACAGACCAAAACAGAACATGTATCCCGGTGGTTGGGGTTATAAAAACCCATGAGGAAATGGTGTTTGCACTAAAAAAAAAAAAAAGAAAAAAAAAAAAAGAAAAAGTGCCTAACCTTTTTTCTTGTTGTCTTGTTGTCTTCAAGAAACAATAAGTTTTTCCAATAAGAAAAGAAATTGTGTTTGGAAATGAAGACATCTTGGTAGGTCTTCACTCTCCACCTTTTCAAAGGAATTTGGCCAAAGTAAAAGCCTAAGTTAAGGGAGTACAAATTATTTTAACTTTATTTGTAATAAGCATTCAGTGTTGTAGGTTGTTTTTTTTTTTTAAGCAAGAACTAAATGTGTTTTTCAGAATATCAGCATTCTTCCTTCCCCCTCCCCACCCAAATTCCCTCCCAAACTCCCTTTTCAGTCTGTTTGAAACTGGACTTTTGTTACCCTGTATGTGGGATGTTGCAACCCATCTTTGCGGCACACATGGGATAAGAGTGATATTTTGATTCATCCAGGTTCACACACTGCATCCTCAGACTGTGCTGGGCCCTTTTGGTACTTTTATATAAATGTACCACTAGAAGACTGCAGACAAAAACCACTGCTCTGGGCTCTCTTTTTCTTCTTTCCCATCTGTGTCAGCCAGAGTCCAGCCCACTTGTTTCTCAGAAACTGCAGATAGTGTTTTGTTATGCTTGGGTTGCTTTCAGAACAGCATTTTTCTTTCTCTGATGCTAGTCAGTAACTTTCTCATAATCAATGGATGTCATTCACACTGGCAGGTTATTTACATTCATCTTTACCAAGAATTCATTAGTCACTGGAGTTCTCCATAAAACATCCTGATTAATAGCCCTTCTGTTTTTTGGTTGAGTAGAAAAATTTTGTTGTATTTATTTGGTGAATTTCTCAGTCATTTAAGCAAAGGATCTTAGAAATCAGAGTTGAAGGCTTCATCTAGTCCTACCTGCACCCAGCCAAGATAAAAATTGTTATTGTTCTATCTGATAGACTACATAAATGCAAATATTTCAACATTTCTTTTCTTCACATTCACTTTTTCTAGATGCTTTATTGGTCTTGCTGCTGCAATTTATAGCAATCTTCTCTTGTTGTTGGACTCTGTTCTGGTCAAGGATCCATTAAAGTCAGGATGAGCTAAAAAAAAATTAAAAATTCTTCCTATGTCTTACATCCAACAGTCAATTCTTTCAAGAATGAGATTCTCCTGTTTTGCAACAGGATCACACTAGTGGCTTCTATTCATTTTGAGGTCTGTGTTAAGCCTTTTATCTTTTTCATCCAACTGCACATCTAACACCTATTTCAAATGTATGTATCTTATTTCTCCTAAGTTCAATGCTTTGCACCTGTCTAAAATCACTCACATGGAATTCAAGGAACATATCTTCTCAAATCCTCATTTTTGACCTCCAAAATGTGTTTGCCAACCTTCCCAGACTGAATTCTGCTATAAAGTTTGTGTATATTACTTGGATTATTCAAAGGCTCTTATACCAGAATAATGCACTGACTTTCAAGAAACTTATTTAATCAGGTTTATATGATTTACTGGGTCTTCAATATCTTTTGCCAAAAACTGCTGCTGCTACTGCAATTGTGTGTTCACATAATTTGTTTTCTCAATTGTCATTTCTACAGATTTCTGCTGTGTCTGTAGCCAATCACTGTTTCGTTTGGGATTTTTAGCAGATTCCTTTCCAATTCAACATAGTGTATTATGTAAGCAGACCTCTCTGCCTCTTGTTCTATGTTCCTAATGAAATGGAATGGGATACACAATCTTATCAATGAGGGATACATCTGTTGTTGCCCTTTCACCTGTTTCCAATCTTACTCCAGCAGCTGTTTCTCTCCAGATCCTCCTGCATTCCACCAATGATATATTTGCTGATGTCTTCTGCAACCACCTTCCCAAGTGGTTTTCATATTTCAGTACATTAAACCACCTCTCTGGTTTCTTGGTTATCTCACCAATATCTTGGCTGCTACTTCCTATGATGAATCAACCTTTGCACACATTATCGCTTTACATCTGGCATTCATACCTTCAGTCTGCCAAAGCTTTGGATTTATTCGGTTCAATGCTAATTTCTATCATACCAAGCATTTCTAATTGAATTTGGGATGCTTTCTGCAGATTAGTTTTCTCTCCTCCACTTCCATCTTCATATTTGGCATAGTCATACCTAGCAGAAGGACTGACAGCATATAAAGGCCAATTACATACTTCTACAGCCCATTGCAGCTTTTCACTCTGCCCAGGATACAGAAAGTTAAGTGCTGGAATTGCTTGAATAAGTCATTAATATATATGTGCCAAAAAAAAAGGGAACTAAGGTAGTGCAGCAGGGAATAACTCCAGTTTACTACTTGACTTCCAGAAAGGGAAACAGAATGACTTCTGAAAAGAGATTGAATGAGTGAGCAAATTAGAAATTGGAAAGATGATAAGGGAAAGATTTAGAAAGTCTAACAATGCTTTGAAATCCTCTTAGTGCTGCTGTCACTGCCATAACCAGCCTGCTGCTCTGCTACTTTGTTAAATCAGCCCTTCTAAATGCAGTATTTGTCAGTGACACTACTTTCAATTTGGTGCCAGTTCAATACTTAGCAGAATAGGTAAGGACAGTGGAAAAGACATTTGCAGCAGGAAGTTTTCTTTTCATACCTGCTGATGAAGTCCAAGCTTCTCCATGGCCTCTTGGTACATTGGTTAATTTTCAGTAAAATGAGGCTAATGGTATAGTTCTTTACAAAGGCACTATTTATCATGTTTAATATTCACAGATTTTACATTCAACCTGCACCATGTAGCAGAGCTAAAATGATGGGTCTCCCTAGTTATTTAATCTCTGTTTCAGTTTCTATTTCTTTGAGCTTTGTCATCCATTTCAATATATTTTGGCAAGGTACACCCACTTTGATTTAATATAATAGACCAACATAAGTGAAAAAGATAGAGTTTTCCGTAAAGCAAACTAACAGACTTTTGCATATTCCTGGCTTAAAGAGCAATATAGGAGTAACACATTTTTTATTGACGTTCTGTCTATATTAAGGCTTCATAATGAGTTTATTGAGTAGAATCAGATTTTTAGTATTGGAAATCCACAAACCAGTAATGACATTCATTTAAGGAAACATGTCCATAAACGTTTGATTATGAGCACATAACTATATTCTATTCAAGTCAATGTGACTTAAGTATACACTTAAAATTTTGATAATTAACCAAGGACTTTCTTAACTCAATTGGGATCTAAGAGAACTTACTAATGAGAAAATAAATCCTTAGTCAGATTTTGTACTTTAAAGCATATTTATATACAATATGATCATATATAGTGACTTCCTATAGAGTTACTGCATTACTTCATGATTTTGAACATAGATAATGATTATCTACAATACTGACATCTGTACAGTGCGCAAATCCTTTTTATAATCATCTGGCAAGGAGATGTTTATGGATTATTTTTAACAAAATCTTTTAAATATTTTTGTTCTATCTAGAAAAATTAATTTTCTGTATGGGCCTGTGCAACTGATATTGAGGAATATATCTGGTCCAGGTAGCTTGGCTTGCAAGCTGCAAATTGAGATGCAGATTGAGCTTTGGGTGGTAGCCCAAGATAAGAGGCTGTGAACAGCCAACCTTTGGTACAAAAAACAGGATAGCAGTGGGTGACATCAGTCAGAGGAATGGACACTGAGAGACAGGAGCTGGGAATTGTCAACGTTTTGCATAACAAAGATGAAGACCATTGACTGCCAGTCATGGATGGACATGAAGAGGAAGAGGGAGACTTGCCTGAGGGTGGACTCTGCGGTTTTAAAAGCCCAGGAGTTCCTTGGTTGGGCCCTCTCTGGGGGCACCAGCTCGGGCTGTTTCTGTGTTACTGTGCTAACAGTGAATAAATGGCTTTGTGGAACGAGACATCTGAGCCATGGGAAACCCGGGGTTGAACCAGTGAGGAAACCTGGTCTGACTGTGGAGTGGGTGTGTGGGGAGCCAAGGGGGACACGTTGGTCACGGGAGCTGCCCACTGCAAAGGGGCTTTGACCCAGCAGTGGCAGTCTCTGGCCTAGGGATGTGAGTGCCAGGGAGTCTCATGAATGGTCAGACGGGGAAGTTTCCCTAACACCAAATGATTTGAAAAGCACAGAGGGCCACCCAAGGGCTGGTGCCATGTTTGAAAGTAACATTGGTCAAATGGATGTGACAAAAGTACGTAAAGAGTTTTGACCACCTTGGATTAAAAGTCAATTACACCAGCAGCAACTTCTGTCTACCACAGATGATCCCAAAGTGCTTTATATATTATGCATAGGAACAAGAACAATCTACCCACTCCTGGAACACAATTATCTCTGTGGGAGAAGTGTGACATTCCATGATAGCAACCACATGCTCTGCCAAGATAATTTGATGCAATTGCAACGTTAAGCACTTTCATCCAGCAAGTATAAAAATATACTATATAATGTATAAAAAACCTCTACAGAAACAAAAGAATATATAGAGAAACATACATAAATATGTCTAGAAGGAGATGAGGGGAAAGAGTGTTTTAAAAAATCTAGATCTACATTTAATTTTTCCTTTTAAATTTTTTTCATGGAAACAAAATTAAAAGTGAAAAGAAAATCCATGCAGGTTTTGCATAGCCAAAGGTAAGCATGACTTCTAAAACTTTAATTTTCACTTCCTCTGCTCATTTTTGTGTTACTGTGATTTTACTCAATTAGTAAAAGAATAACAACAGCTGCCAATAATTAGTATGTGTTCTTTTTTTTTTCCTCCTCCCTCCATCTTGATAAACAAAATAGTGAGTAGCTAAGTGACTGTATCTCATTGTCTGAAATTATGAATTTTCTTGCAATATTAAAGGGTCGATTTAAGTCCTGCATACCATTTATTAATGGTATGTAAGTCAAAAGGAGTATTTTGAGTAGATCTCATTAAAATTGTCTTCATCCTGTTTATTGTAATAGCCTTTGTCCCTGAATGACTCTTATGACATCAATCTATGTGGCCACATGAGATGGAGGAAAATTCTGAGGTGTAGGCTGCAAAATTTGGATGCCATTCACACTTACTCTTTCTTTTTGACCAAAGCTATAGTTTGAAGTTGAAAAAAAATTATTTGGTGACAAGACATGATTCTTTTCAATATTGATACATCAGACCACCAGTTGCCCAAAAGCCCCTAGTGAATCTGTTTCATCACTCTGTGATTCAATGATATAATATTTTAGTTCCATTGATTTCAACCCCATTGTGTTATTCTATTGGAAAGGACCAATCTATGGCTTCACATATAACAAAGAAAATACAATTTAAAAAGACTTTTTCTTAAAAATTCCTTCTATGAAGTCCATAATTTATATGCACAATTAAGTATTGCCCATACATATATTGTACATACTCACAAATAAATGTTAAAAGAACTTATTAGGTTGAGTGTTCAATCACTCAAAAATGTTGGATTTGAGATTCCTATTGCAATGTTAATTTTATCCCTCATACATATGCATTATATTATAATCTTTAATTACACCATTATATAACATATTTTCCACAGGACCTCAGCTTCTCTACAGACCATGAATGTATGATACTCACTTAGTGATCAATATGATGATCAATATTTTATTTTACCCTCATTATTCAGTGTGTGACTCAAGGCTTTACTTACTTTATACAATTCAAACCTTTTTCTGGATGGGAGCTATGATTACTTTCTTAGAGGCTGCTCTAAGAAGTTCATGCTGAGGGTATCCCAGTGCTTCATTAATGTGGAAGCAGTTACTACATCTATTCTAGTGAGGAATATGGTGATATTACCTGCCTTTTGAAGACAGGAAACTGAGGTGAAGTTAAATCCATGCACTAGCTGGTGACAAAATTCAGAGTATAAAGCATTAGTGTCCTTCAGCCTTCAAAACTCAACCACAGTGAAACATTATAAGATTCCAATCCTTGAGCATGCATGGTCAAATTGCCCAGAATTACATGGATGATGTCCTAAAGACAAGACTAGATATCAGCTGCTATAACAGTATTTAAGCATCAATGCTTTAATGCCATTATATTTTTCCTCCTTGGAAGTATTCACTGTATATATTTATAAGGGATTTTGACTTTTGCATTTTAGTAAGTGGACTTTTACAATTCCAAACATCTTTCAAGATAGGAGAACCATTTTTTTCACTTTATGAATAAACTTTGAAATTATCATAGCTGGTTAAACAATGGTGCCTGTAATGTCAAGGTTGTGGGTTTGATCCCTTTATGGGCCATTCACTTAAGAGTTAGAATTGATGATCCTTGTGGATCCCTTCCAATTTAGAGTATTCTGTGATTCGGTGGATCACTCTACCTCGAAATTACTGCCATATATCAAACATTCCAGAAGAGATGCCAAGATGACCAAATACACCTAAAAGTGCTAGTTTAGGTTTGGGGTTCTGTTATTTTGTGTTTTTAATCTGCTAAACAATTCAGCCTCCAAAAGCCATCTAAAATGACAAGCACATCATGATTGCAAGGCCAGATGCATAAAAATATATTCTCTACACATTCTTTCAAAGCTTGCAAAAGCTTGCAGCTCTATCTTCCAAGTATATAGGTTAATTTCTATAAGTTTTCAGAAGTACATTAGAAACCCAGTCTCTACCTTTTTCTTAGGTGTCTAATATGAATTGGATTTCAAGTCATAAGCAGGTAGTAGTCACATTTAGGTAGATTTAAGAACCGTTCTTTATACATTACACTGTTTTTTTCAGTTTATTGCAATGAGACACAGGTTTTTCTATGTATAGATAAACTTGGGTTTAATACAATCAGAAAATTTGACAAATTACTTGTATTTTTAATAAGTAATAAGAAGAATCATTATGGAAGTGTAAAGTGCTGGTCCACAGAGCTTCTCCATGGTTACAAGAGGCAGACTTTGGAGAAAATCTGCATGGACAGACTGTTACAGAGTTAATTCTGAGGCAAGGAGGAGTTCTAAATAACATCAGGCGCATAAATGCACATACATGAATTCATATAAAGGTATGATTACAGAAAATAGCATGGCTATAAAGATTAAATAAACATGCATTATTGATTTATAAAGAACTTAAAAATTTCTCAAGAGCACAGGTATATCAGGTAAAAGAATCTTCTTTGTCTTTTCTGATGAGAACTAGTTGAAGGTCAGCTATTAATAGTTACCACAAAATAGATTGTTTTAATTAAATCTGTTGTACTGAAAGTCTGTTGTTTATTTGACACTTAGATTTATTTTCTTCTGTTATATAAGCAGAAATAACTCAATGACAGTAGGTACACAGGTTCTCTTAGTGTCAACTTCATGTTGATGAGAAAGCTGAAATTTATTCCTAAACAAAGTGAGGTTTAAAAAAACTCATGAAGAACCACTTGGGTAGCTTACTGTGTAGAGGACTCACTGTGGTGTGCGGCTCATTTCTGTGTATGCTGTGTATTTCATGGTTTTTGCCAACAGCCAAATAATAATAAAAACCCCATAACCAATCCCCCTCCCCCCCAAAAACACAAACAAACAGAAAAGAGAGTACTTCTCTGTCAGAACACTATATAATGCAGAGGTGTGTGATGTTACTGGCAATAGCATCCGTCTGCATCCAGTTTTATCATTAACCTTCCGCACACCCATTTTCCTGAAAGAAGTATCACCACCACTAAGCCTGTTTCCCAGAAGAGCAGCTCATAAAGCTCATAAAGTAATAGTTTGGCACTCTTTATGTTTATTTTGCATAACTTCTTCTTCTCACCCTGTATTCCAGTTACTTAAACATCACAGCCTCATTATGTTGCTGCAACAGAACAGCTTGAGTGAGTTTCCAATTTTTGTGCCACAACTAAGTGTAATTCTAATCCATATATTTGAACAGTGTTCCCGAATTTAGAGACCATCATCTAGAATTCACATTGTAATGTGCAACTCTTCACTCTGCAGATGAAGGAAAAGCAGGCTCTGAAGATTATTTCTTTTCCAATAACTGCATTAGTGTTTTCTAACGTCTTGGATGTTGCATCAGGCTTTTAACAAAGTCTCTATGATAATAACATCAGTAGTTTGCAAATAAGCATATTTCTCCCAACAGCACTATTTTTCATCTTCAAATTTGTTCATCAGAAACTACCCTTCAATGACTGAGCCAAAAGAAGTCATTTAAGACTGAGGTAAAAAAACCCCTAATATTCTTTTCCTTGGAGAAGGAGGTAAAGAACATTCCCTAATGAATGTTCAAGTGCCTGCTGATGCAGTTCAAAAAGTACTGAGGAAGAATCTATACCAAGTAAATGGTTAAAGTCTACTCCCAAAACGACTGTGATAAGCCTGTGCTTAACTGTTTGAGAGTATCTTAGAAAGAAATCATTTCTATAAAGGTGTGATGATCATAAAAAGATCTATTTTATTTTTTTTTTCTGTCAGAATAAATAGGGCTTAAAATCTTATCCTTGCATAGTCTTTCCAGTTTCAGTTCCCCATGCTTTCACAAGTTTTTTATTTTTGTTGATCAAGTGCCTTAGTGTAAGAAGCACAGAGCATATAGACCTATCTACATTGATTTCAATGGAAGAGAGGTTCACATATGCCTCTATGTTCTGGGCCTTCATCTCCTTATATTACAAAGAGGAATTATAGCACAGAACTGCCTGAACCACCAGTCAGCCAGTGATGTGGACTGGAATATGCCAGAAAGTGCTAGAAAGAAATACCAGCATGTGTCTGAGAGTGGTGCAGCAATTGTGATGTTGTGGGACCTGCCAGTCAACAAAATCAACCTCAGAAACACAACTGTGCCAGTACAACCGTATCACTTTCCATCATTTTGGCTAGTTCCAAGGTCTCTCCACTAGTTTCATCTTACAAGAGGGTTCAAAAGTAGCACAGCTTAAAGCTTTCATTTATTAGCAGAAACAGATTCTATGACAGGACCCTGGAGGATTTGCCTTATTAAAAATAATGTTAACTGCTACATATCTAGTGAAATTTTCCTCTTCTCATAGACAGAAAAAAAAGATAATAATAAAAAAAATCTTGAAGTTCAGAGCTTCATGTTCATGCCAGTATCTGCTTGTAAAACTGTGTTATAGCTGGAAATAGTTTGACAATGCTATAAAAGCTGATTTTCTGGCACTGCATTAGTATGTTCCTGGAAGAAGTGTCTTTGATGGTACAGTTCTTAATATATTTCAGAAGAAAGATTTTCTAAACCATTGTTCCATGGGCATGATTTAATCACTCAAGCATTCAGTTATTTTAAGCTAGAAATATATTCTTAAGAACTTGTATATAATTCAACACTATTCATTCCTCTGTTTAAAAAAAAAAAAGAGGGGAGAACTTGCAAGATTGTTTTTTCTATAGACAGTTTCCTATTCGCAATAACAATTCTAAGATAACTCAGAAATACATGATAATATCACCATGTAACCTCTTTCAGATGAAAGGTAAAGTACACTTCTTCTCTACTATAAACCCAAGTAGCCTAGTACACGTATTACACATAAATAAATCAGCAAAACCCACTTCACTACGCATATGATTCTTTCCTCTGGGAGAAGATGAGGGGAAGCATAGACTACATTTGAATTCATCATCACATTTCTTATTGGAAAAGCTCAAGATGAATGTGACATAAAAACCTGAATACATTACTGCAGTAACCGTAGCTCTATTCTGGTGGGAGCAGAATATTTAATTGCAATCAGGCACCAAGGAAGAGACAGATCAAGAAAACTCATACTTGAACTGGGTTTTTAAATTACCCAAAAGTTTGTGTCTTATAGATCAGGTCATATCTAGGAAGTATATAGTTAAAACTTTTAGATATTTTATGCCCACTTTTTCCATGACTTAGGATCATCTTCCATCAGTACCCGCAATGGTCAAAATAGACATATGTTGCATCATACCTTATCTGTACCATGTCTGTCTAATATATGTGCTCTAAGGTAGCGTTCTTTGGTAGTTTCTGCAACATAATTCATTTCAGCTCATGGAAGAAACAGTGAGATTTCTGATTTTCATAATAATGGCCATAAAACATTCAAAAATGAAGTACTAAAACTAACTTTGCATCCTGAATATTTGTTTGCTTGTGAGTGGGTGTATAATACAAAAAGATAACCATCTTTTAACCATCATGAATAAAGTCACTTAAGCAGTAACAGAATTCTCTGATTTAAATCAAGCTGCTAGTACAGTATTCAGCAGGTTGCATACTCTTTCAGACAGAAAGATGATAATGGAAATTAGTATTAATCATATGGCTTTGTTTATTTCTGGGAAATCATTTTAGAATCTTATTTTCTAATCACAGGATGGACCAATAAAAAGGAAACCTTTAAATAATTTAATATTAATTTTCTGGGTATTACAGCCAGAATTCTATCAAGCAGCACTTGTCCCAAACACCACTTCTTGAAGTTTGGGAAATGCTTGCATTATTCACACAATTGCATTCATGTTAATTCCTGATTGGCTGGGGTAATTTTCTTCACAGTGGCTGGTATGGGGCTGTGTTTTGGATTTGTGTTGAACACAGGGTTGATCATATCCACACATTTTTGTTATTGTTGAGCAGGGCTTACACAGAGCTAAGCCCTTTTCTGCTTTTCATACTGCCATGCTGGCAAGAAAGCTAAGGCTGTACAGGCACATGGGAAGAGACACAACTTGGGCAGGTGACCCAAACTGACCAGAGGGATATTCCAGACCATGTGGCATCATACTCAGTATGTAAAACTGGGGGGAAGAAGGAAGAAAGGGGGACATCTTTAGGGATCGCATTTGTCTTCCCAAGTAACTTTTACCTATGATGAGGCCCTGCTCTCTTGGAGATGGCTGAACACCTGCCTGCCCATGGGAAGTGGAGAATTAATTCCTCATTTTGCTTTGCTTTGCCTGTGTGTGTGGCATTTGCCTTGCCTATCAAACTGCGTGTATCGCAACCCACAAGTTTTCTAGATTTTACCTTTCCAGTTCTCTCCCCGATCCTGCTGGTGGGGAAGAGAGCAAGTGTCCGTGTGGTGCTTTGTTGCCAGCTGGGGTTAAATCACAGCAGCACTCCCTCCGAAAACAAGTGCTCAGCAAATCCTTCTAAAAATGCAGTTTTAAATATTGAGAAATTTCAGACATGCTTTTCTTTTGGGCGTCATCATACACAGGTCTTTTCTTCAGGGTCTCCTAATGTTTTTTAAAAATAATGAAAAATTAGTGTTAATGTCTCTAGTTTCAATAAAATTTTCCCAAAAGCAAACCACAGTGCACAAGACAAATTCTAAAATGTCTAATCCCAGCAGTCAGCTGTTTCACTTTCATTCAAGTGAAGCTGTGCTTCAATACACCACACAATTTGTATGGACTTTACTGTCACTACTAAAATGTTCTGTTATGCATTGTGACTCCCTGATGTGTCTAATTGTGTTACGTTGTCAGCTTTATGAAATATACTGTAAAAAGCACTTTATTCTTCTGTCTTTTCTGTGATGTTGTGCAATTCTTTCTTGTATTAAGTGTTTGCTGGTTTTCTATTAGATGTTTTCTACTTTAATTAGATGTCTGAAAGTCTTCTGGCTTTAAGCTATGTAGGTTATAATCAAGCTGTAATGCTTGATTTTGATTTTTTTCCTGAAAAAATATGAAGAATGTGCTTGAGTAATTTGGGAAGACAGTGTAAAACTAAACTGTAGAAATGCAATATGATAATAGCTTCCAAATAGAAATGCTCCATACTCAAATGGTCATGAATTTAAAATCTTTTGTCCATTTTTTTCTCTTTTTTTGAAGAAAATATTCTCAAAGTAAATCTAATGTGGCTATATAACAGTCTACATTAGAAATATTTATTTGATAATTTTATTAATGAATATAATTCCAAAGCTTAGATGGGTTTGAATTTATGCTTTTCTTTTTTTTTAATTTCTCCACATACTTAAGAGACCTACTTGCATCCAATTATCCTAGGTTTGGGCATACTGTTTTTCTATTCTTTGAATGACTCAATCCTCTGATAAAGCTAAGATTTTTTCAGACTTTCCGAGATAGGTATTCTTTATCGCATCTGAAGTATTTTTTAACTGTAACATAAAGAAGTAATAAAAAACTGACTATTTTCTTTTTTTTTTTTTTTTTTCTTAATAATAACCTTCATACCAGTGTGGACAAAATGCCACTTTAAATCAGAAAATATCCATGGATTTAAAAAATGTGAGAAGGCAGTACACATTAAAATCAACATAAGACGATTGCTACATTTGAAAAAGGTCTTTTATGTTAAAGTTAACATTTTTTATAGAAAGAAAAAGCTCTTTTAAAGATATATGGAAGAAACACGTATAAGAAAACAGGAAGGAAAATAAGAGAGTGGCATTTAAAATATGAAATTCACTTTGTTACCAGAACACAGATTAACTGTGACAGGGACATCTAAATGCATCATGAAGAGCTGCATGTAAAGATCTGTACAGGGAGAATTGCTAACAATGCATGAGGACATCTTCTGTTGATCCAACAAAACCTGTGAAGAATGCTTTAATATATTGCCTTCTGTAAAGTCTCAGGATTGTCAGCTCCTGAATTTTTTCTAACTCTCATAATAGTATACTTTGTTGTTATTTTAGCTTAAAGACTTTTTGTCAGACAATAGTTTATAAAGGAATATGGAATGTCTTGAAAAGTTTTTCATGTTCAGGTTTGTAAAGAAAAGACAGTAGGTGTATGGATTCTGAGTTTAAAATCAAAACAGCAAACAAGAATCATCCTCAAATTAATACTATTCTGAATTAATTTTAAAATCCTGGGTCTTTTGATTTTGCATCGTATCTTTGAATGTCCAGAGATGGTAGCATTTAATCTATTGTTTTATAAATTTACTAATTTACACTTTGACACTCAATATTTTGAAGTACTTTCTCACAAAACAGCATCTATGGAAATCTGATTCACTTTTAATAGATAAGCTTCTCACATTATAGAATGTAAGACAAACAAAGAAAGGCAGCTACATACAGCTACATATTGTCTCTGGTGTAACTTCTCTTTCAGAATGAAAGCATTAATTTAAAAGGCTTTCAAACAGCCTTTTAAACTGGTGGGATATTCTACATTTTTAAAATTTTCTGTAATGTTCTGGAAGTGCAAACACAAAGAATTTAGTTTCTTCTACCACTCTCCTCAGCTGAGTGCATCTTTATACCCTGTAGGTTTGTTTTCCATGAGTTGTTTTTGAAAATTCCTTTAAGAGGAAAGAAGTGTTTCTGCAGCATTTCTGAAAAGAATAGGAGAAGCCTTTGTGGCTCCCTACAAAAGATCACAGGGGAGCTGCTGTACTCGTGGATTTAAATCATCTAGAAGAAAGGGCAAATAGACACACAGAATCTGTAATCAGTTAACATAAACCATCCATCTATTAGTTCTCATTCCAAGAAAAGGAGTGGAGGGGTGGAACCACTCCTCTGACTTCTGGGCAGTGACACAACGCAGGCAGTATGCCTTCCTTCCTCCTGGAGTTCTCCACTGCAGGCAGGAAGTCAGGAGAGCATGCCCTAGCAACAGATTTGCAACAGGATTATAACTCCAGGCAACCTACAATAGAGATGTACAGTAGCTCTGTCTTTTCCACATTCATGGCTTTTCATCTGAGATGCTGCCTGTGTTTGAATTTGTATGGAAGAGACTACTACAACCCTAAATACACTAGCACAAGAATGTAGTTTACTGAATTCCATGTTGATGACTGGTTGTTCTAAAATATCACTGAAGTGCATTTAGCAATTTTACAGTATCAAGCAGGAATCTTCCCTTTCTCAAACATTCTTGCTAAATTCCAGAATAATCTATCAGAATCATCTAACAAAGGCTTTTTTCTTGTATAAATCCTCTAATATTTTTGGGCAGATGGATGCAGTTTGACAAAGAAGTATCAGATTCTCTTCAAAAATATTTGAAAATAACTATATATATTTCAACATTTTTCACAAAGTATCATTAGCGGTATCATTTAAATGTTTGCAGAGACACTACAGACACAAACCAATTTTATGGAAAAGCTAATTCTATCTCTGACAATTTTATTTTAATCTAAATATTTTTTGTTGCCTGTCATACTCATTGTGTCAGTGATTACCAAATACTTTGCCATATGTGACTTAAAATTATGTGCATTATTGATTTTCCCTTTTCTTCTTTTGTAGAAAAATAAAAATCAACAAAAAAAAAATGACATTTTTTAGTCTTCGTAGAGAAATGAGAGAGGAATCTCCAGATGTTACTGACAGTTACCATGGTTATAAAATCTGTTTTCTTTCATCAAGATCACTGTACATTTTCTAGTGTAAGACAACAAGAGATCATTTTACTATATCTACAGTGGCCAAAGCTTGATAAAATAAGAAAGATAGTACATAATTAATAGTTTATGTTACACTCAGGACAGTAAAAAATCTGTTATATTCAAAAGATTTCATGACATAGTCCAAATATTTAATATTCAGTATGATCATCCGTCAAAAGATTTATGTCAGATTAAAATAAAATATCAGTATAGATAGCAGATGAAGCTCTAAAGATTAAACACATGAAGAGAGGAGAGGAAAACAAAACAAAACAAAAGCAATGCAGGAAGCAACAATCGCACAAATCATCTCCAGCCAATAAACTGTCAGCTTCTTCATCAAAATCAGTCTCAGAAGCTGAGGAATTAGCTTCAGGAATAGCTTTGTGTGATCATCATTTACCAAATAAATCTTTGTTTGAATAAACACACTGCAAAATAACCAAATGAGATTAAAAAAAAAAAAAAATAGAAATAAGAAATACATATGTAACCCATACTATATTAAGAAAAACAAAACTCCATTAAAAAAAAATACTTTTGGCCAGTTCCAGTAAGAATGTAACCAACTTAAACTGTTAGGAAAATTCTGTCCTTATCACTGTTGCCCTTTAGTCTTATATTCTGAGGCTGGTGTCAGAAGTATTTTTGTATCAAAATATTTTTATTCAGCTCTCAGTAGTAGATTAAAGACTATGTCAAAAAAAAGTCACAAGACATTTATATAGTATTGCCTCTAATCAATGTAATCCCTTCATATGGACTTCAGATTCTCACTGAAATATCTAGTGTCTGCTTTCAGCATTGTTCATCACAATCTTTGTTCTTCACTAAAGTGTCATTAAGTCACATTACAGAATCATCATTTCCATCTCTCTCTGCAGAGCATCTATCAGTATCCACGTTTCTCTCTTCCTCCAATGCTTCTACTTGCCTTTCAACTTTCATTATCTTCATTAGAAATACATCCATATTTTTGCTTTCATCTTTTCCTTTAAAGAGCTGAAGGATGACAAAATAGTTTTCAAAGACAGCTGGGTCAGAAGAATAAGACATTTCTGATGAGATTTTTTCTACCATGCAAAACACAGCAGAAAAGAAAACAAGAGACAAACTAGACCTACGTAAAATTAACTTTTCTTTCATAAAGGCTTTTCTAAAAAACCAAAACATTTTATGGAGCCTAGTGAAGAGTTTGGGAAATATTTTGAAAATATATATTTACATTAACTCCATGCTTCCAGTCACATTGATTAAAAAACTTTTGGTATAGAGGCTGTATATTCCTATGTAACTCATTTAGCTCATTGGATAGTATTTAATTTCACGAAGAGGTCTTGAAAAGATCGCACTAAAACTGAGTAGTTTTTACTTCCTATCAATAAGGTAAACAATTTTGTTCCTTTGTCAAAATGTGCTTGTAAAACTTGTCAATTTCTCTCTTGCTATAGTGAAAATGAAAGAGGAAAAGAAATCCTGTGAAGACTGACTACATGATGAAAAAAATGTCTTTTTTCATGAGTTTTATATAAACATGTTTTGTCAACTGTTTTGCCAATTACAGCAGAGCTGTAAATCTACCAGCATGTTCTAGCTTTGAGAATCTCTTAATTGTGCTCACAGCATCCAAGTGTGGAGCCAGAGATAATTCTTTCTTTCAATCACTTCTTATATCAAATAACAACTTTGCGATTTACAAAGTTAAAGAAATAATCTGCTTTTCTTCATAGAAAATAAAAAATCTGCATCATATACATTAAAAGTAATATTTTGATTTTTTAAATGGAAAATCAATTCATTAAATCAAGAGCCTATAGAAAATGTTTCCAAAGTCAAACCTACATATAGAGCTGAGGTATGTGAAAGTTTGTAAATAAGGTCTTCCAAATCAGACACGCTAACTAAAAGACCTGTCTTAGAGCAGTTAAGGTATTTGTAGTTCTAGGCCAAAGGGTGAGAAGCAGGTTTATGGACTTCAAATGTGGACTTCTGGGTTTATGTACATTTCATTTTAGACACTTTTTTTCTGTATCTGCCCCCAAATAGAAAATAGCTCAGCACTCCATTAGCTGCAGTGCACGTTCTTGATGTTGAAACACTGATGAGTGCTTTAAACTATAAACTCTTAGTCAAAATACTTCAAGTATTATATTACAGTAACTTCAGACACTTGTCAGTTCAAAGAGACTGTATTCAGTATTCAATATATGAGGAAAAAATATCTATACAGGATTTAATAAGTAATACATATAGGTTACATGTTCTACATGCAAAGGTAATTGTCTCAATTCTTCATGTCTCTAAAAGACATTTGAGTTTTAATTATAGTATAGATATTTATTGTATTTTCCCTAATTGTCCACCTAATGCAGGATTAGGTTCTTGATTATTGACACAAAAATTTCCATACATTAGTGTCTTCAGTCATTTTTATGATGGCTGTTGCCAAATATAGCCCAGATACCAGAAAATATACAGGAAAAAAAAAAAATTATATCACCAAAACAGATTTTCTAGTTAGATAGAAGGGAGAAAAAGTAATAGTAACTATATATAAATGGGCTACATAAGAATGAAAGAACAGTCTTCTTCAGGTCGTAACAATGGTCCATCTAATCTGTCCTGTGGCCAGGAAAGATGCCTATAGGAAACCATGAGAAAATGGGGCAAGAATAAGACAATACTTCTCTCTCATAAATTGTCAAAAATGTCAGTGGCCTGAAGTTTAGGAAGCTCCGAAGCAAAAGTTTGCATCACCTTTGAGGATCTAATTTCTTCTGCAAAATTTTCCCAGCTTTTTTATTTTTTTTTTTACTAACTCAAATTCTGGAAAGCCACACATCCTAGGAAAATGAAATCTATGGTTTGAATTTAAGTTGTATGAAAACCTTTGACTTAATTAGCTTTTCCTGGACTCGTGTATCTGTATCATTCCTAACTTCAGTCAACCATTTTGTACTCTGAACACTTAAGACCATCTTTTGCTACCATTTTTGACAGCTTTCTAGGAAGAAGAAATCAGGACCGTGGAAGCATTCAAAAGAGAGATGTGCTGTTGAATTTATTAGTGTTATAATTTGATTTTCTATTTCACTGTTTACTTCTTTTTGCAATTTCCAATTTTTTTTGTTCTGCATTTGACAATCAGATACCTAAAATAATCTCCTTTAAATGCTTCATTTCTGGGACTTTATACCTGATTTAGTATCTACTCATTTCTAAACTAAGAGTTGACTTTTCCCTTCATGTGCATCATTTGGCATTTCTGAATCTTGAATTTCATCTACCTTCTTATTGGGTACTCTGTACTGTGAAATCTTACTGCAGATTCAGTCAATTTCAGTTTTGTTCAAGCGGAAGAACTATTCAACAGCATCAAATTTTAGGATCTTGCTATTCACCCCCAATCCTGAGTTATATAAGAACACTTAAGTAATTTCAAAAACCAAAACTTGTGGGATATTTACATTACCTTTCCTATTTTAGCAAGTAACCACTTAAGTCTACTTTTTAGTTTCCATTCTTTTACCTATTACTGGTCATGAAATTGCATCTTACTGATTGATAATTTTGTTTCTTTATGAGCTGGTGGTGAAGGACCTAGTTGATAGCTTCTTGAAAATACACGTAGGGGTTTCAAGTAGATAACACTTACATGATTGCAAACATTTAAAGAGAAACCATACATCTACTCCATTTGTGAATCACAAATGTCCTATGTTTAGTCATAGACTAATCCTTTTGAGTGAGCACATTATGTGTCTATGGATTATATTATTTAACATATTTCCTTCAACATTTGCCTGAAATAGTAGTTACACATAAAAAAAAAATCTTTAATTTCCCAGATGCTTTTGGTGTCCTTTTGAAAATAGTCATTACATTAATTCATTCATCTTATACTAAAGCAAATTTAACCAGTAAGCTATCAATTACAAACAAGATCAGCAATGTCATATTTTATTTTCTTTAAAGCTCTAGGGCTAAAGTAATTTTGTCCTGAGAATACTTAGCTATTAATTTGTTATAAAACATTTTTGGGACAGTTCTTTAGACTTGACACCCACAAGAAAAATCTTCTTAATGGCCATCACTCTTAATACCAATGCAAAGAACTCTTCTATCTTTTATGCAAGACCTTATCATCTTCTGACATTCTTTTTAAAAATCAGTCTTATGTTGGTTATACAAATTTTGTTGGCACAGTTTCTGATTCTGATATATTAAAAAATAAAATATATTATTCATTTTTATGCTGCTAGCAAATTGCTCCACAAGATCTTTTTGGCCTGCTTTATTGTGTACATAAGTTTACGTTGCCAAAGTCTAGACTGCCTTCTTTCATCTTTCAGACGGTTTCTGCTTTTCAATTTTAATGACTTCTTCAGCTTTCTTGAAACAAATGCATTGGCAGTAAGGAATGCAAGAGTCATAGTACCAGGAACAAAACAGACAAGAGGGGCTTGAACCTAGCTGAGCAGAAAGGGTAGAAAGTGAGCTTCTGATCTCTTATTCGAGAAGTGTTCTGTTTTTATCTTACAATGAGTTAATGTAAAATGCATACACTCGGACAGAAGCAGAATCTAGGATCTCAGTCTGTCCTCATCCAGGAAGGGCAGGGCTGGTTTCCTAGACTTCTGTTTTCTACATGTCCAAATGAGGTAGCAAGGAGACCATCACCTCTGTATTTCAAAAATGTCTGGGATGATTATCATTGATTTCTGACAGAGAGACTTAACTGAGGCAGAGACTGAGACTTCACTCAAAACTCACATTTCTTAGTGCACTGGTTTGTCTAGGATAATATTCTTGATAGAAGTTTGTATCCTGCTGTGTTTTGGATTTGTGACTAAAACAGTGCTGATAACAGGAATGTTTTTGTTGTTGTTGAGCAACAGCTTTACACAGCCTCAAGGCCTTTTCTGCTTCTCACTGCACCCCACCATCAAGGAGGCTAGTGGTGCACAAGGAGCAAAGAGGGGACACAGCTGAGATAGCTGATCCCAAAAGTCAAAATGGATATTTAATACTATATGACATTATGTTCATCAATATAAGCTGGGGGAAGAATGAAAAAAGGGGGTGTTCAGAGTGATGGCGTTTGTCTTCTCAAGTCACTGTTAGGCTCCCTGCTTGATGATGGCACCCTGCTCTCCAGGGGGTGTCTGAACACCTGCCTGCCTTTGGAAGCAGTGAATTAACTCCTTGTTTTGCTTTGCTTCTGTGGGCAGCTTTTGCTTTACCTAATAAACTGTCTTTCCCTCAACCCACGTTTTACCATTGTTGTCTTTCCAAATCTCTCCCCATCCCACTGTGGACAGGGTGTAGACTGAGCAGCATTAAATATCAACATGCAACAAAAGCTCTGTAAGCACAGGACAGGCCCCAGTTTTAGCCCAAATATAAAATTAGAGACAGGGACATCTCCAGAACAAAAGGCTGTAGTTTGCTTTCCCCTGGTAAGCAATGTCAATGAAGTGAAAGGCCTCGGTTTTCCTTCCATTCATCGCTCTGACTTTTAGCTTTGCATCCTTTTGATGCATATCCTTTTTTCCACCAGTTTTAGAAACAAACTATGCAAAGATCTTTCCTGTCTTTTAAATCTGCCACTCTCCAGAAAGCTAAATGCTAGAATTAATATATAGTCAATCCTGCAGTAAATATTCATGTTCCTGTACTGGGGTTTCAGTTTCAATCAAAAGTAATTTTTAGACTAATCTCCCCAATGTTCTTACTAATCACACTTTGTATCACAGCATGCAGCAGCCTCAGCACACCCAAACCAAGTTTCTTTTAGACAGAAAATAAACTGAGGCTTTCAATGGACTCCAGGTACAAATGCGCCTTCAAATATTCATGCATCAGGCTGGTCTGAGTTAGAAACATTGTAAAATGTGTACTGAATAACCATCAGGTCTCCAGACTAAGTGTTTTGCCTTGTGGTACAGATTTTTTATTCATGTAGAGGGAAAGTATTGAGGAATCGGTACTAACATGCCCCTTAGTAGCGAACTTCCCTTTCTGACAAAAAAAGTCAAAGAGCTTAACCATGATAGACTGAGAAACATTGAAAAGATTAAGTAAAGTTTCATTGTGAAATACTATTTTCTAAAGTATATATAACAAATAAAGCTGTTGTGATATAATACACTGATAAATCTATACGGGCACAGCATGATTAGATCAACATTTTTGTCTATGTCTGTTTATGGCTCAATGTTGTATAATTCTGCATCCCCCCCAGGCATCCGAGTAAAAAAAGAAAAATATAAAATCCCTAAATTCAAAATAACATGACTGTACATTGTTCTGATATATGTACTCTTATGCCAAAAACAGCAGCTTAATTTGTTTTCAATTACATTTCAAAATGTATATAAAAACAATTGACAGTTATATATAATATGTTCCAAGGCTTGAAACATCAACCAAAAATATATCTCAGTATTTAAATCTCTAAAAAGCATGCAAATAATCTGGTCTTCTTTTTATTATGGTTTTCAGTTATCTTGTATTATTTGTAATGCTTTGACTTTTAATAAACAGAGTTTTATTGCTGCTTGCCATCAAAGTAGCTAGGATTTTCTAAGCTTTCCTTGTCAGAATCATGCAAGTTATATAACCAATAAAGTACATTTATCTATGCTGAGAATACCAGACTAAACCTTTTCACATTTCATAAGGAATTGTTATTTTACAATACAAGCTCCATACCTAAAATTTTTTCAGAACATAAATAGTTCTAATATTTATCTTTCAAACCATACAGTTTCCTAAATTGCTTTGTTCTTTTCCAATTACTAAACATTCTGTCAAAAATCTGTGCTGTTTGTTAGCCTGGTACAACATCTGCACAGTTATTCAGAGCTCAGAAATGCACAGACTTCCCAAATATCCTTATACAACATAAAATAATACTTCCTGAAAATATTTCACACAGTCTACCAAACAATGCAACTTACTTTTATAAGGTGTCCTTCATGGGGAAATCCCAAGCACAATACAAATAAAACTAAATGTAGTAAATATATAAAGGCATAAATAAAACACAGTATTAAATCTGCTTTACAAATGGATAGGGATTTTCATAGCATCAAAAACTATAGAATCATAGAATGGCCTGGGCATGGAGGAGACATTAAAGATCATACAGTTGCAAGCCCCCTTGCCAGGGGCAGGAACACCTTTCAATAGACAATCCACAACTTTTCTGAGCAACCTGTTGCAGTGCTTCACCACCCTTGCAGTAAAGAATTTCTTTTTAATGCCTAATCTAATCTAATCTAATCTAATCTAGATGCTTTTTAATTTTTGGTATTTAAGATTATATATCCAGTTGCATTCTGGACAATCTTTCGAGATTGGCAACTTGGTGTTTGTTTGTTTGTTTATTTATGTTATTGAGAAACTAACAAAAGTCACATACACTTATTTAAAATTTGACATATTTATTCAACATAGCAAATGTCAATGTAGTTGTTAAATCTTATACAAATTTCTTCTTCTGTTCTGATAAAATATTAAACCTGATTGCATTTGAGGATGAGTCACTACAGTATAGTAATTGGGCTGTTTATAAACATTTAGAGTTCCTAAATGTAACATTATCCTCTATAATAATTTGTTGATTAAGCTGGCAGAAGACAATGGGTTTTGATTAGATGGTGCTGTCTCATTAATATGTATGGTTGTCTTTCTCCATTTTGTTCCCATTTATTCCTGTACATTCAGGGTGGGGGGACAATTTGCTTTTCCTTATTATTGGTTCTGCATGATTTTACATAATTTCAGTCATTCTTAGATTTCTTCTAATGTTCTGAACTCCTGATTACCAATCATCTATTTATTCCTGTCAGTGATCAACAGTCACCTGAAATAAACAACCAACAACTTAATTAAACATATTTTATAGATGACACTGGAAGAATCTAGATGACTTGTAAACAGCAAAGAACACTGAACCAATTTCCAGGCCTCAGCTTTTTAACAGGGCAAGTTTTAACTTAGTTTTGGGCTTTGCTGCCACAAGCAGGTAGAGAGACAAGAGATGTCTCATAAGAAATAGATGACATGGAATAGTAAGGCAGAGCAGGAATATATGGGCTTTCTCTTCCTACTTAGATGAAGAGAGAACACCGAAGTGTAGCTAACTTTAGTGGAGGCAGCTGTTCTGACTCCATAAGTGATGGTTTCTTTAGCCATGTCACATCACCCTCAGCAATAGACCTTTAAAACTACTGAATTTCAGCTAACACTTTAGGCATGAAATAAAAGCAAAAAACCCCAGCAATAATACTATTAAAATAGTTTAAAGGTTTTCTCAGCCTCCAGGCAGCTAAATTATTTGTTTATTTATTTATTTTCGGACAAGCATGAGGGGAGTCTAGGGCTAAGAATGTACTCTGCCCATGGCTTGTTGAAGTATTGGGGGAGCAAAAATTCAATACTTATGTTAGAGCCAATACAATTTGATTTCACATGGAGCATCAGATAGTTTTCCTATCTGGAGATTGATCTGATGATGCGAGGAGAAATTTGGGGATGAATCCTATCTGATCTGCATTTTGTTGATTTTTCCATTTGCTGTCTGCCCTAGCTTTGTACTAGTTAGTATTTTGGGAGCACTTGTTCCTTGCTTTTCATTTCTGCAGGGAACTGAACACTGGTCTTGGCTGGATGGAACAACTAAGTAATGAAAAGCGATTTGAAGGTAAGTGCGCAAGTCTCATCACTGTAATTATAGGCAGACTAATGATGTGGAACCTGTTTCATACTGCAAAATTATAACTTCCTGACACTTTTCCACTTCCTATCTTTCTAAGGGACCACTCTGCAAAGCAGGGGTGACTTTTCTTGAAATGCCTCAGTAATGTCTACTATAGCGACCAGGATGACCAAGAAAGTCCTTTGGGTAGAACAATGACTGAGAAGATTTTTTATGCAGGAATCTCAGATGTGCAAGTCAGTTACTTTGAGGTTACTCTAAAAAAGTTGTTAAAAAAAACAAAACAAAACACCTCCACAGAAGAATTAGTTTGAAGCAAAAAAATTCCCATGACTCAGAGTCCTATGGTATGTACTGTAGCAGACAATGCTGGGCTATGCTGAAGTACTAAAAAGATACATTTAGGGTTTTTTAATGCTCCAGTGTAACCCCACCTAAAAAAAAAAAACCAACCCAAAACCAAAAAACAAACAAACAAAAAAACCCCACGAAACCAAAAAAAACCCACCAAAAATCCCCCAAAACAAAGCCAAAACCCCCCAAAACTCAAGCAACAGCATTGGTTGCTCCTGCCAGTCTGAGTTAACTTACTTTAATCATTTCACAAAAACCGAACATTTGCTTTACCTTTTGAGATGTTGCCCTGACTCATAGACTGACACTTCATCTGGGCCCAGTAATTCTTCCCATAAACTATTTAAATCCAATGGATTGCTATAAACTACAGACAAGTTTTAATTTCCCTTCAAGCAGAAATAAATATATAACCTACTCTGACTGTGCTGCTATTTGTCTTAAACAAAGACTTGCATGGACGTCCTCTTTCTGTCTTACACTGGCTGCACCCACATGAAGAATAGCACTCAATACATGCAGGATGTGGGAGGTAATTGTCTGGGGATTTTAATGGAGCAGAAAAATTCCAAGGTTTTGGAGGATGCTATGGGATGTCTCTTCTTGATACGACATGAGAGGAAAGGAAGAGATTTCAAACTGATTGATTTTGGGGAGTACTGTGGGCTGTGTTTTGTATTATGTCTGAGCATGCCATTCATCCATAAATCTGTCCAAACCTTATTGAACTCCAGGGCAATGCATAGCTTCTTGCATTACCAGGCCATCCAGCAAAAACTCATATGAGAAACAAAGAGATTGGTTCTGCAGCAGAAAAATGGTAAATATATAACTTTCCCCTGTGAAGAAGGAAAGTATCTGCTTTACCTTGTAAAAAGCTGCTTGTTGATTTGAACTAAAACAGTAATATAAATGACACAGTGAAAAAGAATTTGGCTATTTCAACTAATTAACTATACTGTGTTTATAGTAAAAAATCACTGATCATCAGGCATGGAAAATGGGTAGAAACAGAACAACAACTCTTTTTTCAGCAGATTGTTGCTTTGCCCATGCTCCACATGTTCCATGGAGAAACAGGCCTCCCTGCACAGCAACGTCTTATTGGCAAAGAAGTTTACATTTCTGCTCTTGTAGATTACATCTGTATTCTTTGTTTACTTTGATACTGTTTGCTCAAAAATCACATTTTTTAAAATCTTAGGCACAGGGAATGAATCTTTAGATAGAAAACTGTAATATACATGCATGTATGCTAGAAAATATATGAAGTTAAAAAATGTAATTACATGCATCACTTTAGCTTTGCAAGAAGTGCACTAGATATAGTTTTAAACTCTTCAGTCGTTATGGTCTTGATAATTCTGTGGCTTAACATGTACAGAAATTGCATCTTTACCTCCAATTTCAGGAACTTAGCAGAGTGCTTTGCTAGATGAGAGTGAAGTTTGTAAAGTTGAAGGTTGGAAACAGCTGCTATATTTGCCAATTTTCAGAAGACAAGCAAATTAAACACTATAAACCTAGAATAGAATTTAGTTTCTTGTTGTGTGTGTATAGTAACAAACATTTTTTATTAAACAGTTGTAAAGGTTCTTATGCTGCTATCTAAACACTGTTTATTATTCTTCCAGGATTGCATCCTCCTAGCAATCAAAAATATATGCCTTTCTTAACACCTCATGCTCAGTCTGATTTTGCTTAGTAATTCTTCCAAGAAGTATTGGAAAACCCACTTTCTTTCAGACATGACTACAGAAAAATGCATTTGAAAGAGAAACATGTATTGAAAAAATATTGTGTCAAGGTATTAACTAAATAAATAATTATTTAATTTTAAAATAATTCAACATTCTGATGACTATCAAATTCTTGCGTAGATGAATATTTAAATAGACATTTTATTAATATCTGAATTTTCTACTTAATTCTACCTCATCTTGTGTTTCCTTTGTGTTTTACAGGATGCTGTGCTTAAAATGAAATCATCATCATAATCAGTACATTATTCTCCAGTAGCTGAAATAGCTGAAGAGTAGTTAATGCATTATCATTATATGAGTTAGAAGTAAAGAATTTGAAGAAAAGACACATGAAGAACCCTAATGAAGCTTGTGCAAGTCCTATGGACTTTACCATGTTTTAAACCAGCTCAGTATGTCCTTACTAGAAGAGTACTTATGCAGATGCAGTTTGGTGTACATGACTAATTTTACTCTATTCAGAGGCCTTATTCTCATTCTCAGCTGATCTTGGAGGATTCTATCAAAATTACTTTTTCTCAATACACCAATGCACAATATAGAAGTTATTCCAGGTCCAATGAAACTCAGTCTTCATTTGAGATGAAAAAACATAACCTAAGTCTGTTTGTTTCACCTTGCTTTGTTATGTCTTGAGGCCTGTAGTAAAAGCATTGAGGACAGACATAATTTTCTTTCGAAATGTCTACATCAACCTTGAACTTTTTAAAAAAGTTAATTTCCATTTTAGTGCTTCCTATAATTTTCATCTATCTATTTCCGAACTTTAAAACCCAGCAATAAACAGAGGGGTTCAAGCCACAACTATTTGCTATTTCCTTCCCATTTATGTAGACTAATCTCCTTTTTTATTTTTTTTTTCTCTCATCTAATATATCTTCTGCAACTAATATTGCATCACAAAACTGACTGGGAGTAGCACTGATTGCAGTAAGTGAATCATTACTGTCCATCCATCCATTACTGTTACATCCCCAGGGCACTGACCATATCATTTTCCCTGCCCACTGTTTGCCATCCAGTTTAATGGCAATACATTAAAAGGCACTGGATGAATACAGAAATAACTAATGATAACAGGTACAGGAATGACATGCTTTATGGGTAAAGGATAAATAAAAGAGACAAAAGGGCTATCATACTTCTTTAAATGGATCTTGGATTTCTCAGACTTGGCTTTAAGGACACTTGCAGCTTCCAGATAACGACATCAGGAGCATTGGCACTTTTTTTAGGGAGAAGACATAATATACATCACTGAGTTAGATGCATTAGAATGCAGACCACGACAATTGTATGGTATTGATGGCATATGCATACCCTAGCTGCTAAAGAGCATTAAAATAATTAGGAACTTCCATCTCATAATGGAAATTACCTGAACACCAAACAACGCCATGCTTATAACCTAAAAATCTCAAAATTAATTTTTATCAAAAAATAACATTTATCGATAGCCACTATTAAACAAAAATGATTTTATTTTAGTTTTTTTTTTCTTATATATTTGTATGTTTATGTACAATAATGATCTCTTGGTTTGGAGTTTGTTTTCCTTCATGTTTAAAAAAAAAAAAAGACTATAAATCCCCATAACTGAGCAGTATCTTCATTACTAGAGGTAACTTGGCACTGACAACCAGTGCTACCTTTTCACTGCTTAGCCTCTTTTCCAGTCCTGTAATGGATGTGTTATGCAGCAGGGACTCCAACAAATATTCCTACAGGACCTAGGTGAGCGTAATGGTGAAATAGTCCTGCCTTCTGTTTTCTTTCTTCCAGTCAGTTGTTTAACACGTGAAGATCTTCCATTTTGTCAGACTTCATTTCTTTACCTAGAGCAAGTTTGAACGATGGCACCAAATTGAATAGAACAATCAATACCTTAAAGAGCAAGCACTTCAGAGAAACCTTGAGAGACTGGAGAAAGGATGGATAGAAACCCCATGAAGTTCATTTGGGGGAAATGCAATGTCTTGCACCTGGGCTGGAATAACCCCTTGCCCCAGTACAGCCTGGGAGACAGCTCTTACCTCAGAGAAGTGGTAGAGCTGGGGGCTTTGCAGGAAAGGACAGGGATCCTGGAGGACAATCACTTGAACATGGGTCAGCAGTGCGCCCTGGGGCTGATGGCAGGGTGGGCTGCACTAGGAAGAACACAGTGGCAGGCTGAGGAAAGTGGTCACTGCCCTGTGGGACTTGTGAGAGCACAAGTGGGTTGCTGGATTCAGGGCAGGGCTGCCTGGAGCAAGGCAAATATTGAGAAAGTAGAATGAGTCCAGAGGAGAGTTGCCATGGTTGTTGGGGGCTGAAGAACAGAATTGAGAGATGTAAGCAAGAGAGAACATAAAGAAAGGTAAGAGTCTGAGTGCTGGGTTTATTCAGTCTTAAGAAGAAAGGGATGTGGGGGATCTAGTTGCCATGCACAGCTACCTAAAGGCTTGGCCACAGGGACTTCTGTTAGATGTTCACAATGAAAAACCAAAAAGCAGTGGACATGGAGTGCAGCAAGACAAATTTACCCTGGATTTACACAAAAAAGTCTTAAGTGAGGGTGGTTAATCACTGGAAGAGGTTGCCCAGAGAGGCTGGGGATACTTCTCTTGGGAGATGTTAAATCTCAGCTGGTCAGTGAGCATGAAACCTGCTAGATGACCCAATGACCCCCAAAGATTTCTTGCAATCTGAACTGAAACTTGCTTAGATTAAGTTAGAATGCAGGGTTTTTTGGTTATTTTTGTTTTTTTAAGTAGATTTATTATCACGTGTTTGTTAAAAGAATTATTTCTATAATTTCTATGCAAACCTTCTGAAATAATGGGCTATATCCAGACTTCTTAAAATTTAGTCAGAATAGTAATTTTAACTTCCACACAACAATCCAGGATAGTTTTCCATATTGATCAACTAAGGATGCACCAAAAGGTAGCTTACAGACCTTCACTTTCTATAATTGTGTCATTCTATAATTGTGTCAAGTTAATGTTATCTAAAATCTAAGTATCTGGTAACATTATTTTTATAATGTAACTATTACAAAGTTTTTTTGCTAATTAGTTTGTCTTTGTAAAATCTTGATGATGACCTTTCGAATTTCCAGGGCATGAAGCTGCAGTTATGCAAACTGGACTTGCCATTAACACCTGTGCTGAATTATTTCCCACTGACTGAACAGGTGTTGGGCACTGTGTAACTCATCATTGATTTGGAATGGATGATTTTGCTTGAGGATACTTCTGGCAAGCTGAACCTCCCTAGTTGTTTCATTATGCACATAAAAAAGGGGAATGGACTTGAAACTACAGCCATCACTGAATAATGACTGCTGGGGAAAAACCCCCTACTTTTGATATTGACAATCAGTAGATAAAGAATTCCCTAAGGAGAAGACAGCTATCTCATTTTGCAGTCACTCTCTTGAATGGTGTGAAAAGAGAGAATATTATCTTAAATGGGCATATCAAGTCATGAACTAATGCTGAATGAATTTTCAAATACAACTGCAAAAGTTTGTAGCTCACTCCAATTACTATTTAACAGACAACAGATTCCTTTGTAGCTTAAAGTTCAAATTCTTGATAATATTCATGATAAGTAACAAAAAACCCCAACAACAACAACAACAAAAACCCAAAAAAACCTCAAAACAAAAAACAAAAAACCAAAAAACAACCTACCCCAATACTTGAAAAACAATAGGCTTCAAGTCACTGGATATGCTCTGTTAAAAGAATAATTTTTGCTCCAAGAGAAACTGTCAGCTCTGTTCCTTTAAGATCAGCAAAAATAATATCTTTATTCTAACTATTGCATTATACAGAGATGGCAACCTATAATATGCTATTAATGATAATTGATAAAAAAGTGTTATTTTCTTTGTCTTTAACAAAAATTAGTTTAGTCAACACTTTCTAAGAGGGCTGGTTTTTCTTATTGAAAAGATTTTCTATTGGAATGAATTTTGAGAAGATTTAGATTCTCATCTGCCCCTCAGTCTGTCTTCTCTTGAGTAAATTTGAGTTATTTTCTCTGAATATCTAATATAGTTTGGCTGAATATATTTCTGTTATAAAGTGATATAAAGGTGGGTCGTGGAAACCTGAGTCTTGAGCCATCAATTTGATATTTTATTATCTGAAACCATAATCTTTTGAGATTACTTCCCAGAAAGCGTCGCTTGCAGGCAGTCTCATAATCTGGCTAGACCTACACCATGGATGTTAACTGGGGAGATTGAAAGACGTATAAACATGTAAACAATGTTAATTGCATTTTCCTTACCATATGGTTGTCACATGACAGAGAAGTTATGTTTTATTTATTTTATTGCAACCTTAAAATGAGGGTGGGGGTGTAGAACCCAACAGGGCTATATTTTATCGCAATCTGCCAAGGAAAGATATCCCTTTTAACTTGTTTTATATTCTAATGTGCATTTTGTACATATAGTCACTCTTGTATTTGCATTATTGACTTTACTTGTTCCTTTGGAATTGTTTTATTTAAGCTGATTTGTGTCAGTCTTTAATGGTGTATAGACCTGAAAGAGAGGTTAGAAGTAATTGAAAATAGAATTAAGAGCTTGGAAAAATATCTTGTATATTTACATGAAAGCAATAAAAAGAAAAATAAATAATAAATAAAATATATATGTTCTGTAGAATCCAGTGACATAAATCACAGATGAACAGTCTGTCACCTACATTAGCTACCTTTGAAATATATAATTTATTCCAATTGTGGGTTTTATGACACTATACACCCTGAGATACTCAGAACAGCATTCTTTATGGGAAGATAGTTCTCGTTTGCGGTGTAAGCAGATGTTGCTATCTAACAGTCACCCAACCAAATCTTTGTTGTTGAAAAGGGAGATTTATGATTTGAGTCTCACTGTATGACCAGGTGATAAGTTCTGTCTGAAAGTTAAATATGAGAACTCTTCACAGACACAGGCCAGATGCTTCACAGAAGCTCATAAGTTAGAACAGAAATAACTGACCACATTATTATCACTGCAATAAATTTACCACACAGAGTTTAATTGCTCGTGAGACTACAACACTGATGCTCTGTCCTGCAGCATTTTAATTTTTAAACTTAAAGAAGGAAAGGTAGAAATGGAGCAGGCTGAAATTGTTGTGTCTACATGCAAATGAACTATGTAACCATAGAAAAGACACTTCCATATGAGGGCACATGAGGCTGTCTTGTGAGTACTCTTGTCTGCAGAGTTTGCTCTGGAATTTTAATGCCCATGCTAAAGCTGTATTCTGAAGATTTAAATGGAGATTGTTTTGTGGTTAAATTCCAGTCTTCTGACAGAAACTGTAGTAGCTGTACTACAGAAATGAAAGCATTCTTTCTTGCTTTTGCTAATGATCAAACAGAGCTAAATTATGATTGTTAGCTAATGTGTCACTCCATGAAAACCACTGGGAGAAATTCTGTGCAGATTTGCCGAGTGGATAGCAATTTGCCCCTAAATGCTCACAGTGCATTAGCTTCTATACAGTGTGTGCGTTTTGTTATCTTGTGTCTAGAGCAATATCGAGGCTGTCATTTCCTTCTCAAAGCAGATCCATGTGAGTCAAAGAGAAACTTACAAAAGCTATGTAAAGTCTACTGAGAAGCGCAGTCTGTGTAGCAGCTAATTCCTACACAAACAAATATGAAGGATCAACAGGTGCTTTATGCTACACTGTAGTTTTATGTGTTATGAAGCTCATGGAAGGCAGATGGGATCTAACTTTTTGTACTCTCCTGCATCCCACATCTAAAGTCATATATTTATGATACTAATTGGAAAAATCTAGAGGGAACTGCTTATAAAGGTTGTATAAAAATATGCTTAGAAAAAAGAGAAAAACTGAAAATGATTTGTCTCCACGGGACATGTTTACAATAACAGGCAACAAGATAAGACCTTTTCTTCCCATGTTAGGGCTGATGGAAATTTGACGCCAGTCTGCTCGTCCTTCACCTGCTATCCCCGAGCTGATGTTGGTTTTTCAATTTACAGGTCTGTTAAGAATTCATGGCAAAGTTAAATTATACATGAGAATGAGAATTTTTTCCTCCAGAGATGAGAGTCTCAGTTTGTTGTGATATGGGATTTGTATTTTTAATTGCTAATAAACTGTCAGAAAAAGACCATTTTTGTTTCCCCTGCCCATTCCTCTTTACCATATATTTCATTTTCTCCACACCAATTTGTTGTTTCAGTATGAAATGAAAAGTGGATTTAACATGGAAGGAAAAATATTGATGTTCTTTTGGAACTACTCATTAGTTCAGAGGCAAAGGAAGCTAGAGAGTTAAAAAATTGCCTTCTATCAGTGTTTATCATCCAGGGTTAATTGTATAATTCAGTTTTACTATACAGTTCATTAGAACTTTAAAGCCAAATTATTATTTTCACTCCTGCCTCTAAATTTCAGATTATTCCTGCCCCAAATGCATAATATTTATTTTTCAGGTAAAAAACCCACAAATACTGCACTGGATCTTACTAAAATTTTATTTATAAAATAGTTTTCACATGAAGAAAGATGTAGATCTTTGATAATAGAAAATATTATAACTAGGATAAAACACTTGACAGATAACAGTATTTTATACTGCAATTAATTTATTCTATCACACAGCACAGAGTGAATTTTGGAGCACAAACTATGAGAACTCAATACATTTGTTTAAACATCATTAGGTAAGGAAGTTAAAATATTTTCTATTGTTGAAGGGGAAGCACTGACACCGGTATTGAGCAAAGTGACATTTCATGAAAACAATATTTGGCAGATTGAATTCAATGATTATAGTTTTGGATAGTTTTGGTTCCTTCCTACTTTATTTTGGTTGAGCCTTTTATCATAGGCTGGGTAACCTGAGATTCTCCAGAGTGGATGAATCCCTTAGTAAACTTTTCATGGCAGATTCCCTAGCATAAGTTCTAGCCTTGTGCTGGAAGGAGTTATGACATATAAAATTCTACTACTTTGTGAAGAAGTACTGGATCTGGCATGTCAGTGTCAATTCTGGTTAATTTATTGTAATTCAGAAGTCCTCTGGGTATTCCATGTCCATAACTGTAAGATAACTTTCTCTTGTTATCCTGAAAGAATAACTTGTGAAAAAAAAGGCTATAGTAAGTATTGAATGATAATATTCTTGAAAGGTCTATTACTATCAAGGGAATCTAGAAAATTTTAGGAGCTCTAAAATTGTTATTTTTAGCAACCTCATTCTACTATACGCACCTCTCCAATACCAAGGAGAACTGTATAATTACACAGCAGCTACATAAAATAAATTTGACATCTGATTGTGAATGAATGTCAAATTACTGTGCTGAAAAACACAAAAACTGAGTGACTTGCATCTGGAAAAGCTTAAAAGGGATGGAAAATAGAATTATGTGAAGACAATAAAAGGTGTTTAATTCCTCCCTTTGCATTGTCACTGTTTGAGTAGCAGTTACATGGCAGATAACATGTGCAGTGTAGTAAGAACACTGAAGAAAGCAATTACTTACTGGTTAATTTGCTTTCTAGACGAAGTGCATGATTTATATTTGCTGGTAATATATATATGTGTGCATATATAATGTATAGTAGCATGAGGCAAAGAAGAACACCTTGTGATGCAGAGTTGCTCCTTTCTTTTGGAGTAAGAGAATGATGGTGGTGGATAATTAAATTCTGCAAATGAAGTACCAGACTTCAGAGACCCCATATAAATTCAGACTACTACAATTGCTTGACCTGTGCAGAGAAATCATAGAATGGTTTGGGTTGGAAGGGACCTTAAAAGGCCATCTAGCCCAAGCCCCCTGCCATGAGCAGGGCCATCTTCAACTCAATCAGGTTTCTCAGAGGCCCATCCCTCTGACCTTGGATGTTTCTAGGATTGACTCATCCACCACCCTTACCCCTTGTCTTATTGGCAACAGGCCCCCACTAGGAACTATTTTCCCATATTTCCCACCAACTATCCCATCAACTTCAGTGAGAACTTCACATGGCAAATCAGGATAGCAAAGGCACATATTCCACTGGAAAGAATGGATAATGCCAAGTATAGGGAGAAAGGAACTCTTATGGGGAAAAAACAGAGTGAAATAAGAATACATAAAAGTCACAGGAATTATATGGTGAACCAAGCATATTTGTATGAAGTGGAGCTGAACTTTTGTATGAAGCTGATGCTGAACTTTTGTATGCTGCCTCCAGCACCTGTTTGACACTGAATTTTACCCCCAGTCTCAAGTGCCAGTGTAGTTAAAAAAAAAACAAAACAAAACAAAACAACATCAGCAAGAGATACTCCTCTCTGCAATCCTAATGACAGAAACAATAAGATTTCTGTTGGTTGCAGTTTTAAGTACCTGTGTTCTCAAGATGATCTTTAGATTTCTATTATTATATTTTATTTTGAGTATTTTTTAAGCTAAAAGAGAAAAGGTCCTAAGGGCTTTGTGAACCAATGTTGTTTAAGTAAATTATTGTAGAGATAGAGGGCAAATTTTCATAAATAGGTTGCAACCTAATTTCTGGCCCTGGTAAGAGACAAAAACTTTGGGCTGTTGTATGATTAAAAAAGGTGGTTTATGGAAGGTCATCGTGGATCAGCTTTATCCTAAGTAAAAGGATTTCATTTATTCTAGTCCATACATATATGTACAAGTCTGTGTAAAAATGTGTGTGTCATCTGATACAGTTTTCATTTTTACAGTCTCGTGTGTGTGTGTGTGTTGAAATTATGTGTTTATTTTTAATTGAGGGGAGAAATTACAAATGTTGGAACACCAAGGGTTAAGTTTTGAAAGCTTTCTAATGCAGGAAAAAAAAAGGGAAGCGCCAGCTTTTGTGAAGGAATTCAGATCCTTCCTTCTCTTGTCAGTTGCAAAACGTTTCCATGCTTAAGAACTTGAATGAAAGCAGTGACAAATTCTTAATTTGAGCACACAGATGCTGCTTGTGTACGTTATTTTCTTTCTGTCCACAAAAGTCATCAAATGCAAAAACAATTTGCACGCAGACTTTTTCATATGTGCCTGTATAAAGCTGTGCATATGCAAAACAAGTGCTGATAAATTAATGCTCTAAAACCCAGCTAATGTAAAATTTTCCCCTTCTAAATGTTTTGGTGGCTTTTATCAGGAAAAAAAAAAAAAAACCAAAACAAAACAAAAAAAACCCCCAACAAAACAACGAAAAAAAAAACAAGCTTAAAGCTGAGTCATACAGTTCCCTCTCAGGAAGTAAGTATTAAATAGATATATCATTTAACTTCCTAGAAGGGAAATCTTCCCCTAACTCCAGTTTAAAAGCTGAGAGCTGCAACTGAGCTTAACGCCGGGAGACCCGCCCCAGCAGAGACGGTGTCTCCGCGGAACTGGCGGCCAGGCGCGTTCAGGGGCAGAGGCCCCCAGGGGCAGACCCGCCCCAGCACAGACGGTGTCTCCGCGGAGCTGGCGGCCAGGCGCGTTCAGGGGCAGAGGCCCCCAGGGGCAGACCCGCCCCAGCACAGACGGTGTCTCCGCGGAGCTGGCGGCCAGGCGCGTTCAGGGGCAGAGGCCGCCCAAGGGCGCCGGGCACGGCCTCTGCGCTGCGGGCCACGGGGAGCGGGACGCGGCCTCTGGCGGCCGTGGATTCACCATCGCGCGGGGCCGCCCCGGCGCGGGGCTGCGGCAACCGGGCTGAAAACGCTCGGCGCTAATAAAGCTGCCGTGTAGGCTCTGCAGGTGACATAAAACCTGAGAAGATGCCTGGCCAGTGGCAGGTTCCCCTCCCGCGGCAGAGCGCAGGGCCCCATCGGCAGTCAGCCTGCGTGCCGGAGCGGGGCTCCGCTCTGCCCGCCCGCGCTGCGGGCACCGCTCCTGCCGGGATGCTCCCGCCTGGACAGCCTCTCTCCCCCGACAGGCGGGACTCAGCCTTATGGCGCAGGAAGGATTTACTGATGAACGGGGGAGGAATTTCACCTGGTTTTTATTAACTGGGAAAGCTGGAGGCAGAGCTCGGTTACACAGCGTTACATTAAGGTGGTGCAGGGGTCCAACATCTGTCACGATCGAAGGCTAATGCAAATTCAGTGGGCACCGTAATATCAGCATCTAATAGTCAATGTTAAATTAAGATGTATTATCTAGGTAGCATGCATAAAGAAAAGGGGAGTCCTGAAATGTCATAATCATTTTAATTAGAGCAGTGTTGGAGCTAGGGAGGAACACTTGTCGCTATGAGGAAACCATGGTAAAATCCTGGCCAGTTTTTTCTGGAAAACACACTGTTAATTACACTGACATATGCTGAAATGAGACTGTATAGTTACTCTCCTTGATGAAATGAGCTCTATGTTTCTTATGAGACAAGACTTGAAATAAAGTACACAAATAGAGTGGCAAAAACTCCTTTAATACTTCCTGTCTCCCCTCACCCATATATTTCCCTTGCAGTTATTTTCAATCTACAAATTAATTAAAAGTGCAGCAGGCACAGTATATCTGTGAAAGTTGTCTCTCTCCCACACTCTGCACTTGTTTAGAACATAAAGGTTGAAGAAGTGAGTAAGAGCATTTAATATAAAATTGCTTGTGAGTGCATGTGAGTGAGGATTACTACGCCCCAGAAAGGGCTATCGTGCCCAGTGCAGTATTACACACCATTATCGTTAAAACTCAGGGCTGGAGGGTGCAATTTTTAGTATCATTTTTATGCATTGCAAACTATATATTACATACATATGCATATATTAGTTTACTGCTTGGACTGCTTTTTCTTCTATTTCCAATATCACAATATTGCAAGGTATGGATTATGGAGTATCACAGATCATCCTTGCTATGCAAAAGATGTTATCCATGCTAAATTAAAAAACTGGAAGCAACACAGGGCAGCTGGTGGTTGCCCTTTACTATAATCTCCCAATAGTCTGTTTATCCATCCTGTTCTTCCATTCTAGTTGTAATGATGAGTCAACTTTTTCTCCCATGACAAATTATTCCATTGTCTAACCTTCTGCACATTTCTGCCTAATGCATAGTTTTAATATTTAAGTTTTGAATTTCAGAACATTAGTTCAGCTATAATGGTAAATGTGAAAGCCATCTCCTATCAATTAACAACCATCTGGGAGAGATGGAATTCAGAAATGAAGCAAAGTGCTGTACAATAGTGAATGATGAAGTGTAAAAACCCGTCAACCAAATGAAATGGGGTTTTTGAAAGTACTTTCTGGGACAGGAAGGTGGTGACCTCTCCAACTTAAAAAAAAAAAAAAAAAGGTGTCTTTTATACAATTATGCTATTCTTTGATAGTGTATGGAGTCCATAATTGTCAGTCCTACCTGTATCAAAATTATTAGTAAGTTTCAGGTCTTGCATTGTGTTAAAAAGTAGCAAAAAAAAAGAGATAATTATTTGGAATTGTAGAGATGGTTGCCTTCAGGGTGTTTTTGAGATTCTCAGTGGTTATTGTCTAGATTTTAACAACATAAATGATTTTAAACATTATCACTTAAAAAATAAAACACAATTATGTGTTACCAAAAGTTAAGGGACTCAAGTCTAATGTTAGAAAAATATTGGTATTTGAAGAATGGCACAGACAAGTCCCAAATAGTACTTAAGATCTAGACAGGCTTCAGCATATTGTCCCAAGATTTTGTAAAACTCAGTTACAATGCAGGTAAACCTTTCTGAATGTCTTGAGAAGGTGATAGATCTAGTTTATCAGATTTTCTCTTTCATGTACTTCTTGTAAACCCTAAAACTGATAAGTTATGAGCACTGGGAATGTTTATGGTAATGGCAACTTTCTCTGCCCATCAAGTGAGATGAGGAGGGAATGCTGCTGGCACGTGGCTGTCACCATCAAACTCCTGGTGAGTTAGTCTGCTCTTTCTGTAGGGACCAAGCAGAGTTTCAGATTTCATAGGCACAGGAGACTGCAGCAGTTCTCTGTGTTGAGTCCTTATGTAGTGGCTGGATAATCCTGTTCCCAGCTCTCTTTTCCTCACTGAGGATTAGTGAAACAAAAGAAACCTCACATAACAAGCAGTATAACTGGAGCCTGGCCTTTAACTAGCTGTAAAGCCAATTAGTCTCCCATATGACACAGGCTGCCAGGAAATGTCTAGCCCTAAAAAGACCTGAACATTTGGTCCTCCAAATAAGAAGCTGGAGTTCAATGTCTGTGTTTGTACCCTCCACTTAACTCCAAATGCTACAAAAGAAAACACTAGAAGTGAAGACACACTAAAGCAACACAGTGTTACTCTGTCCCTGAACAGAAAGAAGAATAACAAAAAAACCAAAACCAAACAAAAAAAAAAAAAAAGGAAGAAACTTCCAGCTAGCAGGAACTTCATTTTTCACTACAAAATTATTGTAATACATTTTAGCTATAAGGAAATCCTCTTCCAATTTCATGCTACAGTAGTGTCCATAACAAAAATAAATGTATGTTACCAACATAGATTAAATAGCTGCTGATTGAATATTACACCTGGGAGAGAGTTCAGCAGATACTTATGGCCTAAATTATGGCTTTTTTTGCCTTCAATCACTGTTGTTTTTTTCCCCTTTCAGTATCCTCCCTCAACCTCTCACCCTCCAAAAAGAAAGCTTTAATAATCTTAAACAATCAAAACCAGTACATGTTGCTATAATTGTGACCCATTACTTCAGATGAAGATATTCTATTAATTTTAAAGGCAATTTTATTTTTTAATTAAACACATAAAATACAAAGAAAGTGATTAATATATTTTACATAATATGCACCTTTGAGGAGGATAAATTCTTTCATGTCAGTGTATGCCAGCAATGCAATTTAATCTGTGTATTGCCGACATATCTGACGATACAGAATTTTGAAAAGTAATCAGAGGAGTCATGAAATCAAATGAACTGGGAGGATTTACCAGCATAGTAGACTTTGACATTTCATTTGATGAATATACCTCATTTTGCATTGCCCATTCTTGTAACTCTTCTTCATCTTGGGCAACAAATAGTTTCACATACATATATTGTTGCTGCCTACTTTCATATATGAATAAGAATTCAAATAATGTACAAATATTTAAATTTGTTATTGAAATTAGTTAATGTTCAACTCAACTTTTTATTGAAAATATAATTTATTAAACTTCAGTTACTGTAGATGTACTGACAATACTCTTTTTACCGGGTGAGAATTTGTCTAAACTAATGTTTTAGGCAAGATGAGAAACCCCCTCTAAATGGGCATTTGCCTTATACTGTTGAACAAATCAAGCTTGATTTCTGGTGAAATAGACTAAACCCTGGTAACAAGAAAGCTTTTCTTTTGCGGGCTGCTTCTCTCCTCAGATAGCAATTTCCTACAACTTCAGGGAATTCACTTCCTTACATACTGTTAGAAGTAGAGATTTACATGAACTGTATAAGAACATTGGGGGAAAAAAGCATATTGTCACAGGGCACTTTGTGAAGAGTACCCTCAATAGAATTATGAAGCAGTTTTTAGTTAGGACCACTGAACATAGCCTTCCTCAAAAATTGCTCTGTGCAAATAGTTACTTCATGCAGACGTTCACAGCCTCAATGCACACCTTCCTCGAGGCACTGTTAGACAAAGCCTTTCCCAGGGAGACCTGCAGTAGCACAAATTTAAAGACATTATAAAAACCCAATGCAAAACCAAAGCAAACCAACAACAAAAAAACACATTAGCTAAATTGCATGTGTTCCCATACTACAGTAAACAAATAAACTGTCTCCTGCTCAATTTAGAAGTGAATAAAATCTGTTTGCTTGCACTTACCCTCAACTGCACTACTGGGAGGAATGGAAAACATTCAACTCATGCACAATCAGTTGTACCTCGCACTCATCATTTTACTTATCTCCTGCCCTGACTCCACATCACAAGAACATATTATAAAACTACTCACATATGTTGAAAAAACTGTAGCAGCAGTGTTAACAATAATAGTATTTTTCTTCTTGTTTGGACAAATTATGGTTTTACTCCCTAGTAGCTAACCTATTTCATTAATATTTTCCTAGATTGCTTTTTGCCTTTCCTTTGAACCTTGTTTAGTAAGATGGATTTCATTTTGTTTAATGAGCTTACCTTTCAGCAACTCATCTTGATGTTGGATTTTATTGTGTTATGCATACTCCCAATATCTCAGCTTCTGTCAAAATAAGTGTAATGCACAGTGCCAGATACAAAGATAAAATGCACTGGGTTTAATGGAAGAATTGTCAACTTTTCAACAGGTATCTGTCTACTGCTCAGGACTACAGTCTCCTTTTATTTAAATGAGGCCATGTTCTTCTATTGACAGTTGGGATTTTTTTTTATTATTTCCTCTATCATGTTGTTTCTTCTACCTAAGTAAGGCTTCCCTTAACCTTAGCTAGATAAGATTAAATTTACCAAATTTTACCTTCGCAATATTTTAGCTGAAGAATATGTTTTTCAGGACAGCATTTCCCTCAGCTAATTTTAATGCTGGAGTTCACTAATGTGCATGTAGGTGTCTGCTGTGTAGATGTCAGTATCTGAGATATCTATGCCAGGTCAGGGTAGATGTTTATCTTGTCCCTGCAGCCTCTCTGCAAGACACTGCTGCTGTGATAAAAAATGACGGTTTTCAAATCCTGAGATACAATAGCAATTACACATACTGTTTTGGTAGTTTTTGTGATTATCATCCTGTTTTGCTCTCTGTTGCTTCACAGACTATTTCCCTGTGCAAGCGTGTCCACCTGATACCTTCCTTAATTCTGTTAAATCCTCCTTATGTCTTCAAGCTGCAACTCTGCCATCTTCTCTGTCTGCCTGTGACCAGGTTGCTCGTCCTTTCCACTGTGCTTTACTAAGGCACCTTACTTTCTTTTTGAGTAAACCATCTAGATAGCAAGACAACAAGAAGAGGAAACCCTGCCTAATCTAGCATACAGAACTGAAATATTTTTTAGCTTTCTCACTTTGTTTGCTTTACCCTTGTCAGAGCAGATTGCTATGCAGATGGACACAGTCACATTTGAAGTGACAGATTTATGCCTAAAACATGTAACAGAGAGTGTCAGGAACTAAACCTGGGCCTTGATTCCATATGGCATATATAGATGGCTTCCATCAGCTCAGCATAGAGCAAACCCCTCCAAAGGTCTGTATTCTACAGAGCTGATGGAAATGTCCAAATACAGAGCCAGGGAAAGATGCGATCCCTAATCAGTGCCCAAGGATCGGGCTCAGAAGCTGGCTTTCTTTATTGACCCAAAACATGCCAAACTTTGGTCCCATGTTGCAAAATGTGCCTCCAGAAGCAGTACAGGCATGTGCTGATTCTGATCCAAATGTTTTCAATGCATGCAGTATACACAGGCTGTACAAAGACACATGCAATATTAAGCATATCCTGGGAATGGGAAACTTGAATGGGAATATCAGAGAGCTGCTCTTACTTTGTAAGTAAACCTAGATAACATCTAAAGATCTAGGCAGCAGGAGGGGTAACCTCCCCATTTTAAGAGCAAGCATTCCCCTGGAGGTGCTTTCAACATCATGGAAATGGCATAAAAATATAGAATGGATTGGATTAGAAGAGTCTCAATATCTGTTCCCTATCCCCCTGCCGTGGGAAAGAATACCTTAAATTAGACCAGTTTACTTGAACAGCCAATTGTAATCTTTTCAGGGACCCTCAACTGGAGACACATTTCCTCTCTCTTGAAAGAATTCCTCATTTTGCTGAGAGGCTTCGTTGTTGCCAGAATAAAAAGGGTTAATGAACTTGTGGTCATTCCAGTCTAGGAATAATGCCTTCTTACCAGTACTATGTCTTGTCATGTGCAGTATTTTCCCTAGCCTTTTGGCTTGTTTCTGAAGGTGGCTCATTATTCCATTACATTTGCAGTAGATATACTTCAGACACATAGCCCTCACTATGCACTACATGAAGTATACTTCAGCAACAATCTTATGCACTTATCTTTGTGTAATTTGAGGTTGTTGTGTTGTTAGAGTGTTTCTTAAATTATTTGATATTAGATTTCCTTCAGCCTAGTAACTGTTTAAGAGTTTCAGAATTTTAAACTGTTATACACCATAGATCGTGGAATCACAGAATCATAGAATGTTTTGTGTTGCAAATGACCTGAAAGATCTCCTAGTTTAAAACCCCTAAGGCAGGAAACCTTCCATTAGACCAGGATACGCAGGACTCCATCCAACCTGGCCTTGGACACTGCCAGGAATGAGGAATTCACAACTTCTCTGGGCCTCTTGTTTCAGTGCTTCACCATCCCCACAGTAAAGAATTTCTTCCTAATATCTAATCTAAACTGACCCTCTTTCAGTTTTGCTATAAAATAAAAGGTGATAATACATTTATCTCCAAGGCTTTATCATGATTTATAAACCACACTGATGAATGTGAAAAGAATGCATGAAAATATCAAGGTGTAATTTATTCAAAGTGGTTAAAACGTTAGATTTAAAAAATGGGAAAGGGAAAAACTTGATTGTAAATTCCTGACTCTCAAGAATCAAAACTTGATTCTCAAGTAAGGAGAAACAGAAGCATTGGCATAATCTTCTTCTCTGTGCAGTTTAACAGCTGACTTTTGGATAACATGGCTACTGTGCAATGAACTAAAAGTTAAGCTGCATAGAGTGCAATTCATTTCACTCTACTTCAGATGTCCAAGCCTGAGACAAGGCTTAGATTTTCTTCAAAAAGAATAAGGATTCTGAGACTGCACTTCATTATATTCTCAAATAAGTATGCAAACTAGACCAGCTGAATTACTGTCAGGTTGCCTGAAAAAAAAGTTATTGGGGGAATTAGTCAAGAATTCATTTTTTTTCTACTGGCTGGACTGCAAAATGAACGTGTATGAAGAGCAGCTAAAAAGGAGGCTATAGAAATCTCCAAAGTTAGGGTAGGAGAGAATGAATGATCTCAGGAATTGAGGAAAAATGACTACTGAGGATTACCAAGGGAAACACAAATACAGAAATATTTTAAGAAAAGTGATGTCCCAATTATAGGAGGAATGGAAGATTTGGGAGAATGATATTTACATTTTCAAACCTTCCCCAGAGAAATGGCCTTTCAAACCCAGATAAGGGATGGAAATTGGCTACTAACAGAAAGCATCTTGAGGTAGAAGATTGGCTTGACAGTACGCTAATGTGACTGATGTGGTGTTTCTTCAATTTTTTTTGCATTTGACCACTGCATATGGAATATATGTGTTTTCATTTGCTTTGATTTTTTAAAAAGCTGTGCTTGAAAAGTGACAAAAATACTGCTTGTTTGTTCTGTCTTGTCTGAGTTTAAGTAGAAGACTGCAAGAGTGAGAGAAGACAATGTCAGCCTTGAGAATACATGAACGTGTTACTCTAGTTTTGCTGTTTTAACTCGCATTCAAACATAACCTTAGCTACTCATAGTTCTTTTGATAGTTCTAGTATTCATACTTTAAGAAAAAGATGCAGGTTGAAATCACTTGAAAATTCTAACTGAAGGCTGTAACAAACTACGTTGATTTTAATCTGACTTATAATAAAAATAGATTAAAAAAAAAAAAATTGAAACAACCAGCCAAACAAAAAATAAAACCCAACCAAAACCAAAACCCCCACCTGCTTCCAAGCTCTTAGGATCATAATGGAAACAGACAATCCTATAAACTCATTTTTTAATTTATTTTTAAGTAGTCTCCACTGCTATGTGGAACTCAGAACCTATGCACTCATGGAATGGAGATGAATACATATAATAATTTTACAGATTGACATTTGTGAGTACAGCTTGTTTTTTATACTTAAGTGTCTACAGAAGAATAGCAAAGTAAACCTCAACAATAATTTCTCCTGCTCTACAATAGTGTCATAAGTGTATAAATTCCAGAGTGAAACTTTTCAAAATGCATTACACTGGGAGTTAATTTGATTTATTTACAATTACCCTCTGCATGCTCCTAAATCTCTTGCTTTATGACTTAGTAGAGAAGCTTTCTTTTTTATATTTCTACTGAGTATTATCTTGGTCTTCATTAAATCTTATCTCACTAAATTACTGAAGCCAAAGTGCCAGATCATCTAGATGCATCTTCATTTGTTCGTGCTTAAATACCCCACTTGCTAGAGGGTTGCAATTGGAATATTTTAGTGCTTAGTCCGTTTTGGATATGTTTATTAATTCAGTTCTGAGCTTTGTCAGACCATAATTTTGCTGGGCCTTAGACCTCTTCAAATAAATATGAAATATTTATTAAAGAAAAAAAAAACCAAAAACCTTCCAGAACAGTTTTTGATAGATTTACAAAATCAGAAGGATTATAAGAAGACTGCAAAACATGATGTGTTTCCTGTGTAGTATAATCTTCCGGGCATGCTATAATTTAGGTAATATGCATATACATCATTAAAATTATCAATATTTTGCATAAATTGTATATGTCTTTCTGTACCCAGAGAAACTGTTATTCTCTTTTTTCATTTAAAGAAAACAGAAGCCCCCTTCACTTCTGTTTTCAAATACAAAGAAAGATATCTTATTACAGGTTGTACTGGTAGTACAATATGTCTTTTAGGTGAGATGGTCTCACAACCCACTCTTAATTGGAAGGACCTCTACACATGGTTTTATAGGTATCTTGCTTGTGGTAGGAGGAAAAATATTTTACAAGTGCTAGTAAGTACAGATTTACACACAATCTAGAGCAGAACTGGTACAGACGTTGGTTTAAGAACCTTTGTTGTTCCATGGTGTGTCCTCACCATGAAATAGGAAGAGATGTCAGCAACTGTGGAGACACAGGCTAGGAAATCCATGATTGACATCACCATGTGATGTGCATTGCAAAATTCACGTCCAGCTTCAGCCTAGATCCAGCCTAAACCAAGCTAAGCTGTAACAGATATGACACAGAGGCAAGATGCAGTTTGGCAAAGTTAATAGGGCATTGTTTCTTTCAACAGGTTTTTTTGTTTGTTTGTTTGGTTTGTTTTTTTTTTTAATGCTGTGACACGAATCAAACTAGTGTTTCTCATATCTAGCTTGGTGCTACTCTACACAGAATGACTACCAAAAATCTCTGCTAGATCCTCATTTGCCATATTTCATTTTAGGCAAATGACATATGTTACTTGAGTATAAGAATTATTTTCACAATGTGTGCCAGTTCTAAACTTTTTGTCCCTGATGCCTATTTTGAATAGCACCTGCTTCTGAACACCTATCTCTTTTTTTTCTGTGACTGGTACATGGTGTATTTCTTTTTGTTGGCAGTGCTCATGTATCCACTGTGGGTCAACATAAGTTAGGAAAAGGTCAGTGAAATAATTTAGGAAATGAAATTGCAGCCTTCTGAATTAAATATTTTATTCATAATCTTTGGAGTGCTATAGAAACATGACATTTTCTGACAATGCATTACATTTCTATACATACAAATATAGATATACCCACAGATGCTGAATAATTGCAGTGCATAAACATGAATTAAATTTATGTTTTATATAGCTGTATGATCTTTTAAAGGTTTTTTTGAGTTTTGTTATTTTTTTTTTTTCAGTTTGATGAAGTTTTACTTCACTTTCTTCCCATCTTTCAAACACTTTTGTCTCTTTTGGAAGCCCAAGATTAATTAGCTGATTCTCTCTTTTCTAATTCCATCTACAGTTCAGAGGCACTTAAAACCACAAAGCAAGATAATAACCAATAAATGGAATAATTAATTCAATGCACTGAAACTAATTTTAATTTATATTTCTAAAAGATTCTCACTAGGGAATGGAGAACCTGGAATTCTAGGGACTGAACTGCTCCAGTTCTGGTTGTGTTGAATATGTTGTGGACAGAAACAGTTTCTGTAAAATAGGAAATTTATAACAGCTAAAAGCAGAAGGGAAATTAATAACCAAAAAAATTAAAAAAAAAAATAGCAAGAAGTAGGAAAAAGTTAAGAATTATTTCAATCACAACCTATCTCTTTTAATCAAAACTATTTTGTTTGCCTCACAAAGACAACTGAGTATCTAAATCCCTCATGTTGTACAGCCCACTGACTTCTCACTGCTCCTCTGCTACTTGGTGACAGAGACCCTTGTCAAGGCTCACATCCTGCAGTGGGAAGCACCAGGAGTCTCTGCTGCACTGGGCATGCAGAGCTGCATCTGCCTGCAGGAGCTCCAGGTTTATTAGGGTCTATAATGTGCTATGGTAGTGGCTACAGTGGGTACTGGGGACTGTGCCTGTGGCTCATCGTGTGAGTTTCTGATGCCAGAGCTACCTGGAATACATATATTGTTATATATATAGTTATCTCTTCCTAGCAGGCAGACTTAACGTTGCTTGAAGAGTTCCTTTGGTCCCTGGACCAAACCAGGTGGACCAAAACCACTTTGCTGAGTCAAAGGTCCCCTCATGAGTATTGTCCTATGGTCCCTGCTGTCTCACTTCTCTTGCTAATAACTAAATAAAACCTACTTCCTTGGAAAATTGGTCAGCTCAGTAAGAATACTGATCTGTTCATTAACATTAAGAAATCAAGACCAAAGAAATCAACATTTTAGGATCAAAGAAATAATCAGCTTTATGACAAATGTGACTGAGATGGGTTTTGTAAAAAATGAAGTCTTACTCATCTTTACTGTACATTTTGCTTCCTAGCCCCCAAAAATCAGCAAACAATAAGTACAGTCCTAATTTTCAGGATGAACTTTAATTATCTAGTTTACACCTTGAAACCTGAATTCATATTCCTTTTTCACCATCTGACTCTGCTTAAAACAATCTATTTTAGTACTTGGTATTTTCTTAAGTATTGGATAGATGCTTTATTGTCCCACCCTTTTCTCTGATACACATTAGTTCCCATGACACAATGCTAGTGTTTTGAGATGATTGATTGATCTAGTATTTTTTGCAAGAAAAATCCACTAGATAAAGCACTGGGCAAAAAGTAGTTATTTAATGAAATGGATTTAAATCTACACATGTTTAAAGCACAAATCAAGTAAATAAGCACTCAGTAAAGAACCCTACTTACATGCCAGAAAGGGTAAATCTTTAATGACTAGAATCACTGAAATATCCTTTAATGTTTTCTGGCCCAATTTTCAATTAAATTGCAGTACATTATTAATGCCACGGAAGGGACAGCAAAGAAAGCAAATAAAAAGTTCAAAATAGGCCCTGTATCTAATAAGCAAGTGTGACAAAAGTGCCACAATACAAAACTTCATAGTAATTATTCCATTGCACATAGCAAAGTAACTAGTGGAGCATAAAGTTAACAATTATTGTGTGTTGATAGTTCAAGCACAGTATGCTTTTAAAATGCCATCAAACAGTAGCAAGCTATGCCAGAAAGCACAGCCTCATCCAATAGCTTTATGCAAAATACAGACACTTACCAAGTCTTAAAATCTAGTACAAAGTAATATAGCCTAGTGTTTCTAGACTTCATATTATGCTGTAAAATGCAATGAAAAAGCCCTAGCCAACAACAAACAAACAAAAATTCCTCATTTGCCTGCTAGGTATTCCAGAGACTCTTGTTTTAGAGCTTTTAAAGTAATACCATTTCTGTGTGTGTGACCCTTTTTTTGGATAAGCTTTACAGCCTTCCTGTGGGTCCTTTCTGTTTGTTCTTTATTGGCAAGAACATCTTGCCAAATCAAGGTTTTTCCATTTGTCATTCCAACAACTCTGGCATATTTGGGGTGCCCCTTGCACAGAAATACAGTGAGTATACATAGCAGTTGTGTTCATTTGATTTAGAAGAAGGTTATTCTCTGGAAGAAAACCAATTTAGATCTGGAAAATAAAGGAAGATGGCTAAAGAGTGAGGGCTTTACTTCAAAATGAGCAATCATCTTATGGTCTGAAGAATCCTGAAGGATTATTTTGATGATGCCTGTTTACTGTTCTTTTTGCTGCTAGATTAACATAGTGGAGTGTTTTCTTCAGACACTGAATTTAGCTTCAAGTCTATTATTCACACCTTTTAGAACGAAAGAAAGAAAAAAATAAAGGTGCTATAGGACAGCGTTTTCCTTCACTGGATCGATTAATTTAGCTATTGTATACATTGGTTACGTAACCTTTAGCAACTACACTCACCTTTTAGTTAGGTCTGCTCTTATGACTTACAAAATTGTTAGTCTGTTCCTTAGTAAGAGCAAATGTGCAACTGGAATCACATCAGCATGTTTAAAGGCATTTAACACACTTTGTAAAGAGATCAAGTATTGAATTAAGAAGTGTGTAAGATTTCAAAAAATGATCAAAGTAAGTTTTGGAAAAAAAGTTGCAGTAAGACCACAAATTTCTACATTGATTTTCAGATTTCCAACAAGTTGGAAGTTTCAGCTGGAGACTTTCAGTAAAATACAACAATATTTCATAGTCATAACTACTCTGGATGTGAAAACTACAAAGGCTCAGGTCTCAGAGGTCAGCTTCTAAATTTGTTTTATTCTTTGAAGTCTGTAGGTCCAGTGTGTGCTGAACCATATTTACCCCTCAGTATTTTCTGGTTTTGCTGAGAGATTATGGCTGCAAACATGAAGTCTGTCTGCCCTGCCCTGCTATCCCAAACCTCTGCTCAAATGTACAGGAGTATCCTTCTCTCCCAAATTACTGTTACTGACAATATTTAGCAGCTTGAAGAGAATCAGGCCTTTTAATAGGAGTAGAATTTCTAGTAATGTTGTATACCTATGAAAAACTTCAGAGTATAGTGATATTTTGGCAGAGGCAGAGTGAAGAAGGTTGTATTATAAGCTGTTCATGCTGTAGCTGTCTTGTGAATATATAGAGGTTGTCAACCACCAAGGTTGCTGTGTTTTTCAGCAGTCACTCAGTGCCAAGAAGCATGATGGAGGATTGCTACATTCGGCATTCAAGTCCTAGGTGATCCATACCGTATAACAGGAGTTCCTGAATAATATAACAAGACAGCAGATGACAGTGACTGCTTCAGTTTGGCTTATCTTAGCCGCTTAGAGGTTCTGTTTCCCACATCCTTCTTTCTCTGCCAAATATGACTGTAAAGCAACATAAACATAATGTAAAATTTTGAATTTTATAAGCAGATGAGTAATCAAACTAATTATGTCCATTTAGTTTTAGAATTGCTAGGTGCTGCTGCAGAGCGCAGTGGTTCTCTCAGAGACATCAGCATCATTGTTACCAGATGGAAATAAATTTCTCTTTTCTGTCTGAGACTCTGAGCCCAGTCTCTGAGGGCTCATCTGCTCAGCCTGCTGTGGCTGTAGTGTCTTTGAGACATTTCTGGGAGACACAGCCAATTCAATGCCATTTATCTCTCTCTTTTCTGTGATCTGGAGAAGTTGTTGCTTATTGCTTCACAGTATATGCCATTTGGAGTGACAGCCTCATAAGACAAGGACACCTCTTGTGATATTGCCTCCGTTTGTGACCATTGTTTCTTGCTGTGGTGTACACAGCTTCATTTTTGTGAAGACATAGCAATTGCTGTAAGACCAAATCTTTTTTTTTTTTTCTCTTTGCCCTTTTTCTTTTTTTCCCTTTACATCTGCAAATCTCCAGCGACTTTGACATCAGTGGGTTTGGTTTTCTGTTGAGCAAATGAGAGGAGGTGACAGCCTGTGCCTCACTGGCATTATTCAGGAGGCTGGATGGGATTCTACAGCTGCTTTTCTGAGGCACTTAATTAGTTTGACACTGTCACTAAACTCTTACCCTGGGGATCACGTGAGAATAGCAGCTCGATGTCCAGACCCATATTTCAACACAGAATGCCTAGACTCAAACCCACTGAGCTGTGGCCACATGTCAGATGCTGATATGCATGGTCACCTCTTTAACTGTAGTATCCTTCAGGATAATAATTGTTTAGGACAGGTAATTTTTTTTTTCCAGCCAGTATAAACAAATTTATGTCTACTTTGTTTTGAGAAGGAAAAAGGAAAGAAGCATGATTTGCTATGCCAGTGGACTGGTCTCTTACCACTGACTGGAAAATGTAACAAATCTTTCTTCAGCATTACTGCTCCTTTTGGGCAGTTCCAAGTATCGATGACCTTTCCCTAACTGAGCAACACTTAAACTTGTGTTATTTCTAAGCACTCTCCCAAATGTGTCAGAAGCATTTCTACTTGTTGAGAACTGCAAGCTGGTGCCTTAAAAAAAATCTGGTGAGTTTTGAGTACCGTTAAGATGACAAGTATGTTAATGTGTCATCAAGAAGGAGGCAAAAGAAGTAGCACACTTCTGAACATGCAAATCCTAAGCAGTCAAATGGTATTGTGTCAGACTGTTTCAAAATGCCTTCTTTGGACTGTTAATAACTTTATGAGCAGGGAATTTATACAAAATTATAAGCCTCTAAAAACATGTGGTTATAATGAAGTTATATCATGACTGTGGCAACTTAACTGTTGCTACAGTCATGATGTTATGAATTCAAAGAACAGCACTTAACAGATAATCTCCTAAGTAACTAAAATCTATGATCCACCCTGCAAAACATGTTATATCTCAGCAGTATTGTTTCTAAATACCATTAATCATAGTCTTAGACAAGACATTGACAGCAATTTTGGTTTGGCAGGGAAGGACATATTTTCATTCTTAAGATAAATGATATATATTTATGTTCTTTTAAACCACTTTGAATAATTCCTGAGAACAGAACTCCTAATTTTTTTTTTTTTTTAATATATGAAGCACAGAAATTTTTACCTTTTAATTGATATTCCTCTTTCAACAGATGCAAATGCATTGGTAGTTGACTTGTGGCAGCATTTCTCCCTGCAAAATCTTAATTTAGACACTATATGAATTGACCTTTTGGGTCAGAGAAATTAGGATTTTCTGTGAAATTAACTCATCAAGATGAAATCTTTCTATGATAGAACAGAGACTTGAAGAATGAGTAAACCTTGCAAATTTCTGGCTAACTTAATTGATTATGATTTTTTTCTTAGTTTTTTTGTTGTTTTGTAATTGCTCCCCTTTGCCAGTACTGTATACCAATCTAGTAAGATGTAAGTCTAGTCCAGTTCTGTTGTTCAACTTCTGCCGTTTTCTAATTATTAAAAAAAGCATAAAAGTATATAATTGCTGATAAGAAGACCCAAATTGTTTATCTTACTAGGTTACACCACTAGATATTTCCTGCTGAACTCAGTTAAAATGTTTTAAGTGTGTATTCTGAACTTGCAATTTATGAAGCTGCAACTGGGGTTTTCTTCTGTCTTACTTTCAAGGTCTTACTCAGCATGGAGGACACAGACCTGTGTCTCCTTGGAGCAGCAGAAGGACTGAAGTCAGTGTCAGTCCTCTCACCCATGATTCCTCATGTGTTTACATTTCACAGCCAGGCCAAACAAGGCAATGGGGAGTATACATCAACACTAAGTGCTTGCAGCCAACACTTCATTTCTCTGTCTTTACATAGAAAAAGTCCTCACAGCTCAAACATACAAATAAATTCTTGTTAGAGATTAATTATCATGTGTAGGCTGAGCTGTTGTGATTGTGTTTGTCTTCAACAAATTTGGTGTGATGTCTGCATCTAAACTGGAAGGTTCCCTAGTAAAAAAGAAATAGGTACTTTAAAGGCATATTTCTTCTGATATACTTTAGCTGTCTACTTTAGAATGAGATGAATCACTCCACACAGCTGCCATTCCTCCCTGTGCTTTATAAAAGGCATCTAGATGACTAAATCGGATGTAGGTAATTACTTTGTACTTTGACTGTGTAACTGACAGGAAATGTAATATGAAATGCATTTGCTTAAGTCTTAACAAGAGAGGACATAAGCTAGAGCATTTTTCTTCATATTTGCAGTGGGGTAACAGCATCCATACTGTCAGTTATTGAAGTTCAGCTGACACAAAATAACTTTGAAGCCATAATACAATTTCACCCACATTTTCAGTAGTATTGAAAGCAGATGAAGCTATTCAAGCTTTTAGTGCTGGAAAACCCCATTATTAAGTATGCTCAAATATTTCAGATTTAATTCAGCTCCTCTGTTATTTTGAGTCAATTATGTGTATCAGCTGGAGATCAATCAATAATAATAATAATAACAATAACAATAATAAATTAGGTCTCTACTACTGCATTTCCTGGCTAGCTTCCTAAAGAAAAAACCTTACTCCTTTGGCTCCCCCTTTGAGCGTACTTAATCAAATTAGCCTGAAATAGAAAAAGCAATATACAGATCAAAGGAAAATGTTTAACTGTAAATTACCTGCTTGTCTCTTGTGCTTACTCACCTTCCTTCAAATAGGAAAGGCAGTACTAGAATGCTTTTTTGCCTACTTAGTTGTCCATTAAGAACATTTCACATAGGCTGAGACCAAAAGGACATAGGGCAGTCCAAATACTACTCTCCTGTGCACTAGTCAAATTGATGTCTTATAACCTACTGGAGTTGAGATGCAAAGACTTAAATAGATATCTTCAGACACAAAGTTAGAAAGGGTGAAAAGTAATGACAATATATCTCATTATCAACTTGTCATCCACCAATACTCCCAGGTCCTTCCCAGCTGAGCTGCTCTCCAGCAGGCCAACCCCCAGTCTGCACTGGTAATTCCTCCCCAGGTGCAGGACCTAACACTTGCCCTTGCTAAACCTCTTTAGGTTTCTCTCTGCCCAACTCTCCAACCTATCAAGGTCCCAGTGAGTGGCAGCACAGCCACTCCCCCCAGTTTCATATTGTGCTGAAAGCAAAACCAGTGCAAGACTCCAAGTCAGAAATACAATTTAATAGGAAGAAAAAAGTAAAATAAAATAAATGCAATAGTACAACCTGGCACCCTGTTAGTTAGGGCAGTGGTAGCAGTCCCGATTAAGTGGTCTTGCTGAAGCAGTGATCCCATAGAAAGGTCCAGTAGCTCTTGTCCCCTGGGAGTCCAGTAAAGTAAGAGACTTCCACTTCCACTTCCACTTCCACTTCCTCCTCCTCCTCCTCCTTCTCCTCCTCCAACTGGATTCTACTCTGCTGATCACGACTGTCTGAACTCTGCCCTTCACCCAGTTCTGGATCTAACTCTGTGTCCATTCACTTAATGCACATTTCCTGAGCTTACCTAAGAGGATATTATGGAAGACACTGTCAAAAGCATTGCTGAAGTTGAGGCAGACAACCTTCACTGCTCTCCCCTTGTTGAAGTATCCTGCTGTGTTATCACAGAAGTCTATCAGATTGGTGAAGCATAATTTCTTCTTAGTGAATCTATGCAGAAGGAAAGGAGATTACTGCCATATCACAGTGGGATGTACATGGATAAAATTATTTAGCTGATAATTTGCCTTAGGATATCTACAGAAGGTTCTTACCACCTAACTGAGGCACAGAAGTCAAGAACCCATGGAATAAAGTTAGTATTCCATGAAGAAAGACAATATGATGATACTGATTTTAATGAGCTACACTAACTTCTTGGAATGTTTTTTTTGTTTGTTTGTTTGTTTCTTTTTCTTTTTTATGGTTTTTAGTGTATTTTCTCTCCACTGAAGGAATCTCAGGAAATTTTTCTTATGTATCTAAATAAAATGCCTGAGGTTACACAAGTGATATCACTTGTTCTTAATTCCACCCATAAGTTCTCACTTAGGTACTTAAATTTTTTAAATTGTTCTAAAGATACCTAACTTTTAGCTTCCTTGTCCTGTAGCAAAAGTCACAGATCTGAAGTTATACAGTGTCTGGGAACAAGGTTGCAGAAATATGTAAGGACGCCTTTGCACTCTGAGGAGGGGAGGAAATGCTTGAATGAACTACTCAGTAGGGAATTGTTGAAACATACATCTTCAATCTTGCCACTTTTAGGATTCAGGGACCTGTATCCCCATGTATCTCCCTAGTGAGGGACCTCCCTCACTAGGGAGATACATGTAGAAGTCCTTATTTTTTCCATTCACTAGTGGCTTGCAGCCTTTAAATTACACAGATCCTTTCATAAAAGTTATCTACTGACTTTCAAAATTTATCAATTTGCTGTTCCTGTGTTTGTTCACTAAGATTTATCTAGAGAAATCAAATTAATGCTGTATTAATGCAGTGACGAGCATACAAGACTTGACAACCAGATTTGTTCTGTTGGCCTCATTGCTCTGGTTGTGGAAATGTCTAAAAGCATTTTCTTATAACATGCAGGTGCAGTTTGGTGCCAGAAATAATTTTCCCAATATGTTAGCAAATGATATTCTGGCTCTTGATTCATGTACCACAGAGCTGTCAGCAATCAGCCAATTGATGAAAGGTTGGCTAGCCAACTTGCAACACTTCTTTTCATATTTTGGCAAAGACCTTATTCTAAAGAGATTATATTCATTTAATTAAAGGTAATTGACATATTGATGTATCTCTCCATATATCTCTTTGAGGTAATAGTGGATTCCAGCAGACAACAAAATACTGCATTAAAATACCTGTTTTGATCATAAGGAGTTTCATTATAAAACCAACAAAATGTAAAATCCAGGTTGGTCTTTGAAAGGACCTTTGAATTAATACACATGACATTCAGACTTGTGCTTAGGGACAGGATGCATTTTTCAGATCAATCTTGGAACACGGGGCCAGATTTTAAGACAGTATCTCTAAGACTGTGTATGTTTTGCTTTGTTCTGATAGCCACTGCACAGAATGCTGAAATGTCTGTTGCAACTAATTGGCTCTGTCACAAGCATTGCGGCAAAGCAAATCCTTTAAAATACTTTTACTGGCCTGAATGAAAGAGTCAAAAGGCAAAACTATATAAAAGACTCAATTAGAAAGGAGTAAGGTGTTGCAAAATTAGAGTTAGAAAAATAGTTTCTTTAATAGGTTTTTAGAATATTTTTTTAATAAATCAAGCCCCTGAGAAAGATATGAAAAAAATAATAATGATTTTATTAATGAAGTAACTAATAATAGTGTAACTAAGTTAAATGTGCTTATTTAATGTCCCTTTGCCAGTTGGGATATGTGTTGTGGTTGAACCTCAGCCAGCAGCTACCCTCAAGCATCTGCTTGCTCATTTTCTAGTGTTGGGATGGGGTAGAGAATCAGAAGAGTAAAAATGAGAAAACCCATGGGCTGAGATGAAGACAGTTTAAAAGATAAAGTCACAAAAACCAAGGAATTGATTTGCCATCTCCCATTGGCAGGCAGGTGTTCAGCCATCTCCAGGGACGCAGGGCTCACCACATGGATCAGTGACTTGAGAAAATAAATGCCACCACTAAAATGTTCCCCCACTTTCCTCCTTCTTTCCCCAGCTTTATATGTGGAGAATGATGCCATATGGTCTGGGATATCCTTTTGGTCAGCTGGGGCCAGCTGTCCCAGCTGTGTCTCCTTACAACTCCTTGTGCACTTGCAACCTTCTCACTGATGGGGTGGCATGAAAGAGGCAGAAAAAGACCTTGACTCCATGCCAGCACTGCTCAACAATAACGAAAACATCCCTGTGTTATCAGCACTTTCCAGCACAAATCCAAAACACAGCCCCACACTAGTTGCTGTGAAGAGCATTAACTCTACCTCAGCAAAACCCAATACGATCCACTAAATTCTCTTTTTCGCTAAGAATGTGGAAACAAAAGAGGAACCTAACTTGTCCATTCATGCAGATGGCAAAGCATTGTACTTGGCTCTTGCTACAAATGATCTGAATTTTGATTTTCTCCTTGGTACATGTGTTCTTATTTTTCTTTACTTTCAGATGGAATAATTTTAAAATTTTTTTTACTGTTGCCTTGTAAAAATGAAGATAACTGATACTGAAAGGTGTAGTGGAAAAAAGATAGTGGAAAAAGATATGTTAAATCTTTGCATAGTAGGAAGATACAATCACTGACCATCCTGGAGCTTTGTAGGTTTCAATCTGCATGGCAGCAACAAAAGTTTGATGTCCTACAATAAAAAAAAAACCTATTTAAAAATATTGGTATATGGCAATATAACGTTTCTGCAACTTTTTGTCATGTTTGTTTTCCCTAAGTATAATCTACAATCATATAACTAGAGTATTATTATTTTGTATTTAATATTAGTATATCAATACAATCATATATGCATTTAATTTTCCTAAATTTCTGTTTACAGGCTATTATAATAACAGATAATAATCCATTCCTATAAATGCTTGAGACTAAATACTGCATTTAATAAATTAAACAGTTTTTCACTTTCCCTTAGAGTAGTTGTCATAGCATAACTGTTTTTCTCATACTAGTCAACATTCATGTGGTATTTCCATGGCTTATACATAAGTTTTCTGAATATCTACACTTTCTTTTTATTTAGAATTCATCTGATCTTGCAGCAGATTTAGACAATTTAGATTGTATTATTTTCTACATTTTCTACAGATTTATGTTACTTTTTTATTTTTTCATGTTATTATTCATGTTCTTTGTTTCAAATATACATGAACGTGATAAAGGTACTCCATGTTATTTTCTATTTTTTTTTCCTGAATTGCTTTATACATGAAGAGAAAAATATTTAATTTCAGTTGCACTTCTGCGAGTCTACTGTAATGCATCTTTTGTTGTTCCACCTACACTTCTTTTTTTTTTTTTATTACAGATTTTTTAGACAGGTTTCTGTATCTAAATATTAAAAGGACTTTCAAGGATACTATTTAGAGTTAAATTACCTGATGAATGTCATGTTTGTAGAGATGAAATTTTCAGAAGATGATAACTCTGTATTTCAAGACGTCAGTATTTCAATAATGCTTCCCACCAATTATTTTCAGCCATTTTTTTTTTAAATCCTCAATCAAACCATGTGTTGGTTTATATGTTATGGAGCAGTCCTTAGGTGTGCAATGATGGATATCATGCAAATCAGTGTTTTCACTACCACAATGTTGCCATAGTTTGAAATAGTAAGGGTAATCATCTACTATTGGTATCCCCATTCTGCATTAGCAGTACATTCCCAGAACTTTAAATGAGTGATCTGTGGATTTTTCTTCTGTTTGTAAAAAATAGTAAGCACTAACATTTGGGTTTTTTCTCCTTTGGGTTGTTATTCCTAAAAGAATGGGTTTGTTGATGACTAGGAAGCTAAGAGCAATACAGAATGACAGGTCCTAGTATGGTTCTCAATGAATGCCATGAAAAATATATACAAGTTTGGATACAAGTGTGGATCAGGTCACTGTGAAACTAAGCAAAAGAGATTGAGAGACTCTCCAGTGCTAAGATAAAAATGGAACAATCAAATTATAACTGTCATGTCTTTAGGCAGAAAAAGTTTGCTGTCAAAACTTGAGCATTGGGCAGCCCAATGCTCCTTCTCCGTAGCTTTTCCTGCTGGCAATCTGGTATCAGATCTAAATTGCATGTTGAGCTCTACATGCTCTCTGAAGCTATTCCAGAAATACAACTACAATATTTATTCTTAGACAGAAGTGAATTTCCTGTAAATGCTTGATCAAACCCCAGTAGTTTAACCAATATGTTAAATTTCAAAGTTGAATCTATTACACTGTTCTTCTCATGAAACTTTCTTCCCAAATCAGCTGTACTGAGAATCAAAACTTCTCTAATCTGTCCTTCTCCTGTGGCATATATTTTTTAATACCATGTGTGTTTCCCAAAACATGTTTCTTCTAACATGATGCAAAATCTTTTATCTGATTACTATGAGACACTGAATATTTTGAATCATTCAAGCTGAACTCTGCAGCCCTTGCATTCCTAAATTTGGGCAATTTCAAATCACAGGTAGTTTCTATTAAATGTAATTATTCGACCTTGTGACTTTGATAATATGGCTATAGGCCACTATATGAGGCTAGTTGCACCTATTTTCTCTGCTTTTTCTGTCGTTTTGTTTTTGTTTTTTGTGGATCTTTCAACCAACCATGAAATACGACCTTCATTTTCTGATAAATAAGATACACATTATGCTTCCTTCATTGATGTGGTTAGTGTTGTTTCCATCAGAACAACACTCACTTTCTATACTAAAATTATTCAGTAGGGAACAAAATATTCTTCATTAAAAAGTTAGTGATACAGCTTCATCTGGCAGTATTTTGTTGTCACTTCTCACTGGATTCAGTCCTCTAATTTTTATATTTGTGATGTAACTATGTGGATCTTTCTTTCTTTCTTTCCTTTCTTTCTTTCTTTCTTTCTTTCTTTCTTTCTTTCTTTCTTTCTTTCTTTCTTTCTTTCTTTCTTTCTTTCTTTCTTTCTTTCTTTCTCTTTCTTTCTTTTTCTTTCTTGCTGTCTTTCTTTCTTTCTTTCTTTCTTTCTTTCTTTCTCTTTCTTTCTTTCTTTCTTTCTTTCTCTCTCTCTCTTGCTCTCTTTCTCTCTTTCTTTCTCTCTTTCTTTCTCTCTTTCTCTCTTTCTTTCCTGAAGAAAAGCAGGGAGCTATTCTAGTCTTGGTGATTTGTAATCTTCTCTTGCTTGCTTGTCAGTATACTGTCTGGATACTATTTTCCTGTGATGAAATACCTACAGGAAAGGATTTTGATGTTACTAACAGGAAACGTCCCTTTCCGAGTGCAAAGCTGGTAATAAAACTTGCTTTGTTTTTATGCAGAATATTTCATATAATTGCCCAATTTCTTCAGATGGTGTTTCAAAAAGAGCAAACTCCTTTGGCATTTTGCACAAGTGGTACATGCAGAGCACAGAAGTTGTATAGTACTGGTCACAGAAGGACATGCTATCCATAAATGCTGATTATAAGGTAGAAAAAGGTCAGTATTTCAGGAAGGCAAAGCACTCAGAGTGTCTATTAAGAATAGCTTTGTTAAGTCTTGCTAGTGGTGAGCTGCTTATGCATATACACTGTAAAACTTAAAGTATAAGGGCTCTGCCACGCATTTAAGAATTTCCTATTTCATTGCCTATTGAATATCAAAAAGGAAAATTAGTTTAATACTTTCATTTTATTTAAATACTTTCAGGGCGGATAATCACCAGGAGAGCATGTATCCTTGAATTTCATTCATCAAAATTGGATAACTGTAATGGGCTCTACGTGAGGTGGCTTCTTAAAGCCACTCAAACTTGATCTAGTGCAGTACACAGCTGCTCTCAGTAAATGGTGCTTCTTACAAAAAAAAAAAAAAAGTTGTACTCTAGGTTGAGATATAAGTTTAAACTTGTCTTCTACTTATGAAGCACCATGAGCTTGTGCAATCTTTGTGGATGTCAAGGGAAGTGCTTCTGTAGACTCCGGTGCTGCAGAATCAAACTTTAAATGAGAGAAACCAGCATATGTACAAGGCACTCTGACACTGTGATAGTGTGAGAGCTCTAATTAGGCATGCTCAGGATCAGATTCTGGGGATTAAATGTGAAGGAACTGGAGGAAGAGTGCTTGAATCCTTGGATTTGGAAGTTGCCCTTTTGACTAATTCGCCAGCCTTTTTTTTTACTAAGAGAGAAGAGTGCTTGAATCCTTGGATTTGGAAGTTGCCCTTTTGACTAATTCGCCAGCCTTTTTTTTTACTAAGAGAGAATGTGTGGATCGCTGGAGGTGGTGGAGGGCTTAGGCTCTGGAAAATTAGGTGTCTTTTTTAACATTGGGCAGCTTATCAGTAATATAGCTAGGAAGACTCCTGAAACTTTGAAATAAAAGCTAGATGTCTGGAAAGGTATACATAAAATAAATTTTAAAATATTAGACCATCATCTTTGCTGTTTATTAATGGACTGAATGAGCCGTGCTGAGCAGACTATGTATAATGAATCATTTATAAACAAAGCGTGACCTTTTCCTACTTGTAAATTACCCACAAGTAGACTTTGATTTTTAGAAATCTGGTTGTTGAAAATTGTTTGATCAACTTATATCAACAGACTTGAGTATATTTGCCTTGAGTAAGATTTCACCAACAGTAATTTATGATTGCATAAATTGCATGAAGTAGTTTCTGTTCCTTATTTGGATGGCTGAAAATCTTGCAAAGAATGACTTGCAAGTATAATGTGAACATTTGTGCAAATATCTTTCCACAGAACATGTGGGAGACCTGAATTCTCCATGACCATGCTTCCTGATGGCGTTCCTTGTATTCCTGAAATTGAAAACCTAAGAAAAAACAATTTGAAGGAGTCGTGACAGATTTCCTTTATGTTCTGTTTCTTTTGGTGATATTTCATCCAGTTTAACGGGTATTTCAATAGAGGTTCATGGGCAGATTTCTCTGAGTCTCCATCATGATGGCTGATGTCCCATGAACACATGGGAGGACACTTGCATGGCAGATGCTGAGAAAAATCATTGTTTATGCCACTTTTGGTCATTAGAGATTCCATTGCTTTTTCCAGAACAATTATACCAGCCCTGGTGTCCTGCTGAAAGTCCAGGATAATTACATCCTGCCTTCCTAAATTTCCCATCTGGTCTATTTTTCAGTTTCTGCCCTAAAACTGTAATCTAATAATATGTTGTCTAAATTCCTGGTAATTTAGTTTAGAGGGCTGGTGTGTGGTTTTGTTGTTCTTTTTCTTGTACGAGCTTCCTTACCTGATCACACAAATTCATTGATAAGTCTTTGCGGGTGACAAGACAAAAACTCTTACAATACTGCCCTGTGTCTAATTTTCATGTAGGTAAAGGGAAGTACCACCTCAGGATCTGCATATGCAGTATAGTGAATAGAACATCTTTTTATTTCTTTAGAATAGAGTATTTCAACATTACTTTAAATAGCATATATAAAATACTTGAAAAAAAAGCTGTTCTGATTAAAGATTCAAAGAGTAATAGCAATGTAGAGTTGAAATATAATGTCAAGTCTGGTGTTGGGACTTATTTGGGTATTATTATTGGTAAGACAGTTGGACATTGTTTAACTTTTCCATCAATTACCTTGATGAAAGGGTGAATGCCTCCTTATCAAGTTTGCTGACAGCACAAGGCTGGGAGGAGTGACTGATAACCCAGAGAGCTGTGCAGCCCTTCAGAAGGATCTTGACAGGTTGGAGAAATGAGCAGAGAAGATCTGTCTGAAGTTCAACAAGGGCAAGTGCAGAGTCCTGCATCTCAAGAAGAACAATCACATGGACCAGAACAGGCTGCGTGCTGACTTGCTGGGAAGCAGCTCTCTGGAGAAGGACCTGGGGGTTCTGGTAGACAACAACTTGTCCACGAGCCAGAAGTGTGACCTGATGGCCAAGAAGGCTAGTGGTACCCTGGGCAGCATTAGGAAGAGCACTGCCAGCAGGCTGAGGGAGGTGATTCTGCCCCTCTGCTCAGCCCTGGTGAGGCACATCTGGAGTGCTGTGTCCAGTTCTGGGCTCCTCAGTACAAGAGAGACAGGGAGCTCCTGGAGCAGGTCCAGCAGAGGACCACAAAAAAGGTTGGGGGTCAGGAGCATCTCTCTTACTAGGAATGGCTGAGAGACCTGGACCTATTTAGCCTGAAGAGGCTAAACTATGAAACCCCCCAGTATCCCCCCAGTATCTGAAAGAAGGGTGTTAAGAGGCTAGAGCCAGACTCTTCCCGGTGGTGCTGAGAGACTCGAAAAGAGGCAACAGGTAGAAACTGGAGCACAGAAAGCTCTAGAACTGAGCATGGGCAGAGGCTGCCCAGAGGGGCTGTAGAGTCTACTTCCCTGGAGATGTTCCAAAGCCTTCTGGACTCAACCCTGAGTAAGAGACTCTTGGGAGACCCTGATTGAACAGGGAAGTCAGACTAGATGACTTCCAGTAGTCCTTTCCAGCCTTACCTGTTCTGTGTTTCCATGTGTGATTCAAGTCTCTGTTTTCCCCCTCTAACACACAGCAGTGTACTATTTCTGTCAGACCTGACTAGTATTAGTAAAAGAAAGCCTCAATATTTCTGAGATGGTAAGTTGAAATTGGCTCATAGGATAATTCAGGTTGGAAGAGACCTCGGTCTCTTGCATGTTTCAACAGGAATGTTTGACAGAACAAGAACTGCTCCACAATCCTCAGTGACCCCCTAAACTCAGACCCTACCGAAAAGCACACTCCATTAACCAATGAAAAACATAAAATAATTGCCACTGTCCAGAATTCCCTACTAGACCTGCTGTGTGCAAAGCTTTTCTGAAACATCTGTCCTGAGGCTCTGTTTGTTTCTGGCTGTAAAAAAACTAGAAACAGAGCCATGAAAAAAACTCGTTTTTATGGTATCTTGAGGTTTCTCAGGCCAGAAAATAAGTGTCTTGAGAATGGATCAGGGTAAAGATAGTTATGAAACATGCATAGTTGAGATATTTACAGGTCGCTCTTTTCATCCCTTTCTTATTTTAAAAAATTTAAGGACTGTGCTGACAATTTAGGTAGTCCCTTCCTGAACTTGATAAGGAACATTTTCTTAATTTATCACTTTAAAATTTCATGCTAAAAATTATGCTGACTTTCTTGTATTATAAAGGGAAGGATGAAGAACATTTAGTCTCTCTCTGTTTTGTAACCACTATTATTGCCATAAAGAGGGTTATTAGATATTTTGTGATGAAGTATATAGATAGTTCTCCATCTACTGGAGGAGTGTTTTGTCTGCTGCTTCTTTGTTCCATTGAACCAAGAAATATTTGAGTTTATATTTATGGGGAGGGGATGAAGAGGAAGGGAGGGTATCTGAGGTTAAAGTGAAGTTGAGTATAGACATTATAAAAGGTAGGAAGTTGACATTGGTCTTGGAAGAAAGAAAGGAATGAGATTATAGATCTCTTAAAAAAGAAATGTTAAGAGGTCAGGAAATTTGTTCTGTTGTTTTAAGGTAAGACTACGAAACTCAGCAGAAATGTATCCATGGATTTAGCTGTCTTTTAAAATAATGAAACATCCCCAACTATAAAACAAACAAGAAACAAAAAGAGGCACTCCAAAGAAACAAGCAAAACAACCATGAAAGCAAACAAGCAAAACTCCAAATCAAAACCAACAAGAAACCCCCAAAGAACCAAACTGGGTTTTTTGGAATAAAAGGTGTTGTCTTAACACTCTGAGACTACATAAGATTTCAAGTTTTATCCAGTTTTAAAGTTAATAACAGAATCTTTTTTTTTTTTGGAGGATACTCTTACTGACCTACAACTTTTTTGTCTATTTTTCCCTGTCTTTACTATTAACCTACTGTGTCCCCACTCACCTTGTTTAGAGGATCATAAACTTATCTTTTTCAAACTGTGGAGGCTTCATCTGGCTCAAAGGGTGGTGAGTCAATGTTCAGAGTTCAGTAATGTCTAGTTATGAAAGACTTAACAAAGGCGCCAATCCTGGAGGTGAAAGTACATAATACCTTTCTTAAGGAAATAGGCAGTGGACTGGAGTGCACGTTCAGAAACTGTGATGGAAAACAGCTGATAATATGCTGCAAAGCAAGGCTAAGATTCAGAGAAATCTTAAGAGGCCAGAGAAGTAGATGGATCACAACCCCATGAAGTTCATTTGGGGGAAATGCAATGTCTTGCACCTGGGCTGGAATAACCCCTTGCCCCAGTACAGCCTGGGAGACAGCTCTTACCTCAGAGAAGTGGTAGAGCTGGGGGCTTTGCAGGAAAGGACAGGGATCCTGGAGGACAATCACTTGAACATGGGTCAGCAGTGCGCCCTGGGGCTGATGGCAGGGTGGGCTGCACTAGGAAGAACACAGTGGCAGGCTGAGGAAAGTGGTCACTGCCCTGTGGGACTTGTGAGAGCACAAGTGGGTTGCTGGATTCAGTGCAGGGCTGCCTGGAGCAAGGCAGATGTTGACAAAGTAGAATGAGTCCAGAGGAGTTGCTAATTCCTGAAATTTTCCAATATCGTCTATTTTCTATATTTTTGGACATCAGAATGTACTGCAGTTACTATAGTTCGTTAAATGTACTATGTGACTACAAAAATCTTAATGGAAATAAATTTTCTCTTAGATTATCTTTTATATGAGTAACACTCATGGGCAAAAAGGAAGCCATATGGGCACAAAGTAAATGTGAAAATAATATAAAACCTTAGACATCAGCAGGGACAATTAACACTGAAGTCTGTTTTGTTGGAGTTATCACTCCAAGGAAGAGTTGCTGTAAACTAATACCTTCTTTTGTCTCTTCCAGAGCATCCATGTGCATTTTCAGTTTGTAGTGGTTTCACACTTGCCGAATTTTGTTGGTTAAATTTAGTGTAGTGGTCTACATATTTTTCCACTATGGAATAGCATTAGAAGAAAGGCAAAACAGGCTGAACTTAAAGATAGAAACAGATTTATTAACACACACTAAAAGGAGCACTGCCCTCCCCCCCC
>WBMY01001044.1:373813-415636 GCA_013397315.1 Donacobius atricapilla | reverse complement strand
TCTCTGTCTCTCTCTGTCTCTCTTTCTTTCTTGTCCTGTTAATACCAGTAGTTTAAACAACATTTTTTGTCTTTTTTTTCAGAAGTGTCTGCAGAGGTGTCCTGTTAGTTTCTCCTACCATCTNCCTGAAAGGAAAGCCTTCCTTTCAGGAAAGGGAACGAAATCTTGCGATTTCAATGAGGATTCATTGGGCAAGCTGCGGGCCCTTTCCCTGCACTTCTTGTCATCCCATTCACTTGGATGGTTTTTACTTGCTTTCCCAATTTTTCTGATTTCAGATTTAGATTTCAATTCTTCTACTTCTTCTTGACAGTGAACGAAATGTTGAAAGCAGTGTACCAAGTCTTAGAGACGCACAGGAGAAGGCCTGACGAAAACCGATGTGGCTGAAAAAGCCGAGAGAATTTGGAAAAGGTGCGATATCAATGGAAATTTCCGAGATGAAATGAGAGGCAGTGAAACGGAGCAAAACATTGCCAAAAAAATTCAATTTTACTTTTGGAAATCAGGGAAGAACGATACATCTAGAGAGCGGTGGGGTATTAGAGAAAATCTAATCTGACGAAAAAGGAAAAATGGGGAGACCAAGTGCACACCATCAACGTTAACGGGAGGACAAGAAGTGCCAGGAAGGGTACGGAAGCTTTGCCAATTGATCGTCATTTAAATTGCAGGAGTNGTTTTTCTTTTTCAACAGCACAAAACTTCAAATAGACCTTTTTTAAAGCCATTTCCAATTTCATTGAAAGCAGTACATAAAAAATCAGAAGAGAATAACTGAGAAATCTACAAGAGGAAGAGTTGCAAAATTATGGAAAAGTTGTTATGTTTGTTGACAACTTTATATTAAAGCTTTGGTACGCCTTCCCAAGTAGGTGGTGGTTGCTCCTATTCTGCTTCTTCAGCTGACACTCTGGGTGTAACTTGACTAGAGTCAACAAAACACATTCTTTGGGTGCAGAGGAAAACCAAAAGACAGGAAGTAATTGAACATATATAAAATCAGACTCTTTTGGGTGACACCAAGACAAATGATATTGCCTTCTATAGTTTTAATAAGCCGGGAGAAGAAAGGCATGGATCATGAGATGCAACTGCTTTAGTACCAGACACAACTAGACTATCTAGTTTTCTTACTGCTGTTTTCTTTTGCCCTTCTGCAATAAAGAGGGAATGAGACAGGCATGTTACATCTAGACAAATACAAATTGCAGCCACAACAATTTGGTTGTGATAATTTTCTTTAAAAGCCTAACTTTATTGTCTGCACTAAATAATGTTAGTTATTGTTTAGTAAAAAAAGGTCCACCCCAGGAAGGCACAAATAATGAGAGGCTGTACCCAAGGAAGGTATTTAAAATCAATACATTCAAAGAGGAAAACTACATGGGAGGTCACTGGGGAGGTCTTAGCTTGGGATGCTATCTATCTGTCTGTGTCATATTGGGTTATGTACATGCCATGCTCTGAGGGAGATTAAGGTTTATGATCTTACAAGAAAATAACTATAAGAAAAAAAATATGCCATTCAAAGGGCCAGAGAATTTCAAATAAAAAAAAAAAAAGAAAAAAATAATATTAAAGCCAAGCTGTGTGGGTAATAATGGGATAAAGAAATAAAAGGCTGATGACAGTGGCGTCACTCAGAAAATGAGATTAAAATATGACTTTAAAGGCTAAACTAAAGACTAAAAGGACTTTAAAGGCAAAGATGTTGGAATGAGGGTGATCAAAAAAACACAATTTCTCAATATTTGTGAGATTAAAGAGACCAAAAATTCCAACTCCAAACCCCTTCCTATAAGAATTTTACAACTGCTGCTTCTTTTTGCAATGATTTGTTAAGAGAAGAATGAAAAAAGGCTAAGTGAACTTGCTTGTGTGCATGAAGATCAAGACCAGTGAAAGTTGCTGCACTGGTCAGAAAGGAGTCTTTAATGGCAAGATTTACTGGGATTTTGAAATCATTTCCCCAAAGGAAGCTGCTACAGCAGACCCATTGCTTGCCCCATTTAAAACAGGGCTTTCAGATGTACTAGGGACCCTTGTGTGGAGAGCAATCCTGCTGGGGTCAAGGTAGCCGTGATGTGCTGGCAGGTCTAATGCACCTTCCCTGTTCCTAGTGTCTGCTAACCTACCACAGCCCTTTGTGTAGCCCAGTTGGTTTGGGAAAAAGTTCTGAGTACATTTTCTTTTGTCCTAACTAGTCTGTCCGCTTTTCGTGATCTTCCATTTCATTGCCTGAAAGCATCTTCATTTTGACAATTGTGGTTCATGGATTTCTTTAGTAGCCTCATGTTCCATTGTTAATACATCAAGAGAATATGTAGGCTTCCAGCCCAGCTGGAAAAGAATAGTCCAATACTATTTTAGTCTCTTAACATTCCATTGACGTTGTGAGAAATTATGTAAAGAGCTGTAGGGTTCTTATTTCTTTTGCCAACAGCCTACAAGACAGTTTAGACTGGGACTGGGAGAGTTATGATTTGTGATGCCACACTATGCCAAAAGAGGTGTGAAACAGCATTCACTGGCACCTGCACTTGGTCCAAAAATTGAAAAGGAAGAGACTTGATCATTATGTGCAAACCATTTGCATTACAGGCCTCAGGTAGCTGCTTGTGCTTCAGCTTAGGTTTGGAAGAAAGAAATGAATCCCCAGAAAGATGAATGCTGTTGGAGGAGACAGATTTCCTCTCTTCTTACATTCTGAATGGGATCTGTTTAATAATGCACCCGCTTATTCCACTCAGTGCAAAACCATAAATGTCATTAGGGCTTTCATACAAGGAATGCATCCTCTGCACAACAATGGAGGAAGCAAAAAGTGTGCTCTCTGTCACAGTAATGAGTATATTAGAAAATGCTGGGATAGAGAGGCTGCCAAATGTAGTCCAAATCAAAGCAGGGTCACAAATTCATGGTGGTGGGCGAGCTCACTCATACTGCTTCCCGCCATTCAGGGACATTCCGACAATTGTATGTCTGAAGAAAAATTGCTTCTAAGGTGATCTTTGGTGTTGGGCTGTGATCCAGCCCAGCCCAAGCCCAGCAGCAAGGAGCCAAGCCAAGCCGAGCGCTACTGACCACAGCCAAGCCCAGTGGTCTGGAAAGTGAGAGATGCAACATGGGTGATCTGGCCTTTTGGGGGTTTATCCATCATTGTTTTTCATTGGCCTGGGGTTGGGGAATGCCAGCTGTGGAGTGAACTCACCATCTTGTCTTTGTCTCAGGAGACCATGTGACACTAGCTATGGAGAGCATGTGCTGTCTTGTCTTTGTCTTGGGAATAACTCCGTGTCACTGCCGAGCTGCAGGAGGAACATTGCCCTCTTGTTTTTGTCTCAGTGGCCAGGCAGAACTAAGTTGAGGTGGTGAACACCTTTTGTGTGTAAAGCACCTTCTCTTTCACATGCTTTTGTTATTAATATTGTTGCTGTTACTATGCTTTCCTTATTCTCCATTGCTGTTTGCTCTCAGTAAATTTTCATCTCAATCTATAGTCTCTGCCTTTGTCCCTCTCACCAGAGAGGGGTGGAGGGGAAAGGAGTGTCTTCCCTGGGGCTTACTTCTCAGCTCCTTTTAAACCACCACAAGGTCACTAGGTGAAGCACATGGAGTGTGTCAAAAATGTTCTTGTGTGCTTTAATGATCCTAGGGTTTATTGTGTTGGCATTTTTCCTCAGTTTGTATTAGCAGTTTGAAGATACATTTTTATACTTCTTATTGGTAGGGTACTGAGTCTTGGCTGTAAAACTGGGGGTCACTATAGCCAGAAGCTGTGAAAGTCAATTTTGACTTAACATCAACCCCATTGCTTCAGCTCTGGGACTCTGCTGTTCCAGGCACACATTTGTAGCAGATTGACTGTAGGGTTGTGAGGCAATTATAAGAACACTTAAATACTTGGCCAAAGCTGCCAAACTCTCATTACTTTCCATCAAAACCAGAAACCCCAGGTGGGATGCCATGAGCTTGCAGGCAGGTGCCTTGTCTCACATATATCTCCATGCACAGTATCTGCAGTCCTGTACTTTTGTACAAGGCAAAAGCTTGTTAAATACAATGTTGATTTTCTTTCTTTTATTGCTGGGATTACTACTAACACTTACTGACAGTAACAACATAATAAAGCCTGTAGAGAAGCTAGCATTCAAAATTTCTGTGTGTTTTTTTCCTGACTATACACAGTGATTATCCAAGGGGTGTATTCAAGAATCATTTTTGGACAATTGAATGAAAGAAAGCTGGCAGATATGATAATAAATTGCCAAATGTTTTGATGCCTATCCTATGTGGCACATGCCCTCTGTGGCTAACAGCTGGTTGAGATCCTTCCTGAACATGGGGACCTCTGCAGCACATGCATATTTGTTCAAAGTTTACTGCTACAAAAGAATTTGGGTAGACATGATGTACAAGAGGGATAAAGGGGAAATTTCTGAGTAAGCATGAGCTCTTCAGTGAATGGTGTATTTTCTCTTGTGAGATGAGAATGTGTTTAGAAAATTAATTATTAACTGGAAGAGACTTTTATGGCAACATTTACCACATTTGTGAGGCATACACAACTAAATAATTCTCCTGTTGACATATGAAAGTGTCTTCCCCTCTCTCTGCCATCATACCCCATATTTATCTGTCTCCCATAGACACTTAACTAGGACTTTCACCATGAAGTGAACTCTAATGTTTTTGTGAGTCAAGAGATAATGAGAATGGACTTAGGCATTAATGTATTCAAGACAGATGATCATTTCCTGCTGGTATATAAAAGGCAAAGCATCTGTTGTCAGCATAGGAGACACTGATCCTCTGTCAGCACTGTTTTATCCCAAATGACTGAGATATTTCCATCTGATGTTGTTGTAAGTTAGACTGATGGTTTCCCTGTGTCTTACATCTATTTTATTTCCTTGAGAAAGTAGTTTTCATTCTCAGAGTACTGCATTTGCTTCCATAATGGTATTGGTTCCCCTCAAACAAAGTTTGACCTTAAAATTGTTCATCCCTCTTGTCAGGCTTGGTAGTGGCCCAAGAATATGGTTCTTATTTGTGCACAGTGTTTGCAAAAACAAACAAAAAAGAAATACTGGGTAAAAATTGTGGATTAGGAAGACATACTGGCTTTATTAATTTAGAAGTCTCAAGTGCCTCAAGCCTGGGTCACGCACATTCATCTGCTAATGTACTGCATGTATCTCGGAATGCCTTACTTATACTTTGAACAATGCAAACGTCTCTCACTGAGGTATTTCATTTTGGCACCTTAATTGTCTGCAAAAAGACTCTGCAAGCAGACTTAAAAGTATAAAGTAAACATTTATTAGATAACACACCTGAGAGAGAGAGAGAGGATTTAGAGAACTACAAGGCAAAATGCTGGCAGGCTCATCACCACCTGATAAAGTACCCCAAGAGCCTTTCCTGACAAAGCAGGCATGGGTCAGGAGGGGAAAGATTGATTTCTACTGCTCCCTCAAGGCAATCCTCTATGACTATGAAGTGCCATTTTCCTGTTTTTTCTTTAGAATTCTATACTTTTCCACTTTCCACTGTTTTTTTTTTTTGCTTGAATTTCGGAGCTACCTGCAGTCCCTGGCCCAGGGGTAATTTGTAATTTTCCCTTTCTTATCTTTAGGGTCTCTTTCCTGAAGACTTTCTCACAGCATTTTCCAGAGGTGATTTCTAAGAACAACTTGTCAGGATGACAAAACTGTGTCAGATCAGAGTTAGGTCTTAAATCCTTGGAGAACAAAGCTCTTTGCCACAGCCCGAAAGTCTGTATATGTTTGAGATAAGATGGGATAAGTTCTTGCAAGAGAAGTCCATTGAGAATCATCATATTGACAAAAATGCTATTTGGCTTCAGAGGTCTCTCAGTCTCACATTACAAAAAAGCTTGCAAGAGGCACTGAGGAAATCACATTTGCTGCATTTTTATACTCCTTCCTAAGTATTAGCAGAGTGACCTTTCATCTGATGTAGCATGACTACTCTTATAAATCTGTGTATAGTTATGATTGCTCTGGGATGGGACAGAATAGGGACTGGTTTTGAATGTCCATTGCTGAAAAAGCGCTCCTTATTTTCTGTTGATCAGCATGAGAATGTTGTGGTTTAGGGGGCCAACAGTTATGGCTCTCTTTCCTACTGTTTTCACTGTCATTGCTCATCCATTCAGGTTTTCCTCTTCATGTTCATGGATATTTGGGAGGTGAGAGGGTGATTCTTAAGATGTGGTTTCTCTACACTCACCCTGAACACAGGCTGGGCCCGTCTCTTTCCTCTGCACACCTTGGCACTCTCATTCTTTCTCCCAGATGAACATGGGAGGGAAAATCCAAATTGTAAGGGATAATGCAGGAGACTATTTTGTGGAAAACACCTGGTTATGAGTGGAGTATAACCTTTGTATGGAATGAAATAATTCTGAAAGCATTTATGATCCTGATCTTGATTTTATAATCCATAAAAATCTGTTCTAGCTTTTCCCTACCCCCCCTTTGTTCCCTTAGTAAGACCTCCATTTTCTGACCACTGTCACAGGTGTTTCCCACACACCAGTAGAACTCTTTGTAGAGATCCCTTGAGATTCTAGGATAAAACAATGACGAAATATGCCACAAACAGAACTGTGAGCTCTGTTACTTATGGTGTCCTGCTCTTTAGTTATCTGCACCCTGGTTTACAACTGAGTAGAAAGATAAAAAATAACTCAAAACAGTACTGAGAGATTTCATGTTCCATGGGCTTGACTGAAAAAGCCTCACATTTCCAGTCTCAGTAAAAGTATTAATACTTCCCTTTCTCTTTTCTGAAATTCGCTGCACTAGTAACAATCCTAACTATTCCCAATAGAGTAGGTTTTCCAAGGTCTACACAATGTGAGCTGAAGAAGGGAATGCAGAAAATGAGGTAAGGTTTCACTTAAAATGAAGTAAAGTAAAATACCTAGAGAGCACAGGTAAGCATGAAAAGAAAGTTTGTCAGCCCTTAAAATGTTTGCCAATGTTTTCACTTTGATTACAATTTGGCAATCCTACTATTTAGTTAATCTTCAGCAAAGATACAAGCTACCTCCCAGTAGCTCCAGCACATATCTACTGATCCTCCATTGCCCTCCCTGTGTCTTATGGTAGGCTTAAACTGCACAGGAATTCTGTCAGCAAGGCTGGGTCTCCCCACCACCATGCTTTCTCTGTTGCCCCTCAGAGAATCTGTGAATTCTCATGAGCTGTGTCAGCTGGGGCAGAACATTCAGGGGAAAATGGGAGTCTTTTTCTGCAGAGACTTTTGCCATGCCATTAATAGTTCCTTGTGACAGAGGAAAATGACTTGTGAGTGTAGAGGAGTTTATATTATCTTGAAGATATTGTCTAGAACTCTGAAAAGCCAGGAGAGAAAAGCATACTCTCCTAGTGACCAGAACACAGCCTCGGTTCTCACCACAGAAAATATCTGGCTGCCAATGGAGACAATAGCTACTGTTGTCAGTGTTTTTGTCAGTGCTTGCAAATGGGCTCTGATGTTCCAGTATGTACAATGGGGCAGGTGACAGGGCCTGTGTCTGAGGGTGCATTGTTTTCCTTTCATTTAGGCTAAGTTCCAGGGTGACATTTCTCTACATCACCAGAAAAATGCGAGGATATGTACTTCATCAGTTTGTGAGCTGTTCAGATTCTGTAGTGAAGCAAATCTGACATAGTTTAGTCAGTGCCTTTTGTGGCTAACATGCTAACATGTATCAGAATCATAGTATTCCTGCGTAAGCAGAAAAAATCTTACAGCCCAGTGTTGCATATATGCACATTTTGTGGCTGTGGGGAAACACCTGGAAAGATGGCTGCTGAGATGAAGCTGAAAGTCTTGTGCTTCCCAGTGCCTTGTAGCAAGAGGACTGTATGTTATCTCCCATCGTTTGATCAGCTCACTTGGGAAAAAAAAGAATAGGATAGGATAGGATAGGATAGGATAGGATAGGATAGGATAGAACAGAACAGAACAGAACAGAACAGAATAGAATAGAATAGAACAAACCAGAACAGGATATTTCAGTTGTAAGGGATCCTCTATTAGGCTTTTGCTACCATGCCATTACTATTGGCAGGTGACAGAGTTTATGTGCAAGCCAGAGTGTGACCCTACTACTCCAGTTGGGGACCACCTACCAATTTCACAGCTAAGCTAAAAATATAACAGCAAGCGGGCTCTTGCTCTGACACCTTTTACAGACGGCTGTTGCTAGAACACCTGGAAATCAAATTTCTTTCAAGTGCTTATGCTCATCTTTTTTGGATGGAAACAAGAAGGGTTGAAAATCTCGTCGGGGCTTTGCACTTGAAAGTGACTGGGAAGTTTGAAGTCACCTGTCTAGGATGGAGCTCCTGTAAGGAGCCTTGTTAGTACTTCATGGTTCTCAGGTCCAAAGAGAGTTAGGCTCCCTTTCTTAGGGCTGTGTTGTTTCTGCCATGCTTTTCTGCCTCTTTGCTGGACTGCATGTTATGCAATTAAAAGGCATACACTAAGCAGACGTTTTGACAAGGATGGCCACTTTTTCCTTGCTTAGAGCCACATTCTTGGTGTTTAAAATAGGAAAAGCAGTGGCCTTAGTTTAGGAATGAAAGACTGGATATATGGGTTTGAAGATATCTTTGCTGTATCTTAGATTGATACACTGAGCACTTAACTGTTGTTGACACAGACCTCTTCATTTCCAGCACAGACTTGTTGAGCTTGGTGTAATGTGGGACTTTGGAGTATGAGGAGGTTTGCAGATGCATGTTGTACATGACATCTGAGATCACTGTGTGTAATAGGCTCCATTGGTATGTTTGGCCCAGTATATGCTTTCCTGCTTCCCACTGCTGTGTTGATCTCACATTTTATGGCCTGATTTTTCTGTCCTAGAATTCCACCTTCCATTATGGGACTTATTCTCTCCCTTTATAGTATTTCAAACTTTTTGCAGTTCTGCAAACAATTTGTTCCCCCCCCGTCCTTCAAATAAAGTTTTCTTTGGCAATCTCTGTTAGGATAAATTCAATAACTATTTAACTCAGAAGGATCCCTGAGGAGGAAGCCAAGAGTCAAATACCACAATTATTCACATTTTGGTGAGAGGAATCAGACTTCTCAGGAATCATTTCAAACAAAGGCTAACATTTTATTCCTGCTGGGTGGAAGCAGGAAGTGTGCTGGAGGGAACCTGACAGCCTCCTGAGCACCATCAGGAAGCATAACATGGATGGGCAAGCAGAGGAAGAGAGAGAGGCATTAACAAAGAAAAATGTCTCATTTCCTCCCTGAAACTAATTGGAAAAATATGTTACTGGTTGTGGCTGTGGTAATTTCTCAAGGTGACAATATCTGAAGCCTGTCCAGGCATAGGGCTGATCACAGGTCGGACCTCTACCTGAAATCTCTGTGATTAGTGCAAACTATAGTTGTTTATTTACAGTATAAATGGACACACACACACATATATGTGTATATTATACATATAAACATACCAACATATACATATATTACTGTATCTTTTTCTGAGGATCTATGCTTCACTTCTAGTAATCCTTAACTATACACACATTTGCAGAAGACAACATAGCAGAGAACAATTTTTATTTTTCTTGTTAAACTGTACTTTTATTCTCTGCCTGTTCTCCATTCTCATCCCCACTTGAGGGTAGCTTACTCCATGAAAATGTAGGGAGAGATGGAGGGAGAATAGAAGCGATGTAATCATATTGGGCCCAATATTTTAGAATAAAAATAGAATTACTTATAAATGCTGATGCAGGTGGTGGTCAAAAAATGGGAAGTTTTCCTTTAATACATCAAGGAATGCTGACATCACCCACCCTCTGTAGTCTTAATGCAATTTTGATAAACCCATTTACGTTTCCTTTATGAGCAGGGCCAGCCCAAATTCAGATGTTGCTCACCTCTGCTACTCTAATTCCACTGCTTAGTTCACATTCTTTAATAACCTTTGTGCCATCAAAAACGCATAGTGTAACTCCCCTTTGTCACAGACACTGGCCCTGAGATATCACCTTTCCCAGGCCAGGGAAAAGTCAGCTTGCCACTGCTGGGACTGAAAGCATGTTTCTTGTGAAATGGAGAATTTTCTGCTTGTGGATGTTTCATACAGCCCCTTTATGCTACCTCAGCATCATAGGTATCTTGCACAGGTAGGGAGGGAGAGCTTGAGGAGATGCAGGGCATGCACATTCTTGACCATGTAGTATCTGGACAAATGTTCAAATTCTTAGGTCTAATTTCTTACAAAAGCTTAATTCAAAAATATTTTGTTTCACATCTCTTCAATTATATTTTCTGTGCAGCTGATGCTATAAACAAAATGTACAGCGCAAATGTAATGCAGAGGTTCTTTTCTGAATAAAGGGGTTGGCACCTGTGTAGCAGCAATCTATCAAAATATTCAGCCTCTTTGGATGTACTGAGTTATATTCTGTCATAATTTTCTTGGCTCTTCACCCTCCTGAGACAGACAAATGAAACTCTCTGTGGTTTGCTATGTATACAGGTTTTTTAAAGGCAAACATTTTAATGATGATATAGAGTGAAAATGTTAAATGAAAACATGAGTAGTGGGCCATGCCATATACCTAGGAATGTTAATATATGGAGAGAATCTTAAATTCAGGTCTGGAGATTTAACCTATAGAGGTTTTACAGAGGCAGAAGTATACTGAAAAGTCACAAAGCACCTACTTGTGTTCATAGCATGATTTTGCTTTTATTAAAAAAGGAAAAGAGATTTCAAGAAGAGATCAAAAAGCAAATCTTTGTTGCAAATTTCCCAAATGCACTCAGAAGCCAGTCTCTGTTTAATGCTTCTGTCCACAGGCCCTTTCAGAATTCAACATAGGTGCAAATTAGAGAATACCTTTCAATAATGAATCACCTCCCACTTTCCTCACTTTCTACTGGTGAGCACATGACACTCAGTGTAGAGCATGCAAATACAGAGAAAGATGAATTACTTCTACAGGTATTCATAAACAAGCCTTGTTGTATAATATTCTATAAAGTCAATATGAAAAAAAACCCAGAAAGAAAGTATGGATAGCTCAGCAGCTGGGGACTTAGCAAACTGAAACAATGAGATTTCACTTCTACACCTTAGTGGCTATTTCACACTATCTAGAACAGATCTGGAGATGGAGATAAAGCCAGTGATTAGGGTATTATCTTGGAAGACTGCAGAAACTGTGTTCAAATCTTTACTTGAAACCAGCAGACCATGGCTAGCTATGGCTTCTATTTTGAATCTGAATACCAGAGGTTAATAATTTGTAAGTCATGGAACAATTTGTCTCTATTGTGCTCATGTTAAGTGCAAACTTCAAGGCTCCAAATCAGATGAATTGTCTTAGTGGTTGCCGTCTCCTCCCATCTGATAGCTCTTTCTTCTATTCCTCTGAATGGATGATGTCCTTTCTGTTCTCAGTTTTGCACATCATTTACACAACTGTGTATTTTATATTTGCTGAGACATGAAGGCATTGATTCAATGTCTTGCATTCCCTAGGATTCACTAGCTATGTCTTTGCTTCTGCAGATGGCAGCAATGAGGTCACTGTGCCGTGACCCTGCTTCAGCCACCCAGCAAACAGCAAGTTCGGGTGTGAGGTGGGAAAGCTATCAGGGATGTTCGGAAGGGCTTGACCACTACAGATTCTAGGGCAAGCTGTACAGTTATTCTCTGCAGGGTGCAGAATTACTATTTGCTCACCAAAGCAGTTGCCTGGATGGTAAATGCAGGGATTAAGACAGACAGAGAGATGGAGAGACATCTTTGAGAGGGTCAGAGATATTTGCCTTCACACTTTCTTCTTCCTATTTCTTTCTGTTACATGGTGAATCGTCCACCTAACCATCCTCTCTCACAGAGACATCACCTCTGCTCTGTGCTGATCCATGCTGATCCATGCTGATCCATGCTGATCCTCTTGTTTAATGCGCTGTTAGCCTGAAAACACTTTGTATATGAAAGCGTATATTAATAAAAAGGAAATAAAAAGAAAAAAAGACACTTTAAGACAGATAAGAAAGGAGGAGGTACATCTGTATTACTGTTGGTTTGGTTTTTTTTAATCTCTTATGATTTTTTTTTAATTACTTGGTTATACATTTCAGTGTTAATTCTACCAGAAAGTTCCTACAAGCCCAGGTTTCCTGGGCAGCCTCCAGTCTGGGGGATTCTGTCTGGGTATCCTGTCATTCGACACACAGACGCATACACACCTTGGTGAGAAGGCATGAGCTATTTATTAAAAAATCTGACTCCACTTTATATAGTGTTTCTACAAAGGCCAGGGATTGGGGGAGTTGACTCCTCATCCCATCCCACTGGTAAAGACAACTGTCCATCAGCTGTCCATATCTCTAATACAAAGTATGTAAACTACCTCGGCTAAGGAAAACATTGCTTCTATTTATAACACCCGTGTATGAGAAACAACCTGAACTATGAAAACTGTGAGACACAAGAGAAGGCTGAAAAATCAGGGCAACAGTATCCTGTGTAACACTTGCTAGTGGCCTTGCCTGCTACAGGCAGTATAGGTGCACAGAATGACTCTGCTTCTGTTTAAGGACAACATTTAAAGTATGGGAGGCATGAGGAATGGACATTATTTAAGCATATACAACATTTTTTTGTTAATTCAGTTTTCTCTCAACTATTACACAGCAGAACAGTGGAAAATATGAGGCCCTTCCTTGGGATGGCTGTTATTCTGATGTAAATGAAACATAGCATATAAATGTAAACAATAAGAATAAAATCATGTTATTCCATGTGCTGGAAAAAAAAAAAAAAAGCAGGGAGGACAGTGATTATGATGGTGAAGAAGGTTGCTTTATTTTTACTGATGAAGGTTAGGATGGATAAAATAAGTGGTTGTGTTTTTTTTTTCTCAGATTACTCATAACTTTTTGCTTTTCTTTCCATACTCTACTAAAATCCAGCATGTCTAGAAGATGCTTCCGTCTTGCACAAAGCTGAATTCAAATGTAGCTGGTGAGACATCAGTGCATCATTTAGCTGGCTGTGGAAAGTAGCAGGGCCTCTGGGATCCTGTCAGTGTTTAAGAGGGCAATGTGTTAAAAGAAAAATCAGTCAAATTCTCAGATTCACTATGACCCATAAACTGCCTGCCAGAAATTAAATGCCCAGTGGAAGTCAGCAGAGTGCACTTGTGTGTGATGGAAGTCAGAAATGCTTCACACAGAGCAGGGGATGTTTCCTCTCAGAAACAGTCAATAACTGCAGAGGGTAAGGTCAGAGCCTTGGCTGCAGCCCTCCACTGTGTCCTTTCTGCACAGCTGGCACAGGCAGGCACCCCCACGAGAGGCAAAGGGAGCACTCACACATACCAGTGTGTACATCTTTGGATAGCAGTCACAGACACTGTCCTGCACCCTGGGGTTACTGCATCACCACAGCTGGGAACTGAACAGGGAAGACCTGCACTGCCCTGAAATCTGGTCCCAGTATCAAACCCCTCAAGTTCACTGCTCCAGGTCAGTCAGATGTGTATTACATCTATATTACATTCTATACACAAGCTCTACATGCTGTGCAGAGCCTGTGAATAGAATATTTTCACGAGTGAACATTCATTTTCCATAGCCTCTTATTCTCTGTCCAGAGTTTCCTAGAGCAAAGGGAGGGATGGGAGATCCCATCTCCACTACAGATAGGGAAGCTCAACAGTCAGCAAATGAAATACTTTCCCTGGCCCCTGTATAATTGCCTCTGTCTTGAGTCCTGGCCGGCGTGACTCATGTACATTTCAGTAAGGGGACAGGCTGGAACTGGTAGTGGCAGAATTAATTTATCACATTTTAATAGAGAGGCAGTTCAGGAAGGGAAGGACTAATGAGATACTTTATGAAGAAATTAGCAGGGTTCTGTTACAGGGTTGTCTTCCATGAGGCAGCTGCAGTAATGACAGATGGCACCAGGCGTGGCCTCCTGATACCCCCCTGTTTCTTCCCTTCTCCCTCGGGGGGGGCTGCCCTCCAGTGCATCATCTCCTGTGATTATTTCCCCATTGCTGGAGTGGTGAAGGTGTCCAGCTCATGCATCTTTCTGAGCTCGGGGTATAAAGCAACTGGGGGGTCTGTTGCACATCTTAAGCAATGAAGAGTTCATAGGTGAGACTGCTGAGATACCTCGACCTCTGAGGGTGTAGGGAGAAGAGCTCATTTTTGCTTGTTTTTGCCTTGATTACAAAGAAGCAGGCCCAGAAGTCCCAGCAGCTCTGCTGATTCAGCATTCACTCAGGACTCATTTGCAATGACTCAAAGGTCATTACTGAATATTTAGTTCAGCTATACACTTAGAGAAGTAGGATTTTTTCCCCCTCCATTTGGGGAAGTGTGTGAGAACAGGCTTAGATAAAGTAGGTGATTAAGGCTTGTTGACTTTAAAAGTACAAGGAGATTCTCCTGTTCTGCATTGAATCGGGTCAAAAAACTGGATTTCTTACAGGTGTGTTAATCTTTACCGCCTCATTTAGGTATTTTCAGACATTTTCACCTAGAAATGTTTTTTGTGGTTTTGCTTTCACATTTTTGTCTCCAAACACTTTCTGAACTTTGCTTCAAATGAAAAAAAATGGAATGGAAGAACGAGTTCTTGTAACCATTGAAAACAGTAAATTCACTTCAAACCTCACAGGTTTCAGATGTGGCACTCAAGTCTGATGCGGAAAGTCCTGAAAGGCAGTCAAATCCATCATCAGTTGAGCTGCAGCTCTCTCACCTAAACAAATCCCAGGTTTACTCTTTGGTTTCAACATTTATCTCCCATGTGCTCCGCTTATATCATAGTGTATTATAGTGTCATATACTCTCTTTCCTACCCATCAGGCACCATGCAGAGCTCTGCAGTGGTTAAGGTACACAGATTTTTGTGTCTATAGACAGAGTAAACAACTGGTGGCAAAATGACCCAATCATCTCTAAAGTCATTGGCTTCAGCTCTTTATCAATCATTCCATATTGCTGGATAATAATCCCTAATTATGAGCTGCTGCTGATGTTAGCATTATTTCCATTTAAATACAGATATTTTCTGACCTTCTGCTTCCTGAGGAAGGGAGAGCATGCCCTCTTTTCAAAGTCAAAGGAGGGGGACAGCCTGTCTTTGTCAGCACTTCAGGGCCATTTTCACCCTAGAAAAAGGTCTCAGGCACCCCTGGGAATAGCAGGTATTTTGACAAGGCTGGACAATGCTCTGGACTGGTTGGTCAGAGCAGGATTCCTCCAGTAAATTGGCACTGGAGACACATCACTGCTGGTAAGGTGTACAGGGATGATGTTGCAGTAACTTGCTGACTGTCAGTACAAGCCAGAGCCTGGGCAATCAGCATATAGAGGGGTTCATTGTGGTGGTGTTGAGGAAAGGCCAAACATCTTTTGACTCAGGTCTTCAAGTAGATGGGACTCAGCTTGGGTTTTAAATGCAATCAGGTGTTTCTTAAATATAGAGCTTGGTGCAATCCAGTGATAGAGTATTTGGGATTATCAGGTTTGCATTTTTCTAAATTCTCATCTTTTTGTCTGTTGTCTCATTCCTGCGTTGTACTTGCTCATAGTTTTCTCCCATTTGCAAAGGGGATGAAATATATATTTTTATTATCTACACACACACACACACACACACACACATATATGCATTTTTTAATATGTCCCATGAAAGAGAACTATGTCTCACTTTGATTGGTGTGTTTTGTTTGATATTTTTTCCAAACTACACAAAAATGTATTAATTCCAAAGAGATAACTTTTCTTTCTAGAGATGCTGAAAAAAATGGGGCATTCTCATAATATAAGGTGCTGACTTCTTTCTCTTCAGACTTAAATCCTTTTAAAATCGACACTGTTATCAAGGAAAAGGTACAATAGAAAATCTTTTTCTGCTAATGCTTTTTGGCAATGTAGGAGGAAGAACAGGAAAGGTAGTTCAGTTGCCACTTCACAGACCAGGAGATCTTATCACCAGGATGCTGACCGTGGCCATGCCTTACTATGACATAACAACAGCTACCTGTTTAGTGGGAATAGTACTGGGAATACATGACACGCTGCAAGTGTTTCACCACTAATTCATCGTGGCAATGAGAACTGTGGTTACCACGTGCCACATTCATCACTGATGTGGTGATGGTGAGGTTTCTGCTTTTGCTGACATTACGAGTTTGCCCACAGAAAGGCCAAAGTTAGGAATTTGAATTTTAGACACCATTATTTCTTCAGTGAAGCATCCATAAACTTCTGATTTTTGTATTTTGTATATCTGTGAGTTTATGTATATAGTTTTGTAGAATTTATATTCTTGTCTTTGTATAAGGTGAGCTTCAGAAAATCTGCATTCTGTTTCAAGTATTGTCTCTTGAAAAACAAATCTTTAGACAGTGTGTAAAAAAACAGTTCAGAAAGAAATAATTTGGGTCAAAGAGGTGATTTATAGTTGAATGGAAACAAGTTATTATAGGAAACCCTATAGTTTATTTTATTTTATTTGCATGTAAATTCAACTTGCAATGCTTTTAAATCAGAAGAATTAAAAGTATTTTCATTTAGCTTCTTGAAGACAATAATTTGACTTTTCACTTTGTTTTAATAAGCAAATGAGAAAACTTTTGCTAGAATAGACGGTTTCTTTTTTTTTTTTTTTTTTTTTTTTTTCTTCATGGGCACTTGCTATCACTGGACTCAACACACAAATATATTAACATCTCCTAAGCAGTAACCTGAAACATAGGACGGGGTAGGTTAATGAAAGAAATACTTTTCTTTGTTCTGTTATCTTTGAAAAAGTAATTAAATACGCCTGATTGTTTACACATTTTCTGAAAGTGATTCCATCAGTAAATTTACTTTATTTCTTTGCCAAGTTTTTCTTTGTCAGTTTAATTTCTGTTATAACAATCTTGTGAGTTATAAGGAAATAGCATACCTTTGGAGAAAAATTATCATGTTCCTCACTTGATATCATTACTTCAGCTGAAAAAGGAATAAAGCATTTTCAACTTTATCACTTATCTTTAACTTAAAAGTCAATGAAATCCATTCAAAATAATGGCTTACTGTAAAAAAACCTGCAGATAAGTGGATAAAATATTACAGAATTCCTGCTTAGCAATTTGTTCAGATATATAGATGATTTTTGCAAGGCTTATATTTTTCATTGTTAGATTAGAAGCTGTGATTTGTGTTGCATTTTCATTAATGATGTGAAAATTCCATAATACCATGTTTATTTTCTTAGAAAAACTTCTGATACTTACCGTCTTCAAACAGACTGAAATACCCCTAAGACACTTTTTTTTTCTTTTTAAATTGAGGTCTAAATAAACAGATTGTAAAAAGCTATCAGTTCATATAACTTGGAAAACACATTATGACAATTTTTAGAACTTGAAGTTTGGGTCAGTCTCTATATAGACTGGCCTTATATATCAGATGAGTTCTTATTTTATCCAGTTCTTCTTATGGAGTCTACAAAAACAGTAGCTTTCATTCCTAATGGGAATCTTTTCTCCAATGTACATTGTTCCTTTGTGAGTAACACTTCATTTTGGCTGTGAAGCTATATATATGTGTGAGAGATGAAGTTTTGTGCATTAAGCACAGCTCGCATCTCAGAAAGTTTGACATTGAACTGGAACATGGAAGACATGTACCATGCTGCTGAAAGTGATGTAAACCCTGGTGTTAAAGAGAAAAACAAACTTGCTTAATGGTGCAAAAACAAAAGCCAAAATAATCTCTAGTTTAAGGAAATTCAATACATTCCACTCAATAAATGGATTCAAGAAAATTCAACTTCTGCATGAAAACACCTGAGAAGATGATTAGGCTCAAAACCCCATCTTCTTTATCATCTTTGTTTGCTTTCAGTGCTGCAAGATATGAAGAGTTGCACAGTCCATGAAAATGTTTCCAGTGTCCTCAGTGGACTGTTCAAACATTGCTAGGAGACTAAAGAACTGGTGGAGAAAAAGCTCCCTTCTCTGGTTTAATTTTTAAAATATGTAGTTAAGATGAGTTTTTCTGAGACAGTAAAGGTTTAAAAAGTTCTCCCTAGATGAATTAAATGCTTATATGTAATACTCGTTCTTGGAATGCAGCAATTGTCCCTGAAATTACTCTGGTGAATATTGAATTGTATCCATTTTTACTTCACTGTTCAAAGCTTTTACAGCACTGTTCAATATTTGTTCTTATGGTGGTCTCTTGAAATACTGAGATTTTGTATGTCACACCACGGTACAGGGTAGAACAATATAATTATTACATAGGGTTTAAGTTTGTATACTGACATGCTCAGCAGAAAGCACACCCACACTTTTACACCTGCCTCTCACCAATGGTAATGTCACCCTGATTTTTCAGCCTTCTCTTCTGTTTCACAGTTTCATGCTTTGGGTTCTTTCTCACGCTTTGGGTGATGTAAACAAAGCCAATGTTTTCCTAGTTTCAAGGAAAGTTTTCATTCCTGTTCTTAGAGATATGGACAGCTGATGGACAGTTGTCTTGACCAGTGGGATGGGGAGAGGTGTCAACCTTCTCCCCCAATCCCTGGCCTTTGTAGAAATACTATATCATGGAGTCAGACATTTTTAATAAATCACTTTTTCATGCCTTCTGAAAAGTGTGTGTGTGTGTCTGTCTGTGTGTATGTCGAACTGCGTCATGGTAATTACTTCTTTTCCTTTCTCTGTTGGACCAATCCGTTGTTCAATAACACTGGCTATTTTAATCTGAAAAAAAAAAATGCTAACTTTATTTTTTTTTTTGCATGGTAGGAGGGGAATTTTATTTTCACTAAAACATTTAACTTCTCCGGCNCTTCTCCGGCTTCCTCATCCTGATTCCTAGAGAGGCTGACCTAGAACAGAGGCCCTTGGGCAGTACAAGAGCCAGGCCAGGGCTACGCCCAAGAGGGACCCAAGATGTATGACTGGTCACCAGTTTTCACACTTTTATAAATTTTGGTCGATTTATATATTGGGGTTAATTGGCCAATTACAGCTTCAGGTTATGAAGTCCCATCCTCCTGGTTTGCTCTCTTCAATTCTCTGTTGTTTATGCTTTTGGGCCGGAGGCTGTAACTGTGTCCTTGATTCTCAAGCCAGAAAAGGATTGTTTTGTCTAACTACCCTGTGAAGAGAGCTTACTAACACTTAATGTAAGTTCAGAGTCACACATTAAGGCAGTACAGAATCTGAAAAATATGAAAACTAAAACTTAAGGCATCAATCCAGAGCCTGAGCTTCAAGCATCTTCCATTCTGAGACAAATTTATCACTTCAGACTGGCTCAAGGGATCAGGCTTGCCAGATTCCTGCTGCAGAGGAATGAAAGATCCCTGACTTCTGAGCTTGATGTCTGTCTCTGGATGCTCCTCACAGAGTTTGTGCCCACATGGTTCTCAGTTTGTTTCCTAGGTCCAGCAGCATTGGAAATGGAGGTGAACTTAGACGATGCCCTGGTGAAAATCTGGGACTTCCTGGAAAATTGCAACACTGAATGCTTTAATTTTTTCAGGCAATTGCTTATGTATGTTACTTCCCATTCTCTCATTTTGGAAGCTAGAATGTTCACTCTGAAACGGGTAAATTATTTTTACAAGTTCAAATTTTCCCGAGTGGCACTTCTGACTTTCAATTATCTCCAGTCCTTGTCATATCATGTTTATTTAGATACGTATGCCAGGTGATAGCTCTAATCTGTTATTCCTTGGCTCATTCCAAGTTGTTTAAGCTAAGACTGATTTCAATATCTGATATTCAGTATTCTATAAAGCTGCTAGACATGATTACCTGTTGTGAGCCAGGTCCTCGGTTTTAATGGTGACAGCAAAATACCTTAATGAGTAGGTCGTGCCACTTCTGCTTTTGCAAGTTACTTTACTAAGAATTTTCCTCAGCAGGTCAGCCAGATTCTTATGATTCATTGTTGTTTGACTCATCAGGTTGATACCATATTTTCTCTTCCAACAACTCAGGAAAGTAAACACCTTCCTGATGCCTTTGCCTGTGAAGGCTAAATGCATTTTTTCTTTATTTTCTGTGAATTATCCCTCTGTTCTTGTGAGTTCAAAATTCTCTCCTAAAAAGACTGAATAACAAGAACTGAACAATACTGTTAAGTTTTCCTTCTTGGTTAATTGCTTTTTAATTTTCCTGTGCCTTTTATTTTAGTCTTCCATATATCAGTCTACCTTGTGGTAAACAAAATAGCACATTTGCACTGCAGGTTGCCTCTCAAAGGCAAGAAAAATAAGAAGAGAAGGTTTTAACTAATAAAAAACCAGAAGCAAAAATCAAGATTGATTCTCTCTGTTTGTTTTTTATGTAGGACTGTAAACATCTTTTAATAATGACAGGTGAACTCTCTAGTCATTTTGAATTTTTACATAGATATATTTATCTAGAGGCTTTGGCAATTTTCTTGCAAGAGATTTTTTTCCTTCAGGTGCTTGCATGAAAGCAGCAAAAAGTTAGGAAAATTGTCAGGCTAGATTTAATGTGAATAAGGGGGATAAACCTAGGAATATATATGACTGTGAGAACAAAGCCAGGAAGCAGGAGGAAAAAAGCTTTTGCCCTCTACCTTCACCAGGATAAATAAGAAGAATTCAGAGTAGGAAGATACAAATACCAGGTATCAAAATCATTAATAATGCAGTTGCCATACAATATATTACTTGTAAATTCCATTTAAAGGGCATGTCACACCATTTAGTACAATCCATTAATCAATAGCTTACAGAGAAAGAAACCATCTGTCTTGGTCTGTTCCTCAAATCTAAACTTCCAAACAAGCAGAGATTTGTTCAAGTTAAGTATTAACTGGTCCAAAGCAAGGAAAGAAGCAAGATCATCCAAAAGANCGTTCTGTCTGGGTGTATGCCGAACTGCGTCATGGTAATTACTTCTTTTCCTTTCTCTGTTGGACCAATCCGTTGTTCAATAACACTGGCTATTTTAATCTGAAAAAAAAAAATGCTAACTTTATTTTTTTTTTTGCATGGTAGGAGGGGAATTTTATTTTCAATAAAAAGTTTAACTTCTCCGGCTTCCTCATCCTGATTCCTAGAGAGGCTGACCTAGAACAGAGGCCCTTGGGCAGTACAAGAGCCAGGCCAGGGCTACGCCCAAGAGGGACCCAAGATGGATGACTGGTCACCAGTTTTCACACTTTTATAAATTTTGGTCGATTTATATATTGGGGTTAATTGGCCAATTACAGCTTCAGGTTATGAAGTCCCATCCTCCTGGTTTGCTCTCTTCAATTCTCTGTTGTTTATGCTTTTGGGCCGGAGGCTGTAACTGTGTCCTTGATTCTCAAGCCAGAAAAGGATTGTTTTGTCTAACTACCCTGTGAAGAGAGCTTACTAACACTTAATGTAAGTTCAGAGTCACACATTAAGGCAGTACAGAATCTGAAAAATATGAAAACTAAAACTTAAGGCATCAATCCAGAGCCTGAGCTTCAAGCATCTTCCATTCTGAGACAAATTTATCACTTCAGACTGGCTCAAGGGATCAGGCTTGCCAGATTCCTGCTGCAGAGGAATGAAAGATCCCTGACTTCTGAGCTTGATGTCTGTCTCTGGATGCTCCTCACAGAGTTTGTGCCCACATGGTTCTCAGTTTGTTTCCTAGGTCCAGCAGCATTGGAAATGGAGGTGAACTTAGACGATGCCCTGGTGAAAATCTGGGACTTCCTGGAAAATTGCAACACTGAATGCTTTAATTTTTTCAGGCAATTGCTTATGTATGTTACTTCCCATTCTCTCATTTTGGAAGCTAGAATGTTCACTCTGAAACGGGTAAATTATTTTTACAAGTTCAAATTTTCCCGAGTGGCACTTCTGACTTTCAATTATCTCCAGTCCTTGTCATATCATGTTTATTTAGATACGTATGCCAGGTGATAGCTCTAATCTGTTATTCCTTGGCTCATTCCAAGTTGTTTAAGCTAAGACTGATTTCAATATCTGATATTCAGTATTCTATAAAGCTGCTAGACATGATTACCTGTTGTGAGCCAGGTCCTCGGTTTTAATGGTGACAGCAAAATACCTTAATGAGTAGGTCGTGCCACTTCTGCTTTTGCAAGTTACTTTACTAAGAATTTTCCTCAGCAGGTCAGCCAGATTCTTATGATTCATTGTTGTTTGACTCATCAGGTTGATACCATATTTTCTCTTCCAACAACTCAGGAAAGTAAACACCTTCCTGATGCCTTTGCCTGTGAAGGCTAAATGCATTTTTTCTTTATTTTCTGTGAATTATCCCTCTGTTCTTGTGAGTTCAAAATTCTCTCCTAAAAAGACTGAATAACAAGAACTGAACAATACTGTTAAGTTTTCCTTCTTGGTTAATTGCTTTTTAATTTTCCTGTGCCTTTTATTTTAGTCTTCCATATATCAGTCTACCTTGTGGTAAACAAAATAGCACATTTGCACTGCAGGTTGCCTCTCAAAGGCAAGAAAAATAAGAAGAGAAGGTTTTAACTAATAAAAAACCAGAAGCAAAAATCAAGATTGATTCTCTCTGTTTGTTTTTTATGTAGGACTGTAAACATCTTTTAATAATGACAGGTGAACTCTCTAGTCATTTTGAATTTTTACATAGATATATTTATCTAGAGGCTTTGGCAATTTTCTTGCAAGAGATTTTTTTCCTTCAGGTGCTTGCATGAAAGCAGCAAAAAGTTAGGAAAATTGTCAGGCTAGATTTAATGTGAATAAGGGGGATAAACCTAGGAATATATATGACTGTGAGAACAAAGCCAGGAAGCAGGAGGAAAAAAGCTTTTGCCCTCTACCTTCACCAGGATAAATAAGAAGAATTCAGAGTAGGAAGATACAAATACCAGGTATCAAAATCATTAATAATGCAGTTGCCATACAATATATTACTTGTAAATTCCATTTAAAGGGCATGTCACACCATTTAGTACAATCCATTAATCAATAGCTTACAGAGAAAGAAACCATCTGTCTTGGTCTGTTCCTCAAATCTAAACTTCCAAACAAGCAGAGATTTGTTCAAGTTAAGTATTAACTGGTCCAAAGCAAGGAAAGAAGCAAGATCATCCAAAAGAGAGTTGTTTATTTTCAGCATAGGTTGATTTCAGTGTGAAATTAATAATCTGATTTAACACTTCACTGCTTATTACCATGAATATGCTACTGATCCCTGTTAAAATGCAATCTTTTTACTCACAAAATGAAATTAAAATATAACTCAAAGATACTTGCTAAGAGTGAACAGTGTTAAATCGTTATCTTGGAAACATACTGTAACAGACATCAGTGTGGAGTGACTTGACAGTACACTTGGCTTTCATCAGATTCTAATGACAGTTTTATTAGAGACTGGGATAAATTTCTTGTAGCGCACCTAATAAGAGAAAGATCATTTTCCCTCACCTAATGGGCTAAGTGTTCTCAGTGCTGAATTGCATCTGTCATAATCTTTACATTTTTGAACTTGCGCTCTGGCATATGAAATTGGTTATCTTTGTTCTTTTTTGTGGACCCCTGAGAAACTGATCTACAGAAAATTGGAGACTGATTGCAAAACACCTGCTGGAGCTGCAGATTTGTAGGATATCATGTCTGGGACAAGGTGACCCCATGCAGAACAAGTGCTGTGAGCACCCATGTGGACATGCTGCTGTGAAAGACAGAGTTCCTCTCATTTAACAAGATGATAAAAATCATACATTTGTCCTCCCCTCAGCTGGCTGTGGGATACTGTGGACACCGTGACTTCAGGATTCAGTCTCTCTGATGGTCCTAAATCTTGAGACGCACCATTGGTTCTCTTTATCTCATACTGTGATCATGAGTCCGTCCATCCATGAGTCCAATATGAGAAGATAGCTGAATCAGCGGAATATTTATATTAGCATGTGATGAATCTGACCCTCCACTTTAAACCCCAAACTGGGGTTTCACTTAGCTACTGAAATAGGAAGACATTTACAACGGACTTGCCTTGTTCTTTCTGCTTCTCTGTATACTCTTGGTTACAAGATTGGTTGGGACAGAGAAAGATCAGATGTCTCTGCTACTCCTGATATAGATGCAGTCACTTTGGTTGAAGCCCATCCCAAAAAGGATATATCTCCAAATCCCTGGGAACATGCCACTCCCACTGATCTGGTCTCCCAAATAACTCTGAAGTAATATGAACTCAGTAGTCTGAAGAAAGAATGGCCATTTAGCTGGATCTTAGACTTTAGTCTGGAAGCAGACTGAGAAACAGAAACCCGGGCCATGGTATTTGCTGTCATTTGCTATACACCTTTCACAAGGAAAAGGCTTGCATTTGAATGATCTTGTGTCTTTTCCTTCATCTACTTTGAGTCCTCTTCTAGCCCAAAAGTAGCGTGGGCTGAGTCAGAGAGGGTCAAGGGTTTGTTGCTTTACTCTTGCCCTTTCCCACTTCATTGGACGACTCCTGGCATTTTATTGAGAAAGCTGCATGGCATTTTAACTTCTTATTGATTAAAAAGGGGGAAAAAAAGAAAAAAAAAGAAAAGAAAGAATCCGTATAGTGAAGTCTATGTATAGATATTACTGTGCATCAGCACAGGGAATACAATTAACCTTAGAGAGCAGTAGCAGTAAAAAGGAGCAGAACAAACTGAAATAATAAAGCTGGCTCTGCACTCTACCATGGTGTCATGGACAGATTGTGCTGAAAAGCATTAGCACTGCAGAGCTTTCTGGTGAGGAGGGTTAATTATCTCTCTGTGGAACATTCATTACAGCACCTGGGAGTACATGGAACTCACTGGGCTGCAAGTACATTGAGAGGTTCATGATCCTTTGTAGTAAACCTAGAGTCATTCCGGCATGAAACCTTTTCACTTTGCTCCCTGTGCATCCAAGCTCTGCCTCCTACATGTTGCCATGCTGATGCTTTTTCTCTGCTTATTCCTGTGATTATAACTTTGGACTTTTGCCATGTTTGTGCAATATGTAGCACAGTTGGACCCTGATATTCATGTGAAGCCTCTGGGTGGGAGTGTGATACAAATAATGATACTCTTGAGCAGCCAGGACATTTTCACTGTGCTGTCTTTCAGATTGTGTCATTTCTTCACACCCATCTGGCCATACTCAAGTGTGAGCTTAAGCTTCTTTTCTTAACCCTTGCACCCTAATTTGCTTTTGCCATTTCACCCCAGTCCTTGCTCTTAATAGTTTGCATTGCTCCATAAAGCTGGCTTAATTATCTGTTTTTCTTTTTTGTCACAAATACTCTCTCTGTGCATTCATTTGCTTATCTATGCTTTGACAGAGTAGTTCAAACCATCAGCAAAGACTTTGCCATTACAACCTTCTCTGTTCCATGTTCACTCTGATGCCTATAGGAATTCCCATTTGCAAAGACAGTCGGGGAACTGGGCAATATATGCATAAAACAGCTCAAAAACAGGCTGGCGTTGTACAAGTAAAGGCATAGTGTAGCTGCGAGGTAGGATGGTGAAATGCCACTACCTTCTCAAAGCGTCTCCATCAGAAGCTGCTCGGGTAGGCCACGGGAGCAGCCTTTCCAGTCCATGCACACACACACCCCACAGATAGCTCAGCACGGAAAGGACAGGAAGGGCCTTCTGTATGATGCATTCCAGCTAGGGTTTATTACCTCCACCACGCCGAAGGGATCAGGGACAAAAGATGCAGATCAAAGGAGTGCCCAGGGTTAAGTATGGGGCCAGGAACCAATAGCCTGAGGGCAAGGAATGGTACAAGGGCAGGGTAAAGGGCAATGACCTACACGGGACATGGGGACAGACCACCAGGGATGCCACAACCAATGGGGAATCAGGAAAAAGAGAAACCATGAGAACTAGGGACGTATATGAGCAATAGAGGTGGGCAAAGCCCACGGACCAATGGGGAAAGTAAAACTGAGGTAGATTGACATAGTGTCGTAGAGCACCAGGGGGAGAATCTTTCTTTCAGCCTAGGTGGGGAAACTCTATGGTAGATTCCTCCAGGGCAAAGCCCTGGAGGTTTCCCTGAGGCATTCAAGGGTTTCCACACCTTAGCTGTAGGGTATTTCCCTTTTCCTCCAACTTTTCCTCCAACACTTCCATTTTATTTCTGTAGCAGAAGGGGCTGCCTTGCTCTGCTGGATGCTCTAAATGTGTTTGGGGCTGCACTGTAAAAAGGACCATTATTCAAAACAACCTCTATCTTTGCTTTCTTAGTCTTTGTTCAGACCAGATTTTCATCCTTCCTAAATTATACAGCAGATTGATTGCTGATGGCAAGCATTCATGTCTTCATGACAGACAAATTCAGTTAGAGCAGCCTCTGAGGGTTGGGGGATGTAGCTTTGTATTCTTTGAGGTAGTAGACAGAATTTAATCTATTTATTCCACCTGCTGCTATCATTATTAAAAACAAACAAACTATCCTCCCCAAATGAGACATAAAAATAAGAAACCGGTATTTCTTTATTTAAAATGAATCTGTACAACCTGGAATTTGTCATCTGGCCAGCTGCTTATCAGAAAGTCAACTCGATCAAAGTAGCTTGAGCAGGAAAGGCAAAAGAAATACCCAATATGTGAATCTTCCCGTAGTTAGTGGCAAACCCACTCATCTAAGTGGCATAAAGCTTGTAACTCTTGGGAAGCCCCACAGTTTAATTCAGAGGCACTCAAGGAATTTGTTTTCTTTCAAAGTTAGGTCTCAACCGGCTGGGTATTTTGACAAGCATGTCTGAACTTAGACATGTAAATCCCAGTTAATCTTTCTCTGCGTGTGAGGTCCCTACTTTCCCCCTGAAGTCAAGAGAGAGAAAACTGAGATACAACAGGGAGAGGGCTGGCAACTGTGTGAGGACAAAGATGAGACCTGCTGCATCAGTGGGGACTAGATTAGACAGGAATTAAAGCTGTAACTATGAGGACAGAGAGCACAGGTTTTTGTTAAAAGTCTGGGAGACTATATAAAGTGAGATGTGAAAGATTTTAAGAAGAGACTAAGGATTAACAGGTGAAGCAAACAGTGGTAAGGAACAGAAAAACAGATGAGAGATGAGGTACAGAAAGGGTCAGAACTGAGCTGTGACTTGAAGGTAGCAGGAAAAATGGAAACGCAATAAATATGGAGAAAGACATTCGCTGATGGCATTCCAAGGGAATTGCATAATATCAAAGGCCACATGGTATGCCATTACCTCGTAAATAAGGCCAGTAATCCAGCCTGAGATTGCAGACAGTGGTCCATGTACAGGAAAATTGCGAGCAACGGTGAACATCTTCAAAAAAGTCACTTTGGTCACTGCTAAAACTTCAATGGGCATAGGAGGAATGTTCAAAAGGATTAACACATAGAGCGGGAAAGACAAATGCAATGGGAAATGGAAAAGGATGGAGGAAAGTGGACTGAAAAGAAACAAATATTTTGATCCCCATTTCCTGGAGCATCCAGGTAAATATGACTGCTGCTGTTGATGCCTTCCCTCAGAGCTGGGCCAGCCATATAGCAGCTGTGGCTGCAAAAAAGGCCCAGTGATGTCCAAAATTTAAAATTTTCCCCTAATTTTTTCTTGTGTGAAAATAATGGAACCTGATCCTCATTGCAGATTTACTCATAATGGTGAAAGTAAATTAGATCTCAATCTATTTTTTTCAGCTTGTCATCCAATCTGGTCCTGTATATAACCCAGAAAATGGAAGAGACACCTGGCACAGCAAAAGCTTGGCTTTTGTTTTGTATTTTTAATAGAGTAATAGCAGTGTCTACTTCTTCAGCTGACAATCGTTCTAGTTTCCTCTCCAATCCAAAACTTTATGTAGCTGTAAAGAGTCAATAAGTAGATCAAAGAGTGTGCTAAGAACCACAAAAGATTTTCAGAAATGCTTGTTACCTAGCAAATTTCCTGAACTTTTAGCAACTTTAGCACCTAGTCTCCTTAGCTGAATGGTTGATTCAAAATGGAATGCTAAATCTTTATCATAAAGCCCTAACAGTAAATGCAGAATTTATACTTTGAGGCAAAAATTATCAAATAGATATTGAGTGTTAATGATGATATAATGTATTATTACTGTTATCTGACATGGTTTTATGTATAAATCACCTCAAAATACCTTCCAATGCAGCTTGATTTTGTAAGATTTTCATGCGGACAAGAGGGAGGCAAGCTATCAAAAAGGAAGGCAGAAATATTAATGGCATGGCTGGAATACTTTGGATTGTGATGATGAAGTTTTTTGTTATTGATCTTCAAAATCCAGACGAAATATTTTTCCTTCTCTTGTTTCATCACATTCCTTGTCAAAACATTTCTAGGTCCCCAAGTTTGAGAATGTGATCATGCTGACACTTGTAACCCTGTCACAATGGCTTCAAAACAAGAGGAACCACCACGAATGAGAAGAAGTTATGGACTATGCCAACATTTGTACTACATACTTAAATCAACCAAATAAAAACATCCTGACCGCCAACCCCACTTTGCATTTCAAGGCCAGGCTGAATGGAGCTCTGAGCAATGTGGTCTAGTGAAAGGTGTCCCTCCCCTTAACAGAGGAATTGGAACTAGATGAACTTTAAAGTTCTTTCTAACCCAAACGCTTCTTTGATTTTGTGATACGATGAGCTAATCAATGAGCCAGTTCTGCCCTATGTTGCAGTAGACTACAAGTCTATGCCTAGGCAACTGGTGCATTCTGCAGAGGAAAACCACAAGTTTTTATGTAATATCTAGCTGTGCCCATATATTCAGCTTGTGTCAAAAAGGTATCTTGAAAGTGTACAAAAAGCAAGAGAATTAATAAGTTGCAGGTGAAATCCCCTGCCTTTGAACTGAAGTCTGACTTGGCTAGTGACTGTATATCTAGTTTTCAGAAAAACACCACATTATGCTAGTTTTTAAATTTTTATTTGTAATGTAGAGCTAATGTAACATTTTTAGCCCATCGCTAAGTTGTGAAAAACATTTTTCATTGCTGTAAAGACAATGATGATAGTGGTAATTTTAAGGGAGAAATAAATGAAGATTTTATAGCATTTGAATTTCTTTTTTAATGCTATTTTGGAGGCAAAAAGATGCCATTTTCATTATTTGAAATTACTTCATTTCAACTGGTATGAAATTTCAGCAGAAAAATAAGAAGGGGAGATTCAATGCTTTTCTTCTTCTGCTCAAACAGAAATGACATCACAAGGATACACGAAGTGAGTGTAGGTAGTGCAGGTAGAAATTTCTGGAGGCGATATGTTCATTTCAACATTTTTTATCTGTACAGTCTAAACAGTGGCTAAAAGATCCACTTTGCTTTTTCAAGAAATGTGAAAATTGCATACTTAATGTTTTTCAAATCATGGTATTAAATCAGTTGAATGACTTTTCCTTAATTTGTCACAACCATAATTAGTTTATTGACTAGAATAATGCCACTGGTGAATGCCCTGTAATTTCTTTTAATTAGAAGAAAACCCTTTGGTTAATAATGAGAACAATTAATTTCCTTTAAAGAAAGGACTTGAAATAAATAGATTGCTTGATCATGAATTGTGAAAAGTTAAAAAATATTAACATCTGGCTCTAAAGTGAAAGTGAATGCTATCTTTCTCCTCAGTTTTCAAGATCACTTTCTTTTCTCTACAAATCATTTATGCCAGCTTTGTGGGAATAACATCATTAAGACACCTTGCATTTTGGGTAAGAAACATACTGAAAGCATTCATTCAGCCTGATCTGAGAAATCAATAGGAGTAGAAGGTGCTAAGGAAATAAGCTGCACCTCTTATCTGTCTATTTTGGCATCTGAAACTCCATCAGTGTAGCAAATTGATTAGAAGTTAAAGTTCTGGTTCAAAGCTATTTAAAAAGTTACCACAGATTCAAAAGGATTTTGAATTGGGCTTTGAGACCAGCACCCTTTTTTAAGCTGTACAGTGGCGTTTCTCTCTTGGGTAACTACAGTGGTGCTCAGGATTAAGAGTGATTCAAGCTACAGAACATGTCTGGGGTTACAAGGCTGTACTGGAGTTGGACTGGTTGGTTCAGAGTAAAAGAAAAACTGATTCCAAAATTTCTATGTCCTGTTGTATGTATGTTGTATGTTCTGTATTTCTATGTTCTGTATGTTCTCTGTTCTTTCCTCTATTCTTTTCTAGTTACATAGATAAAACTATTACTTGGGTTGAGATGTAAGATACCTGGTCAGTCACAACATCAGATGTGACTGAATTAGTTCTAGTCCAGCTGTAGTGAGTGTTAGATATTTCATTATCAGACTTTTGTTCAAAAGGCAAATTGTGTCACTTAGTGCAAACTAGGTGTCAAGTTTGTAAGCACAGAAAATCTGAAGAGATTTGGTGGAATTAGAAAGTCCTATCTCATAAAAAGTTTTTAATTCCAGAAATTGAGAAGCACTAAGGGCTCATGAATCTTCTAGAGACTTAGCTGCTCTAAGGAGTTAGGTTATGTGCAGAAGGGGTTCATGTAACTGTCAGTATAAACCCTCAAAATTAAAGAAGAGTTCAGGTTGGTTGCTCTTCTCATTTCTGCTGAAGATGCAGAAATCTTTCCTTCTGTAAATCACACAGAAATACAATTGGATCCTTTCCCCATATTCAAAAGTTGTGTGGGGGTTGTTTTATTTCTCTTTTTCTCCACAAGCTTTTTCTTTGATTAGACTAGCTAAAAGGTTGAAAAAAGAGGCACTCTTATAAGGCAATACTCACAGGTGTCACTATCCCTCTGTCCCTGAGCCTTTTTTCATGATGAAAGTCAGTTGGATTTCCATGTTTGGGCCAAGTTTTTTTCTGTATTCGCAGTGATAACATGAACCATTCTGACCTCAATTCATCAATTAATGGGGCTTTACAATAAAGTGAAATTCTCCAACAAAGAATAAATGCTACTACCACTGTTAGTGATGTGCAGTGCTATGGTTTGTTCTCTGTTGTCAAGCAGAGAAGGGGATGAACTCTTCATCTCATCTATAAGAAGCAGGGTGCTTGGAAGCCTCTGGTAAATCGTTTATTTTGATGAGCTTGTTTTCATTTGAGCCTGCAGCATTTGATATCCTTTAGTTACTCCCCTACTGAACACTGTTGAGGCTATGAGTAAATTGCCATTTGTATCTATCAAGTGACGTGTTTCTGCACTTGTGTAGCATCTGCCATCAAGGATCTCAAAATACCATACAAACTTTAATGAGTAAGCTTTCACAACACTCCTGGGATGTGTAGAAGTACTGTTAACCCAGTTTAATAGATAAAGAAAGCAAGATGCAGAGAAATCAGTAGACATATATTAAGACTCCTGCCTCTACCTCTGTATATATTTTACAAACTTTTGTTCATACGTAAAGAAAAATTTAATACTCCTAGAAATGCAAACTGAAAGTAGTGCTTACAGGTTCCCTTTGTGAGAAAAGGATTTTGCAAGCGTAAATTTCAGTATAATGGCATCTAGAAATGTTCCAAATTTATGAGTAGGCATACAGGTATTTGCAAGACAAAGCAAAACAACAACAAAACAAAACAAAACAAAACAGAAGTACACTCAAAGACTCATTTTTTCTGTGAACACCTGGAAGCCAATTTGGGGCTGACAGCTGTCACATAACTAAGAGAAACATGGGCATATGTTCTGTTAGGGAATACGGCTCACTGAGAGAAACCACAACAGCTCAAGACAGTCTGTTTTAAATCAGCAAGTGCCTTTTGTGGTCAAGGCTCCTTAGAAAATTGCTACTCCAGTCATTGATACTTTTATGGTACTGAAATACACACTATTTTGAATTATTTGGGCAATAGCGTTCCCTTAAAGAGTCACCTGTGAGTCCCAGGGGGACACTAAGTCTTTCCATTTCCTCACTGCTGCCCCTCCGGGTCTGCTGTCGAGCCCCAGCGCTGCCCTGCCCTCCCGTCTGGGCACCGCCGGGAGGCGCCTTGGACGTGAATTATCACCATTTTTAAAAGCAACAGTAGGGGATGCTGCCGTTTAAAAAGCCAATCCTCCTTGCTTCCCCCTCTCCTATGGCCTTTCCAGGACAGCCTACAGCACCTGCCAATTTTAGGAGCAGAAACCCAGCAAAAATCAAATCAGCTGTGTTTTAGGCAAGCACAGATCACTAATTAAGGGTCCATCCAGGTCGCTGTTGAGCAATTATTTTCCATTTTTATTTTCAAAATTGAAATTATAATTTTATATAATTACACTGCAAAAAGTGATGTGAAGGAGCCAGGTGGTAAGAAATTCATTTGGATTGTTTCTGATTTCTCAATTGAAAAGATCTGAAAAGTTCAACATCATAGCAAAATAGGTATTTTCCATGTTTGTAACAATTAATTAGTTCAGAGTGAGGGAGACACATCATGTAAAAAAGACCTTCCTCCAGGCATTTCCTAAACATCTGGAAACTATGAACTAACTGTATCCGAGAAGTTAGGACCACATCTAAAATAAAATTGCTGTTGACAGATTCCCAGGAAAATAATCTCCTGAAAATCAAAGATAATTAGTTATTAGAGTCTACATATTTATGAGTGATTTTGGCTAGGAGAACATGTTCCTTTATCAAGATCTTATTACTGAAATCTAATTCATCTGGATTACCACTGAGGTTTGTGAATGCTTTACTGTTCCTTATCATAATCGGAGATGTGATAAGGCTGTTGTAATCCTGAAAGAATCTCTGATAATGGTGTTTGTGGCTATGCCTGGCAGATAACCCCAATCACATGCCAGGTTTTAGGGCATTAACTAATTGGACGCAGAGGTTGGAAGAAAATGTTTCCTCCCTTGTGCTGTATTGCAACAATTATCAAGGTGCATGATGTATGTTGGAGTGAGTTGGCATACGAGAGTTAAACTTTTCTTTGAAATTTTATTTATTTGTCATTTATTTATTGCCATCTGGCAGGGTACCAGACCCACTGGACCATGTAACTAACTTGGTATAGCAAGTCTTACGGGAAAGTAATTCTATTCAAACACGCAATACAATGTTAATCCTCAGATCTTGACAACAGACAATATGTCTGAGAAAAACTGTCTTATTAACTCTGCTAATAAATGTGTCTGTGCTAGAAATGAAAAATAGATTACCTCGACACTTGAACTACTGTTAGAGAAGAAGTACACTTAGCATGCATGAAGAGGAGCTGCCATGTCCTTTATGAACAGTGAGGTGGATTTTTTTCACACTGCTTTCATATTGTTTACCATGCATGGATGCCACAAAATCATGATGACTCGCAAAAACAAAACTCTTTCCTTTCCCAGATGTCTTCCCTGTAAAAATTATTCAGTCCCATTTGCATGTTTAAAGATGTCATACCCCAGCATTTAAATGAATAATACATCCCTTGAATAAAATTTGCTCCTGATATAGGTCTAGTGATAGCAGTGCAGTTTAATCAGCCATGCATTTGGACAGCTGATTCATTCCAGAAGATAAGAAGCTAGAGAGGGAAATTAGCTCCTTTTAGACTAATTAAGTCTTGTCTCCTTAGAAAACCCCAAGACCCTGATCCCAGTGACCTCAGTAGAATGACAAGGATTTCTGTTTTGCCATGCTTTTCTCAAATAGTGTTTGATTTATATGCTGATCAAACTTTAGCGCTCCTGTTGCTACAGACATCAATTTATCTTACCAACTGGCTGTAAATCTCTCCAGATTTTATGAAATAGTGACCACAGACTACCATACTCACTGTCTTTCATTTTTGTAGTGCTGATGCCTAGCTGAAGTCACTGCACTGGAAAGGAAATCAGGTCATTTGTTGACTGTCACTAAGTAAACACTAGTCTTTTTTGTAATAGACACCATGGCAGGAATGAGGCAAACTGAAAAAAAAGTGTTCTATTTTTCATAGCATGTAAAAATGTACTATTTTATATCTAATGTAGAAGTCACTGCCATACATTGTATATAACAAGCCTTTGGATAGGTTCATTGGTGTTTTTTAAATCTGAAAGCCCAATGTGGTGAAGGAATCCTTTTCCACAGCTAAGGGGGTGCTCAGGAGGACGCCTGAATCAGCAGCTGCCCTTTGTGCAGCCTTGCCCTTTTTGCCCAGATGGGGGAGAGAGTCTGCTGGGAAAAAAAAAGTGGTGGGAGAAGAAGAAGTTCTAAGGTTGGTATTTGCTATCATTACTCAATCAGTAATGAAACAAATGCAGGAAAAGTGATAAAAAGAAGAATTAAATTTAAAAAAGGAAGTTTATCATGGACAATAGTCAGGCTTGAAGCAGAATTCAAACAATATCATATCAAGTATGTGCTTATTCCAATTAACTTTGTGACAGGACCATTCATGCAGATTTAAATATAGCTCTTAATTGGTGTACTTTCTAGGGCATGGTAGGTGTTTGATCATTTAAGATAACAGCACAGCAAAAGGGAAAGTTGAACTGACAGAGTGCAGAGAGAGAAGATAAAATTTACATGTGGCATAGAACAATAAACTATTATTATAAATGTTAGTAATCAGATCATATCTATTAATTATAGATTTTTTAAATGTCTTATAATATTTATTTATAATAATTGGCTTTTGCAGCAGTGTTTCCCAGAGTGATGCAGATTAAAGCCTGATCGTAAGGCCTTGGCTGTACTAACTTTTTTTTTTGGTACCGGATTGGAGACTAGGTGAGGGCTGTCCCTTAAGAGCTGTAGCGAGGGAGGGGGGGGTGTCATTCCTCAGAGCGAGAAATGAAATATCCCAGTGCAGCAGAGACCTTTGTAGGCGCATGCAATCACAAAGTATTGTGGCAATCACAAAGTATGCACTTGCTTTAGGTGCATACTTATGTGCTATTGACTTTGAGCAATTCAAGGTTCAACATGCGCTAAATGCTTTGCTTGGCATGCTGTGCCCGAAGCCCAGGGAGGGAGCAGTGACAGGTTCGTTAGCTCCGCTACCAGGTGCCCAGCTCCCCCTTCAGCGCTGTGTTATTATTTAGGCCAGCAATGATCAGAACAGCCACACTTTCAATAAGCGATGTGAAGTTCCCTAAGACAGCTCCTAACAAACAAGACATGCTCTCACGTGCCTGGAAAATAAAGCCTCAGTATTTGCATTTTCCAGAAGACTGTTTGCTGCAAAAATTTGAAGAAATCCATGGACCTTGCCTGTTGATACCTACTGAGAACATTAATTGTCTCCAGTCATTGTTAGAACATCTGTTTCCCATTTTGACAAGTACACTTATCTCCTTCACTCCCACCCCTCCCTTTCACATCCCTCATCTAAAGATAATGAATAAATTACAGAGAGATGACAAACGTGTTGATAATCAAGATGCAAAACAAATGAACTAGAAGTAGCTATGTTTCTACATGAAGCTGTAAATTGCTTTCTTCCCTTGTGCAGTGAAACTTCTGTCTTGTCATCTAAAAATACCAGAACGTGAGAAAATTGATAGAAGTGTTCTAAGAGAGAAGAATCACTCTTAAAGAGAGGTTACAAAGCCTTCGGGGTCTCTCGCCTTTTGGGGAGAAAATGGAGATGAGAGGGTTGAAAGCAACATGAGAACCTGGGTAGATGGGGAGTCAGGATAGTGAAGATGGAGTTAAAGAGTTTAAGTAGGATTTAATGAGTGGATATTTTGCTTATGAAAGCAAAGGGCTGGACTGAGGCAGAAGACAGAAGGCACAGAGCAGTGGGCCGCCAGGAATGGGACACCGGGCAGTGGGACACCGGGCAGTGGGACACTGTGCAGTGGGCTGACCAGTGCCATATTGGCCCCTTGACATCTTACTGCCAGTGGCCTTCCAGCGCCTCTCGCTCTTCCCTCATTTGCTCGTTTGAAAGCCTACATTTGCTATTAGCTTAGAGCACACCAAAGTATTCCAACCTTCATGCTCCTGAGGTGTTTAATGGACTAGAACCGCTCTCACCTTCTGTATTCTCTGCTCTTCCAGCCATAGGGTCTGCTCACAGCCCAGGCAGTGTAATTCTCCCTCAACCCAGAGTATTATTCTTCCTATCGGCAAATGAATCTGCTTGCAATTCCTCTGAACTTACAAAAGCTGTTGTATTAGCTTAGTGTGATGCCTCTATAGGACAGGAGACAGCACTGAAGAAGAAGGAACTAAAGATATGTTGAAAGATCATCTTTGGCACCTATAAATTATAATAAATTCAGACTTCTCAGGAAAATTTTGGTAGTTTATATGATTTTTAACATGATTGCTTAAGAATATGTTGAAAATTTGCATAGTGATATCAGGATTCCCAGCCTCTGCATTTTAATCACTCTCTCTTGAGCTGGAAAGAATGCACTATATAGCTAAGTAGTTAAATTAAATTAAACATTATTTACCCAAAAGTCTGCACAATACCTCCTTCCAGAACATGAAGGGCTGTGAAGTGGATTAATCTAATTCATATTTTGGCTTTAAAAATTTCATGGACGTATAGCATTCTTGTTTATTAAAATTAAAACTGCATAAATGTGAAATAACTTCATCTCACTGAATTTTTATATCTGGAGAAGACTGAGACATATACAGAAAACAATCCCCTCATAAATAAGTTGTGATATTATTCCAATACAAGCACTTTTTTTTTGCAGTGTGATAATTAGTTGAGGTCGGCATAGTCATGAGTATTATTATAATTAGCATTTTACAGCATTGTGCTATTTTAAAAGAGCATTGCCAGGTTGCTGTGGGATATGCTTCTGAGAATCATCAACCTTGTTACACAGAGGAGGAAATTTAGGCAAAGGTGATGTAACTGCTCCCTTTCAGCGGGAAGAGCCACTGAGAGAATTTATCTGGGGCATTTACAACTCAAAATGTAACATTTTCTTCTAAACTTGGAATATGTTAATTAACTTTCAAGTTCATTAGTAACTCAAGTCTATAGTTTGGAGGTTGTTCAGTTGTTTGTGTGACATGACTGGATGTCTCTCTCTGGCTCCCACTGAACTCATACCTGTGGATGAGAGGAGCAGCCTCTCAGCAGGCAGGTGCAGCCCTGCCTAGGGCCTCTGCGCACCTCTTTTCCTTCTTGTCTGGACTGTAAGTGTTGTCATTATGGGGCCACAGACTGAGGTCTGAGGTCAGATTCTATCAGGTCAGACACAGGAACTCAATGATCTCACCAGTTTACACCATTTCAGGCTTCTTTCTGCCCCAGACCATCCCTCCTGCACCAGCATGTTTCAAACTTGGCAGCTTATTTTGTTCTACTCCTCTCAGATTTTAACAGAGAGCTTGCTCATTTGGAGGTCTTTGGTGGGGACAGGGCTCTCAGTAATAGCTCTCATTCATAATATTAACAGGTATGAAGTGTAGGCATTGTTATAAACCCATGGTGATTCCCTAGGAGAGCCGTATGTTGCTCTTTGACCTAGTGGCATTGCTTGAGAGTATTCCTGATGGGGCTAAAGACAGTGCATCACTACACAGGGTCTTGGAAGATGTCAGGTAGGATATTGAGCAGGGCAGAGATCGGTATCGACAAGGGATATTGCTCCAGAGATGAATATAAGGAAACCAACTGGTTGAATGATCATAAAACACCTTATCCTCAAGTATCACCTGGTGCTGCAGCAATGCTCTGAGTCTGGTGCTTGTTCTGCAGAGATGAGCAATAGAATCTGCCAAAGCACAACTAGCATGATCGATGTTGCCCTTTGAATTCTCTCTTTTACTTTTTTTGTTTTCTGCACAGAGCTGTGAGCCACGATAACATAGTGCCAATTATACATAGAGCAAAGAAGCAGCAGAAGCCTCTAATCACCCTTGAATTCTGTCTAGGTCCAGAAGTTTCAGATAAGACTAAACACTTTTCCTTTGAGATTATCCCCTTGATAATCAGATCGAGGAGGTTTCCTAGATAAACAGGAACTTCAGAGTCCTCATTTGAATGCAGTATTTTATGGGTTTTTTTTAAGATTAATAAATGCTACTATAATTCCCCTGCTACTCAAATATTTTTATTCTATACCTCTTAGGAACATGTAAAAACCACAAAATCCACTAAAATTGGTTAACCAAATGTGATTAGATCAAAACTCGTTTTCACACGAAGAAAGTACTGAGGATTTCCTCCTCCCTTACTCTTGAAACAAGAGTTCAAAGAAACTGTGCTTTCAGACACTATAATTAGGTTTGATTGAAAAAAAGAAAAGAACTTTTTCTTCTTAATTAATATAAGGCTTCCTTGAGAAAATTTCAGATGCACAGAAGAGTGATTTTCTTTTCATTTGAAAAAACTTCTCATTTAAACGTTAAAAGGCCTTTGAGGCCAATAGTTGCAATGGGAGCACAGCTGAACTTTGCGGGGGGAGAATAATGCTATTATGAGAAACTTATTAGCAAAGAAGAATAGTTCAGCGGGTAAGAAGCTATCTTCAGACTCACAGAATAGTGAAGTTTCTTTGGGGAACACCAAGTTAATGAGAAGCAGTTTTCAGAAAATAAGTGTTTGTGGGTATAGCTTCAAGCAAAATCTTTTGTCATTTTGAAATTATATTTTTGAGTTTTAAAATCAGCTGAAATCATAAAACATGGTAAATAGCATTTTATTTGGCTTTAAAAAAATATTTTTCAGTTGAAAGAAATGTTTGGGTTAGCAAAAGATCTGCTTTCTCTCAACACACATAGTGCATGTCCATCTGCATCCCTGAAAGCCTTTAACAATTATTTTTGTTATCAGGATAGACTGAAAAATGTGTTCAGTTTTCCAACTAAAACATCCAATGTTTACATAACTAGTTTTTTTTTCAGAGCTTGGGATTTAGTTTCTGGCTCTGCAATAGAATTCCTGGATAACCTTATGGACTTGGATGCACGCTTATAAGAGGAATCACAAGAAATTTATATCAGATTTAGGCCAGGAAGTTTTAAATCAATTCTATCTAACTTTAGCAGTGCTAAGACTCCAAGAGTGCCTTAGTTTTTAAGTAGTGTTTTCCTAGGTGCTTGATGAGGTGCTGCACAGTTGGTTAGTCTGAAGGTCTGGCTTCTCTCTAAATGCAGAGCTGCCTCCAGACTCAGTCTCTCATCTCTCTAGCCAGTTGGATTTGCTCTGGAAGGCATTCTTAATACATGTTTACAGATGCTTCAGACAAAATGTAGTGCAGCTCCTGTTTGGCTTTAAAACACAGATGAGGTTTCCTGAGGGAGGTTGCCTTCTTTTCCACTGAAGTGTGGGTGTTCTGAGTCCCAAGGAACAGAGGGTCAGTGGGGTGCCTCTCTGTTCTGTGTCCAGAGAAATGTAGCTTGGAACAGAGTTGTGTTCACAGGAAGGAAAAAAATTAGGTCCTTGATTATATCAACAGATTGTTCCCGTTCCACAGATATGAAGTGACATGCTTTGAGTTTTCAAATCTAGTTCTTTTCAGACTGTGATGCAGGACTTGTGGTCAAGATTTTTTTTTTGCCAAGGATGTGAGAGATGTGAGAGATGCAGGCTCAGTTGTATCTCTTAAAGGGCTCTCAGTCACACTAAACTTCCATTTCCATGGCAGTGCCTAAAATCCCAGGCTATGTTCTGGCGGGAGTCTGCTCTTCAGGACACCCTGTGCTAGGTGTCCTGTGAACCATGGCCATCAGCTCCTGGCCACTGAGTGCACAAAGCTGTACTGCACTGATCAGGCAGCTGATGGGATTGTCAAGAAAGCTGAATTACTGAGAAATTGAGGTATCCATGGGTTTCCAGTGGTTCATTAGTCTTCTGCTCTTTTGGCACTGTGGGCCTTTTGAAGGTCAAGGTTGGTTCAGTTCATGCAGATGGACTACCGAATCAGATTAGTCTCGGATATTTTGCTGTGGAAATTGCATTTCACCTACAGAGAAAAAGGAAGTCCGACTCTGTGGAGAACAGTAAAGATGGGTACTCTATCCTTTGCCCTGCCAATAAAATATAGAATACATTCTCTGTGTCCCTAATAGCGCAATTTCCTTCAGTTTTGTGCTGTAGGAAAGGCCCAGAATTCAGAAATATGACTAATCATCCTGAGTAGTAGAGTAAAATTAAAAATAAGTTTTTCTCTTCAGGCTTAATTTAGATCCTGTGAGACTACTGTAAAACATTTACTGAACTTACTAAAGAGTGGCTAAAATTCTTAGCATTCCTTGTCATTCAGACTCTTCAGTGGTATTTGTATTTTTCAAATTGCATTGTTCCAGAATATGGCTTAATTTTACAAAAAATTCACTGTTTATTATCTTATAGATCAGTTTCATATATTTTCCTGTTAGTCTGGAGGATGTAGCAATATACCATTGCAGGAAAATAAAAACTAGAAAGTAAAGAGAGGGTAATACAAAAAATCAGTAGTCACTGTTATTAAAACCTCAGTGATTGCCATGAAAGAATATATAGCTATTTCATACATGAAAGGTAAGAAGATGCTAAAATAATCATTGTGGTAAGAATCCTTAAAGCCATTTTGTTAATTTTGAGTGACAAATATATGAATGGAACAGCTATATTTGTGTGAAGGATTCTGTCTCCAGTGCACACCTGAGGAAATCTTTATATTTTCATTTAAAGAGACTTTCAAATACCCCTGCCACTACTGACTGCAGATCATAAGTCTCGTGCATGAGCCAGTTTATTTCCTGTTGTGTAGGGTGAGTGTTTCGGCCTTGTTCTCCATTAAATTTTCAAAACTAACCTCAGCTTTTACCTGGGGACATAAAAATATATGCTTTGGCAGGTATAAATCTTTTTATATCTTGGTTCTAGGAAACTGTGGGACAAAACTCAGATACAATCTGACATGAATATAGATTGGTAACTCTTCAATATATAAACATGTTTAGAACAATTAAGAAAAAAAAACCCAAACCAAAAAAACAAAACAAACAAACAACAACAAAAAATGAGACCAAAAAGATTTGCAGGAATCAAGAAGATCAGCAGATGAGGATTTGTCCTTAATAACTTACTTGAAGCATTTCTTCTAAGTCAGCCCTTCACCTTAGGCATTTACTGCATAGGTAATTTCACTCTTTCAGAGATCCATTCCTAGGTGTCTGCCTGGGTACTCTAATCAAGATGCATTTTTCTCTTAAATTATTTTCCAATTCAAGGTAGGTCTTGTAGCATTGTAGAGGAAAATCTTCACTTAGATGCTGGGCTAACAGGGTTTGTGTGGCTTTGAGAGCATCAATCTCTGCCAGAAGAAAATTCAGATTGGTTTCTCACCAACGGTGCCTAAGGTTGTAAATTATTTTTTCTGCCATATGCAGCTGGTGCTATTCATGATTCAAGCAGGAAGATCTGAGAGCTACTGAATTCTACTCATGCATGTCAGAACATGCCTCACTGTCCTCTAGAAGAGGAAGGCAGTAGAATCCTCACAGTGTTGCTGAAGCTTTGTGTCTTGTCTATTGGCCAGGTGATCAAGTCTAATCTTTCACATTCAGGGTCACCTGGTAGGTAATTACTATGAGACAAATACCCCATTATTTAGCTAAATATTAAGCAAGATACATACTCTTTGAGAAGATAGTCCTGTCAAAACATTAGCCTAAATTAATTAGCTTAAATTTAAACTTTAAAATTAATTGGGATCAAAATAGGCTAGATAACCAAGAAAGTGAGTAATTTTTTTTAAAGTCTTTTGTTTGAGAAGGATTTGGAAGAAGAGGGAACCTGAGGCACAACAATGTGAAAAGACCTAGAAACGAGTGAACTTGATATGAACCAGAAAGAAGGGACCCCCACCTGTACACAGCTTACAGCAGGCAACCCTTTATTATAGGAAAATTTAACATGAAGATTAAACAAGACCAGAAGAC
>WBMY01001044.1:274036-368413 GCA_013397315.1 Donacobius atricapilla | reverse complement strand
GCCTGTGTTAGCAAGAAAATAAAAAAAAAAAAAGTACCATCAATAACTATTCTTTTGTAACCTATGAACAAGAGAACTCTCTTACCTTTCTAATTGGTTTGGCTACCTCTCAGATTCAGTACACAAAATGTAGCTGTCCAGTCATGATTAGATTAATTTCATATATAATGACCTTTTTGTTTCAGAACTGAACAGTTTACGATTTCGATTCTCTTTGCCTCAGCTGCATTGCTGTAATGCAGACTAATTCTTCTGACAGTCAGACAGTGAAGCTCAATATGCTTCTTAAGAGAAAACCAGCAATGAATATTCTCATTTTAGGTCAGGGTGAACAAAATCCAGTTCCTGAAAAAAGAAAACAGGGAGTAAACATTGCTGGCAGAATTTTTCTCATCTTTGAATTAGTTAGCAAATCTCTCAATGACCACAGCAGGGTTTTTATCCCTCATTTTTCCTGGGAGCATTGATTATCTGTAGCACAGTCTGACCACAGTTGAAAATAATTTTCTTGAAATTAATCTTGGTTTCACAATACCAGCCAATTCTTCTCAATGGGCTGCTTTGCCTACAGTTTTTCACCTTGTTTTTAAGGCACATTAAACAATTTGTAAAAGGCTAACTCAAAAATGTCATCATCATGGTATCAGTCAAGGATAATTATAGAACAGTGCAAAAAATAAAGTTTTCTTATCTGTTAAGCTTACTTACAGATTTTAGTTTTCTATATTTTGGAAATGTGGTTTTTTATGAATAAAAGTATAGATCAGTTACACAAGAAGTTAATTAAATCTACACAGACAAACCATTGTTCACTAACAGTATTGCATCAAAATGACTATTAAGGAGTCCTTTGAAATATATTCTCAGACATCTGGACTTTTTTTTTTTTAGAAATAGATAAGAATTTACACATGAAACCGAAGGGAAGATGTGAGCCCAAATAACAAAGAGCCTGTTCATCAGAAAAAAAGCAAATTTGCTGACGCATTTATTATAGGATAATCCATGTTAGCTTTCTTTCACAAAATGACAGGAGAAATTCAAATTGCTCTTTCAAAGATTAATAAATCCCAGTGAAGTTCTCACTTCACTTCTGGACTGCTCCTTCACTTTATGACTATAGACAGAGCACACGTGCCTAAATTCAGTTTTTTCTTTAAATGATGAATTTCAGCTAAAATTGCAGACAACTGTTTGTAACTCATTTCAGTCAAGTATTTGTCTTTTCTGAAAAAAAAAAAAAAGGAAACCATATATATTTAATCTGAATGTATTAACCAAAAATTTTTATAAAAGGATAGGATGTACTGACACTTTTAAAAAGAAGATTATATAAATCAACAGGCTCTCACTCCTTAACAATTCAGTTCTGTCAGGGTATGAGAGCAGGCACTTTGACATGATGAAGATGCCGACTTCCCTAAGGTCCTTCTGCTCTTCTCTGCCCTCTAAAAGTGCTGCATGAGAAAACCCACCTTCAATTAATCAGTGAGGAGATTGATTTGTTCCCACTCCTCCCCATACAAGTAATGATCTTTTCAGAAAGTGATAACTGAATAACTGGATTAATTTCATCCTTGCCTCCTCCAAGAAGAGTGTCAATATACCACTGCTATAACAAAACAGAAATTGTTAAGAAATAAAGCTAAAACTGTGTAATACAAAGTATTAATGACCAACAATTTAAACAGAGCCTGTGTGTCCTTTGTAAAGCTGGGATCTAATTAATGCTTTGAAATCTTGCCCAAGTCAACAGATACTGAAAATAAATTTCCAAGGTACACAGCGATGAAAAAGCCTCACCATATCTCTTTCCTTTTTAGCTTATCCATATCCATACTGCTAGAGAAATGTATGAAATTGTCTTGTATGATGATGCTGTGACCAAAAACCAATAACATCTCCCCACAAGTCCATTTCTTTTTTTAAAATTTAAAACAAATCAATGTAGTTATATTTCCTGTCTGTGTAATTTTGAACTCCCAAATTGTTATTCTTCTGGGGTGAGTCTTGTTGCCTGTGCAAGAAATTCATGTTCTGGCTTGCATTACAAAAGGTTATATGGAGTTGCTCCCTCCCTGCTGTTTCCATGCACACAACCACTCTGCCTTTTAAAAACTTCTCTGATCATGGATCAAAGTGGAATTGGTTTAGTGAAGTCACTTCATGGTCTGTGTCTGCAGAGGAGAGGGAGATGTGTCTCTTCCCTCTCACGAGATGTTCAGTTGCACACAGACAGGACAGGCTAACCAGGAAAAGCTTATAGAAATTGATGTTTTGTTTCTCAGTTACAAGACAAGGAATAGGAAAATGAAAAGAGAAGAGGAGGAAAAATAGAGTGAAATAGAAATTGGGAAGTTGCACTGGGTCCTTTTCAGAGTTCTCTCTGATATGTATGTACGATATTTGGTTCTGAAGTCAACCCATCTCTTCATTAAAAAAAAACCCAAAACCTACAAATTGGTTACTTTTTGCTATATGCTTCTTATTCTAAAAGTATCTCATGCAGGAGCAAATGTTTTTCCTGAAATTGGGACAAAGTTCATAATAAAATTGTAATAAATTACATTTAACTTCTTCTTATCTAATGTTGGATTATTTGAATTTACAATAAACTGATGGAAGTCACAGGCCCTTCTGCTATATTGTATTATAGGACAACCCATCTAATGCTTTAACTACAGTTAAAGTGAATATAATGTGAATATAGGCCTCAGAGGAAGACTTGATTTCTGGCTGTTTGTTTCATCCCTGCTACATGCAGAATGAGATATTTAAGAACATTGGCTGGGTACATAATAAAAACAGGGACAAAATTTTGGCTTTGAATCCACGCTTGAATCATAAAATATCCTTTTTTCCCTGCAAATATGGTGATTTTGGCTTGGGCCTACCTATATAATTTTTTTTCCTGAGGCTTAGAATACCACAAATAGTAGACTGCTTGGCAAGCAGTTCATGACCTGAAATAGGAAACTGAAAAGAAGGGCAGCAGAGAAGTTGAAGATTTAATTGGGGGGGAGGGGAGGGCAGTCACAGGTATGATAGGACAGGCAGAGCTGAAAATCTTGACCAAGACACAGAAAATCTGAGAATAAAACCTGAAACGGTCTTTTATATTTTTTTAAACTGTGTTTGGGGAAAAAAAAAGCTTGTGTTCTTCCTTTGTAAATAAATGTTCTTCTCTTAAAGACTATCTTGTGTCATTCATTTCCCCTCATATAAATGACCCCAGGTTTTGGCTATCTGCTTAAACCAAAGCATTTACAAGACTACAGACATAATCTGGAAAAATTAGACTGCATTGGTTATCTACTTTCTTAATGTTGTTGTAGAGTAGAAAAATTATTATTCAGACAGTATGTCTCAAGCAGAGAAAGGTTGCTGCAGAAGAACTGCAACTCAGCAGTAAGCACTTGGAGTTACCAAGGAAGATATAATCATTATTGCAATTTTAAATCATGTTAAACAAAAACATCAGTAGTTATGGTTTTATTTGTGGGAATCCAATCATATGGTTATGAAGAAAAATGAGAGAGAGAGATCATGCAGTTCATAATGGATGACATTGAAATCACAGTAGATGTATAAAGAAAATGGTTGCTACACCTCACTGTCATCACAGCCATTCCATACCAAGCCAGAACTAAAGACACAGGTAAATACAGCATCTGCCCAGATGTGCACAGCTGTAAAGGGCTATCAAAACCCAGCTGCAGCTTAGTATTTCTCTCCAAAATCTTTTAGGAAGCAATTGTTAAAGTGTATATTGACATCTCTTTTGACAAGTGCATAATCTCTTACAACTTGATGGTAAATGCTGCTTTACATCATCTTGTCACAGGTTGTTGGTGAAGGGGGAAACAATCATGTATTTCAATGTCTAGTTCAGGTTTGGTTTATCCCTGAAGTCTCCTATGAAGATTGCTCTTCTCTCTTAGATCAAAAAATATCAGGCAATGGTGAAACCTTACTGATGTTTCAAATCCAGAGGCTTAATATTTTCTAAATAAATCTAATTTACAAATATTCCACTCGGTGTTTTACTTGACATTTAGACACCAAGAAAAATTTTTATGGGCATTTAGATACTTACCTTTCTTCTTTCATTTTCAATACAGACATAAGTCACAAAATATGAACAGCATCCTGAGTGATCAAAAAGGAGGTTTGGATTATATCCATTCTAGATTATGAAGTCCAGGCAAATTGCTGAATCAAATTCTGAATTTTTAATCACTTAAGTGTGAAGCTTTTCATATCCAGGGCTTTGTTTTTTAACAACTGCATATTTCTTAATTCTAGCATACAGTAGCTTCCTTCCCTATGTTCTCTTCCCTAAGCAACATCCTCCTCTTATCACTAAGTACAAGACAACTCTTTGTGTCGGTGTCTCTCTTTAAATAATGTACCAGGTAGGAAGCTATTCCCAGCTGTGCTTTTCTTCACTACTTTTATCTCTTCATTGTTTAAGACCTGAAAAGTAGTTTTGTGTCCCAGAAAATGTCTGTCCTTTCTTCATTGTGACAATCTAATATCAGCTCTCCTTAAAAAAATTTCATCTTGCATGCATGCATATAGGTGTAGTCCAATACTTAAAAGAAAATCGAGTTTAGGATATGCTATCATATTTGTGAAAAAGCTTTGGGGGTTTTTCCTGTCCTGACTTGCTAATTTCTCATCTCACTATGTTTCTCCACTGCAGGAGTTAAGGGTGACTTATCATGTTGCAGTCTATGTTGACTCTAATATGCACCAAAATGTCAGAATCCTGCAAACCTTTTCAGTGGAATTCTGTCGAAACAAACAAAACAAATGAACAAGCAAAAAGAGAAAGAATAAAACCACCTCCCTGCAAAAACAAGACCTCCTGTTACCTACTTAGAAAGACTAGTTTACAGAGTGAGAAAACATCCTTAGAAACAAAACTCTGCTCATAATATTAGATAATTGTTTAATAACTCTGGCATGTTGCTCATGGTGTACCAGAAGCTGGTGGTGATGCCTTGGGAAGGCTGACCTGGAACAGAGACTAGACAGAGCTAAAAGAATAATGTAGGTATTTATTATAAAGGCCTTTAAGGATACACCTTGGGCAGTACAGGATCCTGGCCAGGGCTGCACCCAAGATGGACCCAAAATGGTCACAAAATGGATGACCAGTCATGAGGTCTCACACTTTTATAAGTTTTGGTCTATTTGTCCAATTATAGCTTCAGGTGAAGTCCAATCCTTCTTGTTTCTCTCTTCAGTCCAGCCTTGTTTGTGCTTTTGGGCCTCAAAACTGGTAATCATGGTCCTTGGTCTCCAGCTGGAAAAGGATTTGTTTTGTTGTCCCACTCTGCGAAGAGAGCTTACTAACACTTAATATGAGGCTCAGAACTATACCCCTAGGCAGCACAGAATCTGAAAAACATGAAAAAAAACTTAAGACATTAGGGGTAGAAAAGGCCTTTTTCTCTATCTGATCTCATCACTGAACTAGGGGTAGTGCTGGTGATACTTATGATTTTCCCAGCTATTACACATTGCAGAAGACCAGCATAAACAACTTATTGGTACCATTATAGCTGTGGCCAGAGGAGTTCTGATTCTTTCACATTGGTGGAGGTTTGTAACAACAGAGAAGCAATGACAGAACTGCAGACTTATTTGTAACCCAGGAGACTACCTGGAGCCAGCATTTTATTTGCTTCTACTGTTACTCTGCATTTTAATAGACTAATCAGATTCAGCCCTAATTCAGACATGCTGACAGACATGGGAGTGGCTGAAGTCAGAAACAGAAACGTGTCCTCTGCACCCTTGTACTTAATCCAGTCAATGTTTCAATTTTTAAGAGCTCTAAAACCAAGTTGTTAATAAGCCTTCTGGCTTGAAAATGTCATTTAATGTATTGGAAGGAGAACAGAACAACTCTCCAAACCTCAAATATTATGAATCTGTTCTTTTAAAGTGCTGTTTCTCATGTGTCTGTCAGTTTGTTTGTTTTTACAATTTCTTAATGATACAGTACATTGAAAAAAACCTTAAACTGGTCAGGTTTTAGTAAGTGAGACCATTAATAAAATCTCTTTATAGGAAGCAAAAGTTTTTAAGAAGGAGCTGAATTCATTCAAGGCAAATAGGAAACTGGCACTGTCCTTCTGATTTTCAGTAGGAGTTTTTCTGACTGGAGAAAGATCCAAACCAGAGCTCCAGCCCTTGCTTTCTTCAGTCTATGGAGCCAGTCAGTGTAAACCACATCATGGTACAGACTTGTATGCTTTATGCAGAGGATTTTGTAAATGCAGAGCAAAATTTACAGCTACTTAAAGCTAGTAAGTGTGTTTGCAAACTTTGTTAAGAAATATCTTGTTCTAGTCTGAGCACACAGTAAAAATTACATAAAAGAGCAGGAAAAGTCATATTGTTTTTAAAACACTGGCTGATATGCATTTTAAATTTAAAAACTGTAAATTTATGAAAAGATATGGAGGATAAAGGAAAAGTTCTGTTGAGCTGTCTGAAATGATGCTGGAGTTTGTTTGCTGTAATTCCATGTCTTAGAAAAAGAAAAAATTAATTGGGATAGTGCTAAAACAGTCAATTTTTATATAGTAATTGGCGCATCTGTCTCCCTCCCCCCAGTTATCCCTGGAACTGCTGTAATGCAGTTCAATTCCCTGTATTAAGGATCTAACAAAGATATACATACTTTCTATTAAAAAATTGATCAAAGTATCTTAGAGAGTTTTCCTAGACAGAGATGTTCAGATAAAGTCCTTTTTTGACTTGGAATCTTTCTCTGTAGAAACCAGAAGTTTATTTCTTTTTCAGACATCTGAATATAAGAATGCTTTACAACCTCTGACAAACCAAGGAGAGAAACAAACACAATAGCTCTGGGCATATTCTCTTTACCTAACATGAAATGATATCTAAAAGAATTTGGGGATTTTTTTACACTGGTTTAGGATTTCTAGATGTGTACTTACCACACAATAGTTTTAGCCCTGATGTCACACCGGCAGCTCTCAGATGTCTGCATAGATCATACATCCATCAACTTACTGGTATAAGGCAGGCTTACGGCGGGAAACAACTTTTGTATGTCCCAAAAACATTGCATTTATTGGATAAGAAGAGATCATCAAAGTAGTCTAAGCACAGTAGGTCCAAACCTTCTCCAATATAGAGCACCCCACTTGGTTTGGATGTGCGTCCTTCAGAGACTTTTTTAAGATGAAGTGTGATTTCACATTTTTGTGGGTTTGTCTTATTCCACGCCATTATCAAGATTGTGTTAAGAAAGTAGAAAATGGAAGACAAATCAGGATGTATTTCAGTGTAATAATCTATTGAAGATTCTTAGGTGTCTTCAATAACTTAGACTATGCAGAGAGACAAGAAAGCATCTGCTTCTTTGCCATAGGATCCTCCAGGAATCTGTTTCAGTTTCCAATACTTCTATCTTTTAATTTTAGAAAAAAAAATAACAACAAAAATCCCCAAATCAAACCAAGCAAAAAACCCAAAAGAAACAAAAAACCCCTAACAAACAAACAAAACCACCGCCACAACCAAAAAACCACAAAAAAAGCAAAAAACAAAAAGCAAAAACAAACAAACAGAAAGAAACAACAACAAAAAAAGGCTGGCATGGCCCATCCTTTCTCATCCTATCTGTTCCCATTTTGGCCTAATTTCTGCTGTATCTAATTTTATTCCTTTTGTTTGTAGTTCCACTCTCGCCTTAAAAATTTGTCTTTGGATTGTTTAAAAATATTGCTGGGCTCATTTCACTTTTTTTGACATTTTCATATCTAGATTAAAAAAACCAGGATATGCTGTAGTTAATGAAAAAACACCATTTCATCCTCTTTCCAAAATGGGGCCCATTTAGAGTAGACTTTTAATCCCCAATTTTGCAGCACTATGTCAACATCTTCTAAACCTTAAAAAAGCTCAAGCACCGTTTGAGGTTTAAGGTTTGTTCTTACCTGTTCTGGACCATCCCTCCCATTTCCCTTTCATATCCATCAAATATTAGGAACAAAACAAAATATCCATGAAAATCACAAACCAATAGCCTACTGTGCATTTCTGAATGCTCCTTAACTGTTTCTATTTCTTATGAGTGGGTAATATTTTGACTTACTCAAAGTTCTTGCTTTACTATAAGGTCAGTAAATTTTATTATCTGGGTTATAAATTCACCAGGAGAACAAAATGGAAGATAATAAATCTAAATTTCCTATGTTTTGCTTTTGTATGTTCAATTATTTGAAAAAAAGTCCATTTGTTTTTGAAAGTGTGTTTCCACATCTGACTATGGCAACTCCTATTGAAAACATAAACTGTCACTGTTACTCAGGGACAGCAAGTGACATGGAAAGTCTCAGGGCCTGTCCCAACACTTCATACACCTTTCCTTTTTCCATTTTAGTCCATAAGTGATAGAGTTGCACAGGAAGATTCTATCAGGAGGGCTTGTACCCAGTGTCTCCTTTTGCTCATCCCAAGAGCTGACTTTAAAAAAGGACTGCACAAAAAGGAGATGGGTTATATGATGAAGCCTTTTTGTCTGAATAAATGTTTTTCAGCAAGTGACTGAAATTATGACTCCATTGACAGGCTTGTGCCCCTTCATCTATCCTCTTGTCTGAAAATGCTTATTGCCTGATTAGAAAATAAATTTTTCATTCTGAAAAATGCAGGGGTATGTCCTTGCATCCCTGAGCCTGGAGATGACACTCTTGGCAAGTCAGGGATAAAGGACAAATAAACATCAGGTACCTGTTTCTTATTTTCCAATGACAGTTGCCATAAGCATGATGTTCATTTTAGGATTTTTGGGAGACAATAATTTAAACCATGTGTTTTAGTATGGTTCTTAGTCATCTGAAAGCTTAAAATTTTGTTACCTAAAACCTTTATATAAAGGTTTAATCTAATTAAAATTCAGTAGCCATGCAATTTTAATCCTGGTGGGGCCAGGTAATTGAACAATGACGAAGCAGAAATTATGCAACAAAGAGAATTTTCTGATTCCAACTTCATGAATGTTTTGTTTATCATACTGAAGACCAGGGGAAAAATTATATTTATAAATTAGGAAACATAATTTAAAAATATTCATTTAACATCTGCTCTGCTAATTATCCAACCACCAAATCTCTAAAGTGTCCGGTCTTAATGTATTATGCCATGTATGGGCCTCTCCTGGTTTCCATAACTTGAGCATTATACCTCCACAGTTAGGCACTGGCAGATTGTTCCTGCAAACTGAAATGCATTTTGACTATTTATATAGTCAAATAAAAAAAACTATTTATGAAGTCAGAATAAAACTTTGTATGGAATTACACATTTCAATCAAAATGGACAGAATATTTCTAGGATATACAATTAGACCAAAGGAAACAAAAATAGTACATGAATCAATATACCTGGAGTGTTTTACAATGCAGCAATGATTTTTAGTAGTAGGAATAAATACATTAAAAACTCAAATGGGAATCCATCTTTAACTAAGTAGTAAAATGGTCTGTTACAGTACACATTGTACAATTGCTTCTAAGTGCTTTACCAGTGCCAGTTAAAATCTGCTCTGGCTATCAAGACTATTAATTTGAAGTAATTAAGAAATGAAAATGCCATTTTTGTATTTCATCTAGATCTTATTTCAGATTGGGAATTCCTTCCTTCTCCTCCCTTCCTCCAATTCAGGCAGCTAATATTTTGGTTTAAGCAAAAGTCTCAACTTTTACAGACATGAGAAAAAACAAAAGGTTGATTACACTGTTGATTTCCACAGTATTCCTGGGCTAGCAGACAGACAAAAGCAGAGACTATACGTAAGATTCCACATGAGCAGAAATGAATACAGTACTTAACAAATTGAATAAAATATTGATCCATAGTAGAGAAATTGTGATGGAGTTATTGTGAAATCATATGGACTGTAGTCAATAGAAATTGAGACAAAATTTCAAATGTCTAGACAAATATTAATGAATTAAGAATTTCATATTACATTTAGAAAATAAAAGCATTTTTCTTGTAGACAGCATTTTCATTTTCCCAGGGATTAGACACTATGCTTCCCCCCGCACTATGGCATAACGTATTCTACAATTCAAGTTTACATCTCTAGGAGGTTACTACCTCCTCTATAAGGTTTCTCAGGGTTAAGAGTCCTGCTGCTTTGGCATTCTTATTGGTACTGACAGGCAGCTAAAGAGATATCACATCACTATTTGGAAAAATTACTATATTATTGTTGATGTGGATTGCACTAAATCAAGCTGAGAAGCTGAGTGGTCAATAAACTGGGTAGTGTACGCCTGCTCCTCTTAGTAGCTTCATAAGAAATACGTAATCTCTTTTCTCAGCTAAAACACTCTGTGCTGAAAATAAAATTTAGCATCTGATACGGACAGACAACTACTGCTCGGAAAAGTTTTGTGTGCCTGTAGGCAGGAGACAGGATAAAGCAGGGTTGCTGATTAAGCATCAGCATGTGTAGCTTGGGCAAACACTGCTCAAGAGAAAGCCTAGAGAGGGTGAATGCAGGTTGAAAAAGTGCACTCGAAAACGTTTTGATTACTCTGATATTCATATGAATGAGTTTTATATATCTTTGTGCTTATGCTTGGGACTATAAATGCCTTAATAGAATATTCATTTAATATCCTCTGTATTCAGAACTCAATGACAGCAACGTATCTTTATCAAGGAAAAAAAATCCAGCTTCTCCAAACCGCTTCTGATCCTGAATCTGAAAGCTATCATGCTAATAAAGAAAAAACTTTGGAGAAATGAGGGAAATTGCAGAAATGAATTAGCTGATCATTCTCAACTGGTTTGCAGTTCTTTATGAAATGTAACCTTTTTACTTAATATGGAGTGAGCATATGGACTGAGCTCTGATCTGCACCAGCTAATATTGGCTTCTATAATTAGGGTTAGCTATGGTGCATTCATAGACATCACATTCTGTAAATACTGGCCAACAGGCACCATTAGGGGCAGAATTATTGGATTAGCTCTGTTGTGCAGGTTACCAAATCTGACCCTCCCTCAGAACCACAATCTCCAAGATCAATAAATATGTTGAAAGGATAAATTTATAGAGAAAATTCTTTTGAAAATCAGATGTAAGGGAACAGAAATATCCTCGGGTTCTTTCAGGATCAATATTTGTCTGTCTCAAGATCAGCCTTCTGATGTTTTAAAATCTTTAGATGTAGTTTTACCTAAAAATTATGTCAACAGTACTTTACATCAGCACAGCAGCCATGAGAAATTATTATCTACTTAAGGAGTGTTATAAACAATATTAATATCAGTGAGTCCTGTATTTCATGTACCTTCTGGACAACCCTAAATATGAAAGAACATGTAGTTTTAAAATGGTCTATAAAAATTTTTATTACAGTGGTTTTGCTATATTAATTCTCCTCTCCTCCTTAATGATATAACTTTAATATTCATGTGGGCTCTTTCTTCATATTTAATGAATGTACATAGTGTATTTTGAAAAAAATCCAGCCACAGCAAGTCATAACAGAAATGCATTAATTTGGTTCGTCTGATTAACAAGGACGTTTTTTGGTGTGCTACAATGGTGAACGGAGTCACCAGACTGTGTGACTGGGGGGATAATCTGGCATCTGTTAGAATCTGACAAAGTGGTGGTTGTTCAAAATTCTTACAAAGAACTCCCATCGCCCTCTTATTTTATCTATCTTTTTTTTTTTCTTAATGAATATATTAATAGGAAAACCAGCCTAGCCATAGTACTGCAAAATTCAGTAGAAAACACATGGCTGATGCATAGACAGGAAAGAATCTGCTCTTTTTAGTAGTTTAATCTTGACTGTTTTTAAAAGCTGCAAGAAAGACACTGAGGGCCTATGATGGCAGCCCATGGGGTCTCTGCAGCAGTCAGATGTTAAATCCTGTGCTGTGCATTAACTCCCAGCGCAACAGCTACCTAGCCTGGCCCTCTGGCTGGTGTGTTTTATTTTCTGTTCTAGACTCCAGTACTCTCCTGGGCCTTTTAAGTACTTGCTGCATTTTATCCTTGAGGCTGCTGTTTGCAGGGAGCAACATGAAGATCTAGATCAGACTTCAAACTCCCTGAGTACTTCCAGGAAATCTGTGATGAAAAGTTCTAAGAAGTTTTTCATTGCTATTCTGTCTTTTGCTATATATTATCTGCTTTTATATAATTAAAACAATCTTCCCAAATACAGAACCTGCATGGAAATGAGTTGATACTTACAGTACAGTTCTTTAGTAATGCAACATCACCATAAATATAATAATCTTATTCATTTCAAGCTGCATAGCTCTGTCCCACCCAGAATACATCTTACTCTAAGTGATGTATTTGCCAAGTGATGGACCTAACAGAACCATGATTTAATAGTCTTTGAAAAACTCTTCAGTTGAACTGTGCTTAAATTAGACCATCTTATTTCAATATTTAATTCTTAATTGTTCCCAGGACAAGCATGAGAAATTCCTCTGTTCATTTTTCAGGCTTCTATAGACTTTGATTTACAGGAACTAAAACCAGAAGGTAGAATATTACAAAGCTTCTCCTTTTATTTTTAGAAAATAAAAATGGAAATGAAGAAAAGAGAACAAACTAGTAGAAATCAATTTTTGTAGTTAAAATCTGATATGCTTTTTCTCAGATGTTACTGACAAGCCCATGCTTAGTTAAAGCCAAGGATACTCTGAGGTATATAAAAGCAATGACCTCAAATGCCTAAATTTCTTTTTGGTTGTAAGCCATTTTTCATCTTTGGAAATACATTTGTGCCAAATATTTCAGAGAGCAGTTTATAGTCTATACTATAAACACCCTCATATGCTATAAATCTAGGGTGGCCTTTTAGCACAGGGAAATGTTGAATAGCACACAAGAAGCATTGCAATTCAGTGCTCTAAGCCCAGACTTCCTTAATTTCACCCAGGTGTCTCACATTTTCCCCTTTCCCCCTTTCTGTTTTTGCCAAATCACTTCAGTTTATGAGCTTGACATCTCTGGTATTGTGTTTGTGTTACAAAGGTATCTGAGCCTGAAGGTGATGTGTTCACCTAAACACTTGGCTGTGCTTTTAGGTCCATAAGCTTTAGGTTAAAAACTGATGAAATGTAATTATTTGTCATACAGAATTACACAAGTTTTATTTTTCATTGTCAGGTTGGCCCTTTGTGCTGTAAGACATTTCTTGGGGAAAGAAGAGCATGGTGTTGATCTGGAGATCTATACCTCCTCAAAAGTGATATGATTGTTAAAAATCAGATGGTTCTTCCATACTGAAATCTGGCCATACTATAGTCACAACCAAAGCCTATGCTTTGAGATGGATTGAGGTGAGATGAATTTTTGGTTTTTTTGACTTGTAGATTCATCAGCATCAATGTGGTAGTCTTCCTTTTAGTACTTCTACACAATTGAATCTTAATTCCTGATTCCAACCTGCAATCCTAAGCCCCATTTGCAAGAATCCCAGAAGTGCATTTATTTGTGTGTATGATGATCCAAAGATGAGACAAGCTATCTGCTGCAGATTAAGATGATTTTTTGTACAATATAGAGATATACTTTATTCGGATTAATTTCTTTCCTTTTTTTAATTTTTTTTTTCAAATTATGCACCTAACAGAATATTAGATTGGTACTAAGTCAGAAAACACCAGTGTTTAATATATACCAGGAAAAAGTTGTGCAATCACATTAGCTGGTGACAATGAGGATGCTTAGACCTTAGCAATAGGAGATGATGGGAATATATGGGAAATATATCTGGTGCTTCAAAGAGCAGAGAATCAGATCATATGTGGCAACCACACCAGTAAACTCCATCTCTGCATATTTCTGTTTTGTTTTGATTGTGCAATCTTGCTTTACTGCTGAAGTAACTGAGAACTCAATATCAGACCAGGCATCGCCTAAAGCTGATGGAATACAGGCTATGGGTAAATTGGACGATACTTATGAGGACAGCATGACCATCTTATTTACCTTTGAAGACATAGACCAACATTGAAATGTTCACTTCTGAATTCCCTTCTTTCCAAGCAAAATACCAAATCAGTCTCATCCAAAACAGAGTTTGGATGGGTTTCTATTACTATAGATAAATAAGGAGAAGATTTTTTTTTTTCCACCTTGAACTTGAGACTATGGCTCTGAATATCATCTTGTCAAAGTCTCTATTGAGTTCTATATTCAGAACTGAGAGAGCAGTTAGGATCCTTTTACTAAGCTGATCCCCAGGGAAAATATTCCGCGTAGAGAGTAAATAAAGTTTTCCCACTTTTTTTTTTTTTAAAGCTCTGTAAGAATATATTTTAATTCTAGAAATACTCACAATTTTTTCTCTTGAGTCTGCTTTGACTTTTGCACCATTTTTAGCTTCCTGTCTATTTTAGCTCTTTAGATGTGTTTGATTCAAGTGCCAAAACCACTAATTAATGCTTGACAGGTGGCCCATAACTGACTACCTGCAATTCTGTTACTGTCAAAGAAAGTGACAGCAGTTCTTTCGGCAGCAACAGAAGAGAAACAAGAGCAGTCTTTTCCCTCCCAATTTCTAAGTGGGTACTACAAGTTCTGGCAAAATGTATTTTATTATATGTATAGCATTTTATATACAAGGATTCACTTGTAAATTAAGTTGAAGCCATGTTCAGTGTCAAAATGATAAAACGAACAGCTCTAATCTCCTTGCAGGTTTTCAATTCTTTTTGCTTGTTTGTTTGTTTTTGTTCATTTGTTTTTCTGCCTGGACAAGAGATTATTGAAAAGCAAGAAATGCTATGAATCCCTTCCAGTGACGGAAAATTAAAGCACAGAGGAGCTGAATAACTTATGCCATGACTATGGATTTCACACCTCCCAGCAGTAATCACCTGAATGTCCTCTATAGTTAATAGTTATCTTCCTAGAGCACTTCATTCTATTTTGGGAAGGGATGAATCAGCTGCTACAAGGAAGCGATGAATCAGCTGCCACAAGTACTTTCTTTGTTTTAGGTATTGGGAGGTTTGGCAGATAGCTCAGAGGAGTCATGTGCTTTTGGATAGGGACAATGGGGTGACCTGGGATACATTTTAGTCTTCAACAAGGTTGGGAGTAGACCCTAGAAATATTGGCACTACAGCATGTATGAGCCCCTAAAATATTTTTCCATCTAAAACATAATATTTGATTTCTTTTTCATGACCTCCATATTTTTTATTAATTTTAATTAATTTTTGATCTTTATTCTGCACGTTTTGGAAGGCTTGGTTTTTGTTGTAGCTGTAGAATTTATCTGGTTTTAGTAACTATAGAATTGAATTAACCATAAAAAATACAGAAAGAAGGAAGCCTTAAGAATTTATGAATCAGTGCTGTTCAGAATGTTCAGTTGTCCCTTCTAAAAACCAAAATACTTGTTTACTTTCTTATTAAAGTGACTTTGTTACTGACTGAAGAATAATGATGTAAATAAAATAATTTTTTCCATTTCTGCAGAACTAATTAATACTAAAGAATCTGAATGTAATATCAGTAATATTATGAACTCATCTGTCCTTTGTATGACCTAACTGTATCTAAATAATACTCCTAAAGGAAAGGTAAACTTGTATGATTTTTATAAGTTTTGTGTTCATGCTTCTGAATATAACACCAATGTCTACTACTTCACTGGTCATTTATTTAGTTTAGTTTCAGTCTATATATAACTTATGTTCCAGTTTTGGTTTTGATACAGTATTCATTAGAATTGTTATACTTTTGATGAGTTTGAGATTTTTTTTATGGTTTGTTGGCTAGACCACCTTTCGAATACAATTAATTGAATATACACAGACATTTATTTTGACATTCTAAATTTTTTATTATTTTGACTTTTCTGCTCATAGAAAAATCCTGCTGTTACAATCTCTCTTATGGCACTTCATCTTTATTTCGGTGTTGTTTTATTGCATTAATGTGATAAGTTTTACCTGCTTCTTTTACCTTCAATTTTCACAACTATTTTTTTCTAAAAATATTAGCAAAACCTGCCTAGAATGGTCATGATAGCAGTGTGATATTCATAAAGTTTAACAGAGGAAAATAGTTTAAAGATTGTTTCTCAATATTTCCCAGAAGCATATTTGTATATTGTGTACTTCAATTTCTTGTAAGTAGATATTGTTACTACAAACGGTATCTCCCTCATGTCATCCTCCAGGTCTTTTAACAAGATATGTGTGAAAATATATTATTACATGAGTTTTCCCAGCACACTATAGTTCCAATGTTTACATTCCATTTCTCCATGCCTTCTTTTTTATCCATTTTTTTTCAGTCAGACAAATAAACAAGCCTTTTAAAATGTAAATATTGATATTTAAAATAATAGAGTCTTCTATGTGAAAGAAATGTAAGGCTTGAAAGAAAACTGCAATTCACAACTTTGGAATCTCTAGGAGACTGTTGATATAGGCCAGAGTTACATGGAGAAACAGTAATGCGAGCAGGAAAGCAGCAAAGATGTTCCATTTGTTTCCAGCTGTTGCTTTCTGGACTGATGGAGATAAGTATTATCTAGGTTCAACTCACTGTATCTGTATTCAGTGTTATTCAGCTCTGTGTTCATTCTCTAAGCATCATGCACCTGGCATTTTGATTTAGTAGGTGACTATCACAGATAAAATTTGAAAGTCCTTTGAGATCTTTTCAGAGCAAGAACACCTTAGACATGTAAACCAGTTTATTTTCGGTGTCGGCACACTGATCGTCGCTTTAATGAGGTTGCCTGTTTGAAAATTTTATTTCATTTTTTCCATCCTCCTTGTCAAAATAAATTTTGAGTTGTGTGACAGGACCTCAACTCAGTAAGAGCTCTGAAGTGATCATTTTCCTTGCCATGAGAACAGCAGGAAAAAAATCAGAATTTCAGCCTCTAAACCTACATTTTAATAGAACAAAAAGCAAGAACTAGAACACAGTGATTCTTGGAAAAATCAGAAAAAAATCTCAGGTTTATCTAGGAACTCAGACAAACTTAAATTAAGGATCTGATGTTCAGTCTTTCCCCTCCTGTCTGTGTCGTTGCCATTTGGACCCTTTCCTTTTTGGTCTTGATGTGCTTCACATATTTTCAGTAGCTTCCTAGTTGTGATAAATCCTGAGTTGTGAGAGATCTCTCTTTTCCCAGTTACTTTACCTGCCTCCTGGTCTTAGGAGGCTACTAGTGCCCCTGAGCCTGCTGGACCTCCTCTTTGCACTCCTTCTGTCACCCCGACCTGGTCACTTGGCCCCAGGGACATCTTACGCAATGTACAGCACCCCGAGACAGTAGAAACCCTTGCCTGTAACTTCACAAAAAACCCTGGCTGCAAACACACAGTAAGCTGGGAACAAAAGAGCAAGACATAAAATACCCTTTAATTTCTGGTAATTTCTTCTCAGGCCAAGTCCCAAAAATCCCTCTTTTTGGCAAACAGGTATGCTAAATAATAATTTTTTGGTCAGGAAAAATTACTTTCTTTATGTGATATTTAATATTAATCTTTTCATGATGTTGATGCTAGAGTGGCATCAACATCATGAAAAGATTAATATTAAATATTAATTTTACATTTTCTTTGACTTTTTATGATGGATGTATTATTAAATCATTGTAAATGACATAAACTTCCCAACCATGTAAAGCAGTAGAGCTTAGAAGGTTTATTGCCAAAAACTCATATTGTGTCTAGACCAAAGAAAACCACAGTGAACAAAAATTAACCTGAGTGGAGTCCAATTTGCAGTAAACACAAATTAAATTGGGACAAATCATCATAGTTAAAACTATTGAAGGAAAGAACATAAAGTGCAGTCTTCAATTACTTTTTCTACAGTCTGCAGTTGAAGTTATTACAGCTGAAGTCCACTTTACAGTAGGCAAATGAAACACAGCTGGTGATGGCTTTGGTGTGGATAAATAAGGAATGCAAAAAGACTGAAATGGTAACGGGGGCTTATATTGCCTGCCAGAGGCAAGGAACCCCTTGGAAGGGGTTCTCAAGGAAGGAACCTCCCAGGATGTTTAATGAAACTCTAGATTTGTTTTAAGGCTCTAGACACACACATTTAGCAATAATCTAAAATGAGAGACTCTGATAATCTCTTCAGCATAATTATCTGCCGATTGGCTGATAAATTGTATGTTCAGGGTTAACACACCACTGACACAGTTTTCATAAAGGCAATACTTGAATTTTCTCCTCATGGCATGGTTGTAGCTTTGAACTTTTGCTATAATCTTGTATTTTGTTACAGGAGGAATGGAAGTGTGTTCCGGGGTTATGGACAGAGGATGCTTGGGAGCCCTTCAAGGCTGCTGTCCTTTTAGCTGGGGCTTCCTTCAATAGTTTCAAGCTACCTGGCGCACTTACATGCTTTTTGTTCATCATACTTTCTAGAGATTCATAATTGTATTCCTTCTGTAAATGAAGGACTGTCTGGCAGCCATCAAGATTTGTGAGGGTTTAATTTCAAAGGGTTTCTGAACTTCAGTTGGCCACTGTGCCCAGACTTATCTGATATGTGGGTGACTTCAACAGCAAATAGTATGGTACTTGTTCCTGTGACAGAAACACTCAATTTCCCTATTTTAAGCTCTAAGACTTGTAAGCACTTTCCTAAAATCTCGATAAATGTAATTCTCCATCCTTTTCTGAGTCTGTTTCTTCTTGTTTATATTGACTCTTAGACAGCACTATCACAATATTTGAAATATTACTCAATGAAATAGGATTTTTCAAAAACAGAAAAATCATAGATATTTAAAAATATTTAAAACCTAATTTGCTTTCATTTCAGTTGGAATTCCACACTTCAGGGCACGAGAAAATAAGACTCTGACTTTAACTGAATACAGATGTGAATCTCTTGGTAAATCTCTGCAGACAAACATTTTTCTCTGTTTGCAGTAGCCAAGCCAGGTCTGAGTGAGCTACTAATCTTGCATGTTTGCAGGGAGAGACTGAGTGCTGTCAACAGAAGTGTTGCTTTACTTGCCAGAGTTAGCTCACACCTCTACCTCTGTGTTCTCCTGATGTAACGGAGCTCTGGAGCCAGGCTGCTGACCGTGTGGGACCCAGCCTGTAGCACGTATGTGCTTTGGTTTTTCAGTGGGCAGGGAATTTCTCAGGAAACTTTTTAAGTGAAACCAACAACAACTCCTTCCAACCCTCAAATTCCTTTTCAGACGTAATTTTTGTTCTCGTTTATTAGCTGTTTATCACTGTTCTTGAAGGAATTTGCAGATAAACAAAACTCCCTCATTTGATGATTTTGGTTATTCTTCATAAAGTCTTTGTGCCTCAGATTGATCTGTTCACTGAATTATGTAACCAATTGATACAAAGATTGTTCTTGTAACAGCACTCACGTTTAATGGAACAGAGTCAAGACACTAAAAGCTAATGTGCATAAGAAGATTATGTGCTTAAGCATTATGCACTTGGAAAGTGTAGAGTTCCTGCTATTTCACCATGGGTAGAAATGTGCTCTCTCACTTAGAAAAAAAAGAAAAGCCAAATCCTTCAAGCATGGAGAAAAGCAAAGGGGTCTTTTGCAAATGGCTTTCTTGACTGCCTCCCTACAGCTAATTCACTGCAAAGAACAGGGGAAATGGCCTTTCTTCTCCAGCTAAATAACAGTATGAGAAATTTGTACTTACAAAGAGCATCTTTAAGTATCTGCTAAGAATACTTCCCTTTGGGGCTCAATGATGGCTTTCAAGGAGCATGGGGATGGAAGGAAAAGAAGCTTGACTGGTATTTAGGAAGAAACCCCTGCAAGCAATTGGATGTAAGTCAGAGTGATCATTTGAGTATTTAGACAAAACTGTCTTTGCCCACCAAATAATTTGGATATGTGTCACTTAGAGTGAAACTGAAGTCATCCATCAAAGCTGTACAGCCTGCAGTCCTCACTATGCCAGCTTGAACCTGCCAGTCACGGTTTCTCAGCTCCTTAAGGAAAGTGCTGGGACTTTCACCGACTTTGATTTTTCTCAGCCAAATTGTCATCTGGTAAATATCAGAATAGCTTCATTACAGTCGTTGGCACAATACCAAGTTACTTCAGCTGTAAATCTTCCCAGAGCCCAGAGAGTTTAAAGGCTGGTACTGTAGCTGTCCTTCGCACACAGTGGTGAGAAGAACTGGAAGAAAATTCTGCTTAATGCTTTCTCTTTTTGAACTACAACTAGAACCAGCCACTAGGTATTCCTTGTATACATAGGCCAGAAATTTAGAAATCAAAAATCCATTTAAATGAATTAAAGGATTGCATGCTCAGACTGCATTTAGCTATCTTTTGGTGGCACTGAAGTTATTTGAGATGCTTCTGCTAGCAGTTATTCTAATGATCTCAGAGTTCTATAATATATAAACATTACTGCTCATTGTACCCTCTCTTCTTTTTAATCCTGTTTTCTCCATCTTTCTTTCTTGCCTCTTTAGCAGTCATCTATTATAAGCTGAAGAAAGACTCTCACTTTCTGCTTTTCACAGAAAGTTGTATACATCAATTATATATTTACTGCATCCGAATTTATTAACGTTTGATGATATATTTGACAGACACATACTAATTTTTCAGTAACTGACAATGTGCAAACAGCATGAATTAATATCTTCTCACTATGATTACAAAAATGGCCCTTGCTGATGTCACAAGATCCTCTGGAAATTGGCTCCCGAAGATGGAGATAGTTATTTTTACATTATATTTCACCACATGAGACTGTTTTAATCTCTACATCTGTAATATTCAGATGACCCTGGACTACTTACGTTAGATTAAAATAGTAATGATCCCTTTTCCATGCAGCAGCAACACTTCATCCTTTATCGGAGTGTGCATCACAGCCATAAAGGGGGCATAATAAGTAGTTAAAGAAATTTATTAAAAGAAGCTGGCATTACAAAATAAACACATTTAGTGAAGTGAGATGAGTGTTGACGTGAAACCTCTCATCAATTACAAGACTAGGTATAGAGAACCAGCTTTCATCTGTGGTGTCACCTGCCAACGACCCTTGATTCCAGCTGGAGACATGGTGTGCAGAATTCAGCATGTGTTCAGTAGTCAAACTGCTGGCACCACATTGTCAAAATGCCGTCTGAAACATGACAAGTGAGAAAATAAAAGATGTATTCCTGTGTGAAATATGCTGAAGCTCCTTGAGCTACCACCTGAAAGGTGTGGAAACAGCATGACTCATACATAGGGTGAGACAGTTTCCCCGTTGTGCCCTGGAGCCAAGTCGATGTGGACACGGAGGACTGTGGTACTGCTGCAGCTGATGGTCAGTCTCAAATGGACACCCTCCTGGTGCGCTTGTCAGCCCCCCTGGCCTCCCAATACATGTCTGTCTGTGAACATGTTGGGACATACTAAAACACTAGCCGTGTCTGGGCTTGGAGTAGGAGCCAAATAAACAAACTAATTTGATATAATGAGCACAACCTGAGATTAGCTCAGTTGGCTAGAGAATGGTGCAAATAACAACAAGCTTGTGGGTTTGATCCACGGGTGGGCCCTTCACTTAAGAATTGGTTTCGATGATCCTTGTGGGTCTCATCCTCAGAACAGTCTGCAGTTCTGTATAACTGAATTAACAAGATATTGTCATTTTTTCAAGAAAGAATAAAAACTCAAGGGTTCTGAGGAGTTTCAGATAAGCCATTTCTCCTTCTAGAGAGAAAAAACGTAAATAAATAAAATAAAAAGAATAAAAAACCATGAATATATTAGAATAGCTATCCCTCTGGTGAATCACTGTCAACTGATGCTAATATCAATTATCCCCCTGCCTATCTTTTGGCAGAAGAGGAAAGTAGGTATGTTGTTCTTCTTGAGAGAGTAAAGGCAGAGACTACTGAAATGCAAACACTGAATTTAGCTGATATTCACATGCATGAAATGTATCTTATTGGGTTAATTATTCACCATGGTGTCTAAAGAATTAACAAATTTATGCAATGAAAAATAATCTGAATTCAACAAGGAAATTATTTAATGAGTTTTTGTATCACTAGTTCTTTATTGCCTCACTTTTCTCTTGTGCTGTGGGTCTTCTAGAAGCCCTTTTGGGATCTGCCATAGAAAGTATGAGACTCAACTGGTATGTGTCCAAAGGTTTCCCCTGAGGTTAAGTTGTCTGGGATTCACTGTCTGCTGATACACCAATCTGTCTAAGCTTGTAGACAAAGTGATATGATGCTAGGCTAAAATTAATTTAGCAGCTATTATCTTCAAGATTCCCTCTCTCTGAAGGATTCTGGTGTTGTCTCTAGGAAGCTATGGTAGCTATAAATGAACAAACCTTCATCTTCTGTTATTTTTTACCTGACAGAATTCACTGTTAGCTGAACAACACCAAATTTTCCATTATCTGAAACAGTAATTTTCCTTCCCTTCCTAATCCTTAACAGTGTTAGAATCTCAAGTTCTTACACAGGACTAAACAACTTGAAATAATCTCAGAATTACTATGGGGTAGAATTATGTTGTCATTAGGGGAATACCCTTTCTCCGAGGGGCAAGACTGCATAAATCTCCTTGCATTACTGCACTTCAAAAGTAAGAGCAACAAGCTTCTGTATATGGTAGATGCAAGATGAATTAAGGCAGTTTTCTTTGTAGACCTTGTTCTGTGGTTCTGTAACATGGAATGAATCATCAGCTGAAAAAATTCCCATCTTTTAAACCTCTCTAATCTAATGTTTAGTAATCCTGATTCTTGATCCAAATTGGTATTTTTGCATGTTTCATAAGGAAATTAATACAACTTACTTTAATTAGGATCTGAGATGGGGGTCTATAACACTTATTCCAGGTGTGTGCCTAGCACAGTGTAGCTGATTTTGATGTACTGAAAGCATGTGTGCATTCTGGTGACAGCTCTATGAAATTAGCCTGCTTATTCTGCATTACTGAAACTCAGCTACCTCTATAGCAATTTAAAACAACACAAATGTGTGCAACAGTTTATGACAATGAAAAATAGCAAATTGAACTCTATGAGCAATTTGGGACAAGAGGATATTATAGTACTCTAGCTGGGTATTGAGGGATTGAATGAATATCCTTGTTCTTCTCAAAAGTGCTATTGACATTTAGGCCAACAAAAGTTATTTAAGCCACTAAATCCTATCTCAATAGTATTTTCCAGGACTGCAGTATATGGAGATGCTAGTATACTGGAGAGAATAATACTCGTTTTTAACAGCCAGCATCACTACATCATTATGATCACCCCTTTTTTTTTTTTTTTTACCCATATAAAGTCTTTGACTTTATGAGATTTCAGATTCAGGAAGCTGGGTAAATGTAAGTCTTTGTAGTGGGACAGCTGACAGTTGCTATGCTACCAACACTTTATGGACTGCTGATTGTCACACTGGAACTGGGTGCTTCATATCCAGGAAGAAAATTTCCTAGTTCAGGTTGAGGTAATAAGCATCATTAGTAAATTACAGATACTATTTCTTGCCTTCTGTCCAGCGTGTCCTGTTCTACCTGGCTCTTTATTTTGTATCCAAGGTCTTGTGACTGTTCTCTGCCATGCTTTTCTCATTACTGCCAGGTCCCAAGTCTTCCTGATGGCTTTTTGTTTGTTTTGTTTGTTTGCTTTGTTTTGATTTGGCTTGGGGTTTCTTTCCCCTGCTCTTGGTCCCTTTGCCTTTCACAAACGCCTTCCTTTTATCATGTTGTGAACTGGGAATGACAGGTTTCTTGCACATTATGTGTGGGTGAAGGATGCAGGAGGGGAAATAACTTGATGCCTGCTCTGCACACTAGCTCCAAGGGCAGTCAACTTCTCCCAAGGTATGCATTTTCAGTGTAAAGATGGAGAACTGTCTATTTACAGAGAAGAGATTACGTATGAATTGTTCTTTGTGCACATGCCTTTGCTCTGCCCACCTGTCCCTCAGTGTCTATCCTCAGCAAACTGAAAATACTTTAGCAACCAACAAGAGCTTCAGACATGTTTGTGAGACTATGCTCCAGACACAGTGTTAATGGAGCTGTGAAATAAAGGGTTATTAATGGCTAATCAAATGATTCCTGCTGCAGAATATTGTAAATCTGATATTTTCTTGTACCTAGGAAAAAAATGTTGATGGTTGTGATTCCTGCTGCTCCTTGGTAAAATAATACCCACATCATATAACAAACCCAAATCTTAAAAGACAACTGTTCAAAAACATCAAGCACAGGCATTGGTTCATTTCAGGATTCCAGACTTTAAAAAACAGCTTTTGTTTCAATAAGAAGCAATGTATTTTCCTGTAGATTTTTCTCTCCCATCTGCAGTAAGTTTACTGAAGCTTTTGTTTTATATGGAAGCAGAATAAGTACAAGAGATCTGACCCACAAGGAAGCTCCAACCCAATGGTTATTTCATTATAATAAGCTCCTTAAAGAACACAAGTTTACATTTACATCTGCGTGGAGACAGATATTTTCCAGTCCTGTAATTCAAGTATTTCAGGTAAAGACATTAAGGTACCATTAATGTACAGTATGTTTTTGGTTGCTAACACAAGCAAACAGACAAACTCAGTAAGCTTTGCGCTTTTCCACACCTTTCCTTTGATAGCCTTGAGAAAGGCTTTGTTGAGCATATGATTTTAAAAAAATCATAAGAGCTCCTCTCCTTTGAAAACCACATATTTTAAAGCTACTTTTAAGGTAGAATGATTATTGATGTGCTACTGCCCTGCAGTGAAACACTAAAGAGACCTACAGGTGCACCTGTGTTCTCCTCAAGGCTCTAGTTAGATGTGATTTCTCCAAGATATTTCCTTTCTCTTGGGAATTAATTACATACAACCTTACATACAACCGGTTGATTGTACACTCTGCAAGCTGCCACAGACAGCTTCTCATTCTTTCTCTGACAACCACTTCTTTTTAACACAGATACATCTTAGATTTGGCAACAGGATAGACAAGGCAGACCCAACATTTCACATGGCTACCTTTCATTCTGACCTGGTTCTTTTTCTTTGCCATGAAAATATTTTAAAGATCCCAGTCTAGTTCTAAAACAGGAGAGAAATAAATTAAGTTGCTCCTTTATTTTATTATATTTTACTGCATTTTATATAATTTGTTAGNCTATTCTATTCTATTCTACTCTATATAACAAACCATTATTTCTTTATGATTGTATGAGGCCTTAGAACATTGTGGATCAACTCCTCAGCATACTAAGCACAGTTCAAGCCTGAGCTACAGAGTTCATCGATACTGGTTTTGCACAAATGTATTATATGGTCAATTTAAATGAATGGTGACAGTTTAATATAAGGCTCCTAGTTAATGAAAATCTTTTAACATATGAGAGCATGGATAATGTAACAAATTCTAAATGTTATCATATTTTCTTGTTTATTTGAACTTGCAATAAATCACTAAACACAAACACTATGGCTTGTTTCCTTTATCAGTCTACTGAAGTTTCTGTTACAATAAGAATGTATGTGAAGTGCATAACCCAAATTTTAATTGTAAGCCTTCATTAAACATATGGTACACTAATTTATTTCCAAGTTTATATTTATATCCCTGCAAATGGTACTGCTAGGCAAAAACCTTCCACTGCTGTTTTAAAAGCCCTGGTTTGGGTTGTTTGAATTATTCTTCTGAGTATATTAGAAAAACCACAATAACCTTCACTGGCTTCATGATTGTAAAGTAACTACATTTATATTACATGATGTCCTGTTATACTTTGGTAATAGCTTTAATGACTTCTGGAGAAATATTATTGTGTTTCACTTTAATTCAAATATTTGTGGATGCAGAACACAAAAATCAAGATATTCTTTACTGATACTTAAAAGGGGAAAAACAACTTTTAGTATAAGGAAGCAAAGTAGTAAGGCTGCTTTTTTCTTCTTAGGCACACACATTCACAGGCTGAATGAAGTACATAAAAATAGATGAGTGAGATAAACACAAGAAATCTTTGATAGTTCTGATAACGTGCTATAATCTTATCTATTTTTAGGGCCAAACTGAAAAAGACAGAAATGTTTGTACTATATTAATAGGTAACTGCAGTAATATTTGATTTAGAATAAATTCGTGCTAAGGACTAAAACTACAGTATCTTTTAATGGAAACTGAGTAATGGGAAAGAGCAAAGTGCACCAGGTGATAAGAGGAAAGGTATTCGCTACCAGGGATGAATTCCCGTCTCAAAAGAAGGGTACTCTGGGGGATTATTTCATCTGGCAAAACACCAGCAATATGCATATTCATTGTCAGAAAAAGATATTCAAGAGGATTATCGTCTAACAAGATTCCAGCGATAGGGGTATTCCAAGAAACTCTTTGTCAGAAGCGGCCACAACAAAGAGCATGCATTAATATGTGAAAAAGGACAGGATCAGCAGAGGAAGCAGGAAGACCCCCGCCAGGGTCTTACAAAGTCTGAAAATAGTATAAAAAAGACCCTGTGAGGACAGTATTTTGTGAACTACAGGGGTACAGAGCTGTCCGAACCCGGTACACCCAGCACCGATCGCCCGGCTCAGTGCTGTTTTATTTGTGGCTTTTTTCCAATTTTACTTTGATTGTTTAATTAATTCTTTTAATCGTTAATTTGGCTGATTCTTTTATAACACTGCCATTGTAGCTAGGTAAAGGAACTTTTAAAATTAAGGTGAGAATCCTGAAATCTAAAATCTGTATAAAGAAATGCTGGAAAAATTTCTGAATAGTCACCTGTTTTATCCCTATATACCTGGGAGTGCCAAGGTCAAACCTTGGCAGCCTAAGTGAAACAGATGGTCAGGCTGGATTTTACCTTTTGGCCCTTTCCTAAAGGAGAAAGAAAGGAGCTTGCCTAAGAATGCTAAAGTACAGGTTCCTAAATTTCTGATAAACTTGGGGACATATGTACAGAGAAATCCTTCTCTAAACATATTTCCCTTTCCATGCCTTACCCTGCTGTCCAGCCTCTCCTCTCCTCTCCTCTCCTCTCCTCTCCTCCCCTTCATTTTTGGCAAAAGTTATCCAACTGAAATTTAGCAAAAGAGAACACTTTAATTGGAAAAACCCCACTTGAATGAATGGAAAATTCCCAACTAATTACACTGCTTTGTCTTTTTAAATAACTTCACATTTCTCATGTTCTACTCTATGTTCTGTATCCTTTATTCTTCTGTCGCCTCATAAACTCCTATTCCATGGTTGGTCCTATGTCACAGCCAAGTGCACCACTGAGCATTTGCATAAGAGACCCATTAAGAGATTCCTGTGCTCTCCATTGCAAGGTTTGGTCCATGTATGTCAACTTTAATCAAGCAAAGGCTGCACCTTTACCCTCTGTCTGATATTGAACTTGCTTGAGGCAGTGCAGTGAAGCTGTAACCTCTCTTTTACTTACCCAAGTTTCTGATCTCGCAGATTAGCATCCTGCGCAAATTCTGTACATAAAATAAAGGTGCTTGAACTTGCTTTGAAACAAAATCTTTTCTGTAGCAGAATTTATCATGTAAGAAATAAGATTTATCGACTTATGTAACAATTGAGAAAAATATGAAGCATGCCCATGATGGTCCTTCATTCAGTGTGAATCAACAGAACTGAGACTAATAATTTTTCTTTCTATGTATTATATTTCCAGTGAATTCTAGTGAGCTGTTGCTAAAAAAGGGTGACTGCTTTGATTTTTTGATACTTTTGAAACTTTTTCATGAGTTTCTTAATTAATCTTAGCAATAGATTCACTCATCTCATTAACCTGCTGAGAAAAGATAATGAAGTGTTTTTTCCTTTAGCAAGGCAATACAAAATTGGAAAGAAAATGGAAGATGTTTCTGCTGCAGAAATTCTTTTAGTGTGAGGGACAGGTTCTGAGGTCTCTGTGATTAATAGACATAATTAGTTTACAAAGGCTGGAAAACAAGGTTATCTGATTTTGTGATTTACTCTACACCATCGCTGGCCAGAATCAATAGGATAATGATCAGCTTTTGCCTCAGCGTGGGGCTGGAGAGGAGGGGCAGAGAAGAAATTTATAGCTGTTTTTTTGGTCACCATCCATTTGATAACTGAGAATTGTTAATATTGGCTTTAAATGCTGTGGAGTGTCTTACTCACAGTACCTATGACTCATTGATCTTTGAAAAGTAGCTGAAAGTCCATCTTCCAAGGCAAACTTTGTCACCTGCAGTAAGGTGATGTATCACTATCAGCCTTCAGGGTCACTTTTGTCATATGTACACTAGATATTCAAGCACAAGCAAAGACTGTGTGGCTCTGTTTCTTCAGGAGCATTTGCAGAATAGCTGTATAGTTTTGAAATAACCATTGAAATAGAAACCTACAGTGCCCATGTAAAATAACTGTTGAAATAGGAGTCTACAGTGTCCATGACAGCGCAGTCATCCTTGAACATCTGCTCTGAGCTTCTGAGCAAGTATTACTGAAGGAAATCAGGGTCAAACATAAAGCCCAGGTTTATTGTGCTAAGCACTGGATGTAGTAAAAAGCTCAATGTATGTCAGGTTCAAGCCAATGCCAGAAACATGAGTGTCTCAGGAAATGAGGACTAGAATCATGTTTAATTGTTGATGGAGCTGACCTGAGTGGAATTTTATTTGCTTTTACTAAGTATTTTTTAAGTTTCCTATTTCATTTGAGGAAAATGGCAGTAGTAATTAAAGATCCTGAATGTTGGCCTGAATTTGGTACAGGAGTGGTATCTAACAAGTCTGGATAGATGATGACTTTTTTCTCTTAGAAAGGAGCCCCTAGGTTTTAAGAGAGAATTCTCAAATAAAAGAAAACCTCTGCAACTTGGTGAGTGCAAAGATCTGAGGATGGTGTTTGGGTCAGCTGGCAAAAAGAAAGGGAAAACTTGTCATATTTACCTCTCAAACCAAATTCAAAACCTGTGCATGCTACATGGTATCTGTTACCTATTCCCATTTAGACAGAAAACACCATGCTTCTCTGCTCAATCAGGAGAACTGGGATGCCTTGGGTTTGAATATCTCAAGGACAGGATCTTTTTCAGCAGTGGTAAGTATATCTGCAATAAATTGCCTGCTTAAAGTAAAGCAAAGGTTAAGCATACATTGCAAAGAGCTCTATTGTCCACTAATAAAGCACTCTGTGCAAGCAGCTGTCATGTGAAGCTTTTTCTGACAAACTTGAAGACTGTTTAAAGTATTTTGTGGAACAATTCTTGAAATGGTGAGAAATTTCCCCTGAATTATTCACTTGACAGCTGGAGATGCAGCTGTTAAAAACAGCTCTTTAGGAAGAAAAGAAATTAAAATGGGTAGGGAGAAAAATAATAATAAACCAAGGAAATAGGCAAAATGAAAAGAGTTTGTTCGAGTGAAAGAAGTGTATACAGCGGAAATGTGCTAAGGAATGTGCTCAGGAAAAGCAACATTTTTCAGCATTTTCTCTTCAATTCTTTTCCTCTGTAAATTGTACACATTCAGGGGAGGGGATGCAAAAAGCAATTTATGCAGCTCGATATCACATTGCACTTTCCTGACGAGGTCCATCACCCTCGGAATCTGTGAGTGTTTGGGGAGGTGGTGATGCCTGCAAATCAGCCTGCAGCAGAAAGAGCACTGGGCGATCTGACTTCTTTTTAATCCCAAAGGAAACAAAATACCACAGTCCATTTAGAATGTTTTCACATTGTGTTTTTAAAAGTACTGGATTACATTAATAAAATTCTACTTTATTATACCATATTATATTATATATTATTATATTGTACTGGTTATTATTTATATTTCAGATTATGCCATTCATTTATGGGCTTCATTATTAACATGGTAATACTTCAGAAATCAGTCAAGCATTGCCACCCTGTTATGTCGGGAATTTTACTTTTAGGTAACAAATTCTCTATTCCAGAAAACTGGCTATGAGGCAGAATGTCATAGGTGTATCAAATGGGCAAATGGATAAAAAAGAGGACTGAGGGAGAAAAAAGACGCACAATTTATTAGGATGGCAAAGCTCCAGCTCGATAACCCAACAAACGTTATACCGTGTTTCATATTCATAACAAGCTGCAGCAAGGTAGGGAGGGACATTACTTGAAACTTGTTGTACAGATAGAAATATAGAGCTTGGACCTCAGTTAAAAAATGAGAAGCCATACATTGCTTAATTTTAAGTAAAAACACCAAATATAGGTACTTGTAAAGAATTGTGGTGAAAACATATTGCTGCTGGGATAGCTATGGAAGGGTGAGAAGGCTTTAGATCAGAGATCTGCAGATGTCTCCTGATTCTGCTGAGTTCAGACACTTTAAAATGGTTCCTAAGCTTTTAGCAAAGTTTGGAGAGAGGGATGTGGTTATATCCTAGTAATTTAAAATATTCTTAAGGCATTTTAGTTTGGCTTCAGCTTTCCACTTAATTTCAAAAACGACTCTGCTACAATAGCAGGTCCACTGGCACATACCTGGTGTGAAAAAGGAGGACAGAACTTGACAGTATGCAGATATGAAGCTTGTATGCACTCTTTATATGAGCTGTTTGTATGGCACTGGTGAAAAGGTTTATTTTCTCAGCATGTAGATATGTTTTCTTTTTTGTAAAAAAATACTAATTTGAAAACGGAGCAGTTCTCACAAACCCTTAATTACCCACCCTGGGTCTGTGGGCAACCTCACCGCTCTTGTAGGGAAGAACAGTGACATGTGCATGCAGCAGCAGCAAGGAGGTGAGCCTACGATTTAGAGAAGCCTTGCACTAATCACTGGGTTGAACTGGGGCTGGCTTAAAAGAGGAAATGAGGAGATAGCCAAAAACCTGGCTGCTGATCCAAGTAAGATCCCTGCATATCAATATAGTGCCCTGGATATTTTCACTGAACATCAGTATATTTCTCAGTGAAGTGCCCATTGGCACTCACCAACTTTTCACAGCAGACAAAAGAGCTTCCTCTCCCTGCAGGCTCACAATGATATTGCTATCTGCCATCTGCCTATCAGCCTTTGTGAAAAGCCTGAAGTGCAGAGAGAGGACACTATTTCTTCAGCCAAGAGATTGTAGTAGATAGACTTAGTGAGGAAAAATGGATGCCCAGGCTCCACTGCTGAAACCTAGTCCTTTGATCCTATAGTTTTCATTTTTTTTCATAGTTTCCATTGCTAGAGCCAAGAAATCACACTTATTCAGGAGACTGAGAAGAGTCGGAAAGAGTTGGATACAAGACCTCTAACTTCCCTAATAAGATGTAAAAACAAGGGCCTGCTTAATGAGAGGTTTCTCTTGCAGTGAAGGTCCCAAAGGAGATCTTCAATGAAGGACTGTGTACTTCTTTCACTGAGGCTTTGGGTAGGGTCCAGCTTTGCCTCTACTAGACTGTCTCTGTCTGTGAATTTTGATTACCTTTTCTTATTAAAGTACAATGTCTAATCGTTACTTGGAGGAATATTGAGTCATTATTTTATGGCTCATTTAGTCAGTATGTCTGCAGTCATAAATCCTGCTGTCTCTGCCTTTACTTCTTTAATCCTTACACGTTGCTGCATTTTAATATTATCTTCCCTCAAACCAGACTGTTTGTTCCTTAAAGAGTTGACTTCATTACCTCATCCCTAGTCATGACCACAGGGATCATATGGCATTTATATATCCTGCTTTAGGTGGAAGAACCCATGGTGCTCCTTTAACATGTGGCTATGTTCCACCAAGCTCTCGTTACCTTTAGTGATGGAACATGGTATGCCAAAGTCATAGCTAAAATTTGCAGACCAACAGAAGAATGGTCATCAACCCAAAATATCTAGATCTGATCTGTCTAAAAATGTGGCATGAAACTACTCTGGAAAGAGAAGAAAATTAAGCAACTGTGTTTCAGGACCAAGGCTTCTGCAAATCTATTAGATAGGATTTTAAAATTGAACATTGGTTCTAGTCTTCTGGAAAGGCTGCCTGAGATTCACTATAGAACTTCCCTAAAGAGAAATGAAAGCAGTTTTGTTTAAGAGATTTTTTTCTCTCATTCTTTTTAAATTCTTTTTCCTCTGAGTTAAATTATTCCTTACTGAAGTTTCAGCATGGGCTTTGAGGGAATAAAATATCTCTTCTTGAACTTCAGATATCTTTGAAATACAATCACAGTTTAATTCTAAAGGTGAATGAATAGAAGGGAATTTGTAAAACACTCAACTGGCTAGGAATAATAGCTTCTACTTCTGACAAATATTTACTTGAGAGACTCCTATTGTGACCTCTGAAACTGGAGGATACCTTCTAGTTTCTTAAGTTTTAATTTCATTACAAAGCTTTTAACAAGAAATAGAGACAAATAGAAGCAGTGCCTTGGGAAACACATGGAGACTACAGTTTGCAATCCAGTGATGTCAGTGACAGTCAAAGCAATGCTACAGTCAATCTGGGGCCAAAAGCTCAGACACAGAGCAGATGGGGGCCATTCTGGAAAACCAGAACAAAGGGGCCTGGGAAACAAAGCAGTGGAAGTCCCTATCATCTCACACCTTCTTCAAAGGAGGTGTAAGGTGAATTTATCCCAGATGTATAGAGCAGACTAAGTAGTCTACCAGAATACTGAGGCAGGGTGTCTATCAGACAAAGGAACAAACAGCTCCCACATGTTTCTCACCCTCTCTCTCAGTTTATCCCAGACCAGCTCCTCATTCTGAACAGATTAGCACCCAAGCCTCTTTTTCCTGTCTGGCAATTTGATGCTTGTTAAGATCATTCCCTCTGTCTCACTTGTAGTTGGGCCAGCTGCAGACTGTGACCTTCTGGTTCTGCACAGGTTGCTGCATTTGGAAACAGCTCATGCCTTGGCATAAGTTCATCTTTCTCCCTTCTGCTTTGCTCAGAGGCTGAGGAGTCTGGCAAATCTCCTGCGTAACTCACACCTCCAACTGCACCAACAGTAACAGATGCAAGTTTTGCTTTCTCTGCTGCTCTCAGCTGCTGAATGGAGTTTAATTGGGGTTCTGTGGAAGTTGGAAGACACAATTTTCTTGTGTTTTGTGTGCATCTTGATTTGCTGCTGAGACAGACAAGGCAGCAGGTATCAGTAACAGAAAAGGAAAGGTATAGCCTGTCCTTTTCTAGAGCTCTGAGCTCCAGGCATAGATGAATGCATGCCCAACCTTGGGATCAGCTGAATCAACCTGGAATTGTTCTGTGCTTCTTTGACTGGATAATTTAATTAGGTTCATCTTTACGGCAACATTCTTAATAATGGGAAATGCAGAATACTTTTTTTGTTATTGTTGTTTTGTTTTTTCTTTTTTTTTCTTAATGTCCAGAAATTGTAATGTCATTGCATTTGAATTTTGTATGCTTTCTAATTATGTATGCCTGGCATATCTTCATGTGCTCTGACATCAGATGATATGCTGGATAGTTATTGCAAGAGAAGATCTGTTGATTTTTTTTCCTAAAACAGAAATGTAGATCTAATGTCCTGGATCTGTTTCAACTTGGAGAGCTGATCTTTATCCAATAAAATTGTTCTAATTCAAGATGTTCATAGTATAATTTATCTTCCTGTCTTAATCTGTAGTTACACTGTCTGTTGTTAAAGAGTCATCCCTGCAACAGCTCAGATATGATTACATTTCAGCAAAATATAAAGCAATTCTTAGCTGAAGTCTGTAAATTTGATTGCTGTTCTCTTGCGAGTAAATGAATATGAGGTGCTGTTATCCTTCACCCTCGTTTGAACCCACATGGCAGCAGGAGAGCAGGCAGTGATTGAAGGGCACAGCAGGTGCTGCCACAGAACATCTGGTGAGCTGTGTTGAGACAGGCTTCCAAGTGGTGTTTTCTGGTGGAACTGTTGGAGATACTTGCTCTATTTAAGTTACGGTTTAAAATTTATTTCTACATGCATAAATAATGAAGAGAAATTATCTTAGCAGGAAGGCAATGCTTTCACAAAGGCAAATACAATGATCATGAATGTTGAGCCCCATCTTAAGACCCCTTCTAGGAATACTCTCTCCTTTTCATGATATATCCTGGGAACTGAATTACTTTCTACTCTAGGTGTATGTTCAGTGAATGTGAATGGATTTGCCCAAAGAGGAAGATGGATATTGATCATCTCAGAAATTGAGGGAAAGATAGAAGCAGGGAAATTCAGGACAAGAAAAGGATAAGGCAGAAAAGAGAAGAACAAAAATAGGAAAGGAATGATTTTGTTTCTGATCTCAAAAATATAAATGCAAGCTCTGATTCTATTACTCATGTTATCAACTGTAGGATTAATATCCATGTAGGAATGCAGTTTTAAAACCAAAAATATTATTAGGTGTGCCATGGGAAATGTATCTCAAAGTTGATATCCCCATGCAAAAGGCTTTATATGGAAGAATCTCATTCAAATCTAATCACATACATAAACTACACAAACGATCAGCTTGAAGAAGGCTTGAAGAAAATTTTTGCTCCTGAAAGCTTTCATGCCTCCCTTTTTCCACTTCCCCCGACAGTTTTATGGGCTGGATTAACAGGAACTATTGCTTCTGTCTACAGATTTTACCTTCTTCAATTCACTTATAAACCTACAAGATAATTAACATGCATGTTGGTGGTTGCTGTGAAGTGCTGAGTTCTGCTCTATCTTCAAACCGTTGCATCACAGTTCCAGTTGCAGTGAATGACACAACTGGCATGCACTTAACTTGCCACTTCTGGGTGGTAAGCACAGGCAGATTGTCCTTGATAGTTTCCCAAGTGGTCTAAATCAGTATAGGGCAAGTTAAAACAACAGAAATGTATTGATTTTCACTGGCTACTATTTTAAATAGCCTGAGAAGTTCTTTGAGAGGAAACGGTTTGGGAAAAAAATGAAAAACTTAAGTTATCAAATAGGAGCATCAAGTCTTAAAATTCCCAGTGTAAAAGTTATATGGGAGGCTGAAGGCCAAGAAAAGAAAAAAACGATAGAAAGCTTTTTCTGTGGATGATGTTAGAAAAATTTACTTAACTGTTTGAAGCCATTAAAAAGCCTACACAAGTGTGTAATGAAAAATACTCCATGGGATGTCCTGGAGTTGGATCAGAATTCCAAAAATCTAATATGGCTCTTATCTGTGCTGCAAAATGCATTTTTTTAAGTAATTAGTGGTAAAGGATGTTACCAATTAGATCAAACTGACAGTAAGAGGCAATCAATGCTTCTTCTCCATCACCTCTTCCAACTTGTATCTACAGAATAGACTTTGAAAGAAAGCATGCATGAAATAAAAATGTCACACTGGCACAAATTTAGTTGTTGCACCTCAAAGCTGTTTGTGGTAACTGTTTCTGGATTGCCATAAAGAACAAAACAATTTTCAAGATTTTTTTTAACCCTCATATCCTGTTAGATATAGATTTGTTCGTTTGGGTTTTTTAATAGGAGCTGACAGCTCTTGGGTTGCGTACAGCTAATTCTGTTAGGAAAACATGAACTTTATAACAGAAATAAAAAGAACCAGAAAGGAAATATCTACAAGCTGTCTTCCATTTTACAATGGTATTTGAACCCTTATCTATGTTTAGGATGCCTACAAGCTGTTTTCTCCTTTCAGTGAATCTCTGCTGTAGTTTTATCTGAGTATTTTCTCAAGGTTTTTAGATGCCTCTTGAAATACCCAATACTGCAGGTCCATAAGCAGGTTAAGCTGATAAATCCTGATATTGCTGCCCCAACTTTTACTTAAATCTGATAGTTTTGCTTTCACAGTGTCACTCCTACTCAAGATCCTTGTTTTGGCAGAAGCACTTGTTGCCATGTAAGGAACTACAGCAAGTTAGGATTAACTTTTTTTCCCAAGGACTATTTCCTCAGTTCAGCTCACTCCTGACTGTGTATGTATTGCTGTGCTGGTACAAGGGGGGGAGGAGATATGGGAAATGAGCTTTCGAAAAATGGCAGCCAGAAAGACCCACTGCTTGCAGCAGCAGTGAGGGCTTACATCAGCTCAGGCTGCTCTTGAAATAACAGTCTGAACTCATCTCAATAATTCACATGAGGCACAGCCTAATGCATCATTGGCATCACTTTTGGGCAGAGATCCTACTTCACCCTGGTATTTCACTCTTCTCCCCTTTCCAGACACAGCCACTAATTCCTTGAGCTGGTGTTGGTGCTTGCCAGACCGTGCAATGACCCAATTCAAATTTCTAACCATCAGTCACCTGCTCCAGCAAGAGGAAACAAATGGATTTCTCCAGGATACAGAGATTAAGTGTCCCAGAAAAATACCTGACAAGCACCAGAACTGATATAATGGAGAATATAAGAAGTAGTCAAGGAACAAATCCGCCCCTTTTGATAGTGGTGAGCTGCTACATTTGCTCAAAAACACTGGGCACAAATAAACTGTTATATTGAACATTCCCAGAAACATTCCCAGACAATTAGGCCAACTGGCACACAATGGCCCATTGATGGTGCTAACAAATTCTCATAAACTCCAAAACATGCTGGCTGCATGCGAGCTGCCTTTTGGGAAATGTCTCTGGAATGAGCTGTCCTTGGGAGAAAGTTAGTTATGACCTGCCAAAATTGTAACAGGCAATTTTTTAATAGTTTTCTACTATGGATGGTTGAGTTCCAGTGCCTGGGAATGCTCCCAGATGCTTTGCATGTAGCCAGTATGTCTAACTCTGTAGAGGCCCAGGTCACTAAACACTAGAGATCTGCCCAGTATCTTGCTGCTCCTAAATCTTCATTTTTAGTGTTCTGTCTTGGGGTTCTGGAGTTGCTTGGATTTGACGCCATGTATGAAAGGAGAACTTTAGGCATGTATTCATACAATTTGGGTAATTCTAATTCTGTTTTTCTTATGGGTTTTTTTAATATTATTTACTGACATGCTTAAGCTTGTCTGTCTATTGCAAATATATTTTAAATGCTGAAAGAAACCTCCTGGCCAGCTGAGTGTCCGTATTTTCTTTTGAATTCTTTTCTATATAGTGTAGGCAATTTACTGTTTTCTAAGCATCCTTTTCCTTAACTGGTTAAATAATCTAACAGTTTAAATGCGTGGCTGTAGAGTCCCAGCAGACAACAATATCATTTGCCACAAGTGATTTGGAGTCCTCCAAAGTTTTGAAGTGGCATTTAGCCACATGTAACTTGGCCTCATGTGTGTGTGCTAAGCATGCATGCAGCCATTTTCCTGCTGGTGTTCCCAAGTGATGTAGCTCTCCGGCTCCCTATCCTACTGCACAGTGAGCAATATTGCAGGCAGATCTCTTCAAGAAGATGGTAGCATTCCACGTGTCTTTGCAATTAATTCTCCAGTCTGCTTTCAAGACCCAAAATCTCATCAGCCTCAGATGTAGATGTTTTCAGGTGTCTTCAAATGACAGAAAAATTGTTTGATTAGGAAATAACACAATGAAAGGTTGTCCTTTACTATAAGTTGTCTTCCTTCATCTGGTACCTTTATATACTTATCTAAATAAATAAAGTTTGAAAATCAGAAAAGATGCATTTTACCAAGCTCTGACTGAGCACCTTTTCTTCATCACCCATATTTTTCCTCTTTGAGTTGCAAATGTACATGGGATGTAAGCTATCCTAATTTTGTCTGAACAGGACAACATTGTAACTTCCAATAATTTATGTCAAAACTCACACAATTTGCATACTGGTAGAATCTCATCTCTGGGGAAAAAAAAAAGAGCAGGAACAAGAGAATAAGAATTGAAATGGCTTTGTTCACTGAATGTGTCTGTATCTGTTGTATCTGTCTTGTGTGAGAAGGACAAAGGATAACTGTCTGTTACAACTTTCTCTGACTAGAAGTCACAGAGCTGCTATTTCTTCAGCACTGGTCTCACAAAGGACGCTTCCCAGGAGTGGAAGGGAGAGTACAGGAGATCAGCATGAGCATAGTCCTTATTCAGTTGTGGATGGAAAGTTGTCTCTTGGCAGTCTAGCAAAGGCCACCTCAAACAAGCTGCAGACACCATTGCACAGTCTGGGTTCTGTCCAAGGATCTCTCTTTGGATCTGTTCTGTCAGCTTTAAAGGGTTCAGATTTTTTTTTTTTCCTGATGAATTCTGTTATTAGGAACAGGAAACAGGAGTGGTCATGCTTTCAATTTCAGTGACTGACCTGAATGCCAAAATTCACTATGAACAGTGACCTACTTTGATTCAGACTGTGGCTGTATACTTTCAGGGTCTCATGAGGAGCAGTTAGGTTGTACTGCTAAAGATAGGAGTAATTTCACATTTAATCATGGCTTAAGCTCAATGGTACGTGCTGAAAAATGTGTGATCTTGGTTTTGCTGCAGTGAATGATCTTAATAGTTTGCTTTTCAGATCTTTAAACAAAAAAACCAGAGGTGACGTTAACTTCTGATAATTAAAAGATCATACCAGCCCCTCTCTCTTGGTGCTCCGTTGATTTTTCATTGACATTCTATACTAATAAAACAAATTCAGCCACCTCCATCTTTTTATCACTGTGCAGGTTTGTCACAAACATCTCTGTTCATGAGGAGCTTTCTGACTAAATTAAATCTAAGGAAGTTTAGTTTTTTAAGATCTGATATAATAGGGAAAGCATGTAGGTGGGAAGAGCGAGATTCTTGGTACAAAAGCTTATTTCCTTCAAAAGAAAACCCCAACACAGGTTACAAATAGAAATGTTCATATTCCATATGGCCAAGAGTGTATTAATCTTTATTTCTATTGTAGTTTCAAATGAATTTGTGATATATTTTTCTTTTGACTCAGGACATCATCTGAGACATGCTGATGTCAACAGCAGCTCTTTCTTCTCCCACAAAAGACAGGTCATGAGAAAATAATGCTACCATTTCATTTTTCACTGAACACCTGCATTCTTCATGACAGTTTCATTTCCCTTTTTAAAAATCCCTTTTGATTAATTCTATTCTCAGTATAAATCATTACTCTTATACCTTTTGTAATAGCCAGTCTCAGTGCATTGCTGTAATGGGGACATCTGATTTATGGTAATCCAGAATGAGAGTCAGCACCAAGATTCCATGATAAAAACACCTGGTAAAAGAAAGATAGTTTATACATTTCATGGTGTTGCAAAAATGTGGGACATGCAGAACAGAGATAATATTTTGCATATTTCAAATATAAGGCTGACTGACAGCCATAGGAAAATGAAGGAATGACAGGGCTCAAGTCTGCACATACCACTTATTTGTGGGGATATTCAGAAGAATTCAAAGTGCAGGGCAGTCAGTCACCAGAATCAATCACAAAATGGTAATGTGATCACAAAATCTTCTGTATAATGCAATCAGCTGTCTGTGAGACAGAAATTATTCCAGGAAATACAATGGGCCAGACAATGTTTCTCTACCCCTCAGACTGCTGCTCAGTTCCTTCAATATGTAGAGTGCTGTATCCATTACCTGAAAGATGTAATCAGGCAGCCATAAGAGGATCTAGAGTCTGTCTTAACCATCGAAAACAGTCATTCCTCAGCCATAATGCCACGCTTGTCTCTGGAAATGGATGAATTTAGATCATTATCTTTTAGATATGTAGTTTTCATTTCATTTTCTAAGATCATTTTGACCTCATGTGCCAGGCTAAATTCTTGCTAGGCTTGCCAAAAGCCTGTCTTTCAGATTCCCTGTGCATCTGGTGAGAGGTATGGCTTTTTTTTTTTTTTCTTTGCATTTTAAAGTGGTGCTCCAGGGAGCTGACAGAGCTGTTGTGTATATGTGTCTAAATGGCTGGATTCCAAACATGGCAAAAGCAATCAACATAAACTGATCCATCAGTTACCCACAGTTCTCTCTTTTACTTCATTTGTTTGTTTAATAGGAATGGATGGAACCCTTATATAGATATTAAAATATGATTTTTAAAATGTATCTCTATAGAAGATGCAATTAGACATCATTATTTAAAAAACATTCTCCACATTCATCTTGAAGCCTTTTATGTCACTTAGAACACAGTAGTACCACCAAACACCCTCCCCCCTCCCCCCAGATAGCCCTGCTGTGACTTTTTCATGCTCTGTGGGCTGGATCATACAATCCCCACGTTCACCTACTTTCACGCGGGTTTTCAGATACCAGTTCACACAGTGGCTCTGAGGTACCTCACAGCTCTACCTTTTTCTTCAGGTAGCAAAGGGCAGAGGATGCAGCCTCCTGTGGATTAGCCTATATGACCCCTACAGTGTATTCTCCTTCCAGAGGAACCTCGCCAAAGCTAGCAGAGTTCTTCTCACACCTTTCCAAAAAGGATTTGAAGTAGATTAAAAGCACAGTACTGAGCAGTTCTACAAATACAAAGTTAACTTTGTGGCCAGAATAGAAACTCTAGGATACAGTAGAGAAACACTTTGAAATACTTTTAATGTGTCCAAAAATCAAATTTGCAGCTCATAGAAATTCTCTGTATTCTCTGGGAATGACAGAATGCCTTGGTAAGGCATCACCTCCATTTGAGCTGTCAAATGCCCTTAGTCATGCTAAGCTTTACTTGACTGACTGACTTACTGGCAGTGAGCAGGTCAGTCTCCTCCTCTGAGCTTTTTCTTCTCCCAGCTGAACAGTTACAGCTGTCTCAGCCCCTCCTCATAGCAGAGGTGCTCCAGCTTTTTTGTCATCTTCAAGGCCGTTTTGCTGGTATAAGAAGCTGAGGGAGCTGGGGTTGTTTAGCCTGGAGAGAAATCAACTGAGCAAAACCTTACCACTCTCTACAGCTACATCAAAGGAGGTTGTGCTGAGGTGGGACTTGGCCTCTTCCAAGCAGGAAGCAATAGGATGAGATGACATGCCCTCAAGTTGTGCCAGAGTAGATTTAGATTGGATATTAGGAAAAATATCTTCAAGGAAAGGCTACTCAAACACTGAAACAGGTTTCCCAGGGAAATGGTGGAGTCACCATCTCTGGAGATTGGGTAGTTGTGGTGTTTGAGGACATAGTTTAGTGGTGAACATGGCAGTGTTAAGTTAACAATTGGACTCAATTTTCCAAACCAAATGATCCTATGTTTTTATGGTTCTATGATTCTATGTATGTCCTTGTTTCCCTTGTATTTGGGATCCCAGAAAGGGAGAGAATACTCCAGGTGTGATCCATCCCGAGCACAGCTGAAGAAGAATCAGCTCCCCCCAGACCTGCAGACAGCATTCTTCCTAATACAGCCTAGGATACTATTATCCTTGATGGTGGAAAAGATACACCGCTGGCTCAGTTTCAGCTTGGTGTCCACCAGAACCTCCAGTCCTATTCTGCAAAGCTTAGCAATTAATTACTAAGTGATATATTTTTATCAAATATTCCTCAGAAACAGGTGTCTGTATCAATAAATGTATGTAGACAGCTCAGAGAATAAATAACACTGACTACATGCTGGCACACATACTGGAGAAGGGACCATTAGGTATGAGTGGTGTGTGTCCTAGCCTCCATGAGCCAGCTTCATAAGCTTTTCTGCATTGCAAAAAATCTCTTAGGTCTGCAGCTGTGGAAGCAGGTTTCACTTCCCTCACAAAAAAGAAGCGTCCCTGAGAACAGATTTATTGTTTGCATTTGCTTAGGACACCAAAGCCAGGAATATCAAATTTGTTTGTCTGGTATTCACATCAGTTTTAAAATATAATCATTTTAATAGGAAAAAAAAAAGCATATATGGTAAATAACACTAGCCTGGGTAAAAATCCTGTTATAAGAGATGTTGATTGTAGACATAACCTCTGCTAGCTGACTTCTGAACTAGTGGTCACTGAAAATACCGGGGACAAAGTGCTAGTAGTGATGCAAGACTAGTACTAAACTGGTCAGTTGTGACTGACCTTCTATTGTGTTATCTTGTTCTTGGTTCCTTAGCAAAGGTAGATAGAGATTTTTCATCCTATCCCTTCTGCCAGCTGCCCTGTTCTCAGTTTACTGCCCTTCCAGCCAGCCAGTTGCCAATATTTGCAAAATGTGCTATTAAGTGGTTAAGTGAAATGTTCTTAATAATTGCCTCCTACTCTTTTTATGTTGTTTTGTTTCTAAGTAATAAAAGAACAAAAGCAGTTTTGATGGTAGTACCACTGCTCTCAGGGAATGTAGATTGTGTAAAAAGCCCTGGCAATGCTGGTCCTTAGATTTATGCCAAGATTATGGAGCTTGTTGGAAAGCAGGGCCAAGCCTTTGGTAGTCACACTGTTCTCTGCTGGTAAAGTAAAGGCACAGAGTGGCAGGCAGCACATTGATATGTAGCATGTTTTGGGCTGCTGCGTTAGCTGTACCTTCAGAACGGTGGCTCCTTTCCCAGTCATGAGGACCCAATGATTGCAATGAAATGAGTTTGATGAACTCTGAATTTGTGTGTGTCTTCCATAAATCAATAACTCCAGGAGACTCTGGCCAATGCAGTGGCAAACAGTGGTTTCTACAGTTTGCTGATTTTTTCAATATCTGGGTTATCCAAATGTAATTGAAGACCTCAGAGAAGTACTCCGGGCCACCCCTATATGTCAGCAGAGAGGCAGAAAACATCTGTAATTAATACTGAAGTAGTTTCTTTGCTGTTGTTTCTAAACACAGATAAAAACGTGGTGTCTTCTGGCTTTCACAGAATCAGGATAAGTATTTCCATAGCCTATGACATTAAGTCCAAAACATATTCAAAGCAATATGCTAGTTCAAAGCAACATACCAACAAGCTCTAATCACCAGCTTGCTCAAAATAATCATTCAGTGTGCAAGAAACTAAGGTTCTTACCCAATAGGGGTCCCTATGGGGCAGAAGACACATTCAGCCTGCCAGCTGATACCAGAAGTCGTAATGGGGTCTTCCCTAACTTCTCCCCATTCTTAACTCAGTTTTATACTATTTCTTTATATTTCTGAGGAGTGTGAGTGACTTTAGTCATACATCTTACTCAGTAAGGAGTAGTCATACCTTGGGGGTGGGTATCTCAGTGTAGTATCTGAGATAACTTTGGGATGGGAGCATGCCTTTCTCCAAGGAGAGTGATGTCACCATGGTTGCTGAATCAACAGCAGAGCCCTGTTCTTTATCTGCCTTGATTTTCAGCTGCTGTGTGGTTTATTAGCTATAATGTACAACCAAGTTCTCTCCTTTTCAAGGGTTTGAACAGAACCTGGGTATTTTGTTTCCACTCTGCTCCACCCTCTGTTTCATCTCCCCTGAGTGGGAAGCTGGGTGTTCTGACCACCTTCCATCTAGGGAGTAGCAACCATATTTTCCCCTATAATTTTGGTACTGTTATCTTTTCAGCCCCTAGTCTTTCCCCCCAGAGAATTTCTCAGCAGGATAATGAAGAGACAGTTTTAACCAAATGTGAAAATTTTGTTGTGTTATGTAGTCTGCAAGTGTGATTGCCCTCTCACCTCCTGTTTATAAGTAGACTTCTTTATATGATCTAATCACCTAAGGCTTTCTTTTCAGATGTTAGAACTATATTGGTAGTGTTAGGGAACAAAAATTTCATCTAAAGTTGGTCAGATAATAAGAGATGTGATTGTTCAGCATTCCTATGCAATTCTCTGTGATTTGCATCTGACATAGGAGAAGAAAGATTTCTCTCTTCTTTGGTATTTCCCAGAGCTGGCATTCCCACTATGTTCCTTAATTCCATTCATTCAAAGTAACTGGCCTGTTGGTTACAGTATTTTTGTGAAATATTTAATAACCTAAAAATAATATTTTGAGAGATTTTTCTAATCATATCTACATTTTATGAAGCTTGGACTCTTTCTAACAGCAGGCCTTCATGGAAAACATATGATATTCGTTCTCTAAATGATAGGCTTACCACTTAGCATGTCTTTTCCTAAATAACTTCCCTCTCCACCTTATCCAACCTTTGAAGGCTTATATTGTCATAGGTCTTATTGTTCTTGGGTTTTATAGTCACAGTTAGAGAGAGAATTCTTATAAGATCACAGCAATGCCTGGCACTGCAGGAAATTCCTGGGAAGCATAACAGAAAGTAGATTACACACTATCTGAGAACAGGAAAGGCGTCCTGTTTCTTCAAAAGCCTGCAAACCTTGAGGAAACTAACAAACGGTCAGGCCGACAGATTTATTACAGGCCTGCAACCAGGTTGTGTGTGAAGGGCTGAACAAAGATTCTCACACTAAGTGTACAAGTGTTGTCTGAAGTCTGCAATAAACAGATTCATTTTGCTCTCAGCTTGTGAGTCTCATAAGCTACAAATTCCTGTCATGGATTGCAATCTGGATGACTGGAACATCTCCTGCTCTGGTCAGAAAAGGACAGCAATGGCTTGTCTCTGTGTTTCTTGTATGTTTTGTGATTGTTTCAGTAACAAGCATGACTATTCTTTTTAACTGCACGGTTTACAAAATATGAGGAGGACATCATGAGTAAATCAGAGAGATGGAATAGAAAGGAAGGGAAGATGTACAGCATATTATTTGCCTGGAATGATATTATGTAAATGCGTGTTTGCATTGATGCATAAACCAAATACCAAGCTACTGTTATTTCTTTTTCTCTGTTACCACTGAAAAAGTCCCCTGAAGATGTTGATTAGTGAAAATTGAATTTATAGATGAAGTTGAAGTATTTATCAAATTCAGGTGGAGTGTTTGCCACTGTGAGTGATTACAAAGAGAATTTATACCAAAAATGATAAAGCTTACAATCCTTATCCTCTCCCTGGATGGGACTAAAAATGCTATAATTTGTGGGTATATCTACATGCTGTACATGAAACTTGGTGCAGTCATCCATTTTAAATAGGTGTAATGCCTACATCCTTTGCAACAAAGACTATTTTTGATGGCAAAAGGCAGCCATGTTAGTGGAGCCTCCTTATGTCTGCACCAGCAAGATTAGGCTGGCGGCAAATTTAGTTAACTCAGGGACAGTTTCACATTAAAGTACTTGTTTTCAGGTCCAGAACTTGTACTGATGTTACTCAATATTGCTTTGTGATGTAAAGAAAACTTTAAACAGACATTTCAAGTGTTCTCATTCAGCTGCTAAGAATTTTGTTGTGTTTTTTATGAAACCAGGAAAAAGAACAATATAAAATATTTACATTGATTAATTATATTTGTACCTCACCCTCTTGCTCCTATTTTAACAGTTTCTATTATTTCTGAAGTCACATGCCTCAGCACAGCCTTTTAGTCTTCTCAAGAAGAGCTGTCATTGATATCCACTTTTCTTATGAAGGGAGTCATTGCCTTGTACATAGCTTATTCTCTTTTTAGTGCAAGAAATAACATTTATCAGCAATTTAATTCACAATATGTTTCCTTTGTGGCTCTTGCCTGTAGTTCTTGCTCCTTCCTTTTTCTCACAAGAACCACTGATTGGCATATTTCTGCTTTTACCTTATGGATTTATTGATGATACTATCAGTCTTACTCACGCAGGATGACAGCTTTGTATTAGATTCACTTTCTTGGCAGCTTCTGCAACTAGCCTTCAACAAAATGATAGCTCCAGACCTTTGTCAAATGCCCAGCAATCTGGATCCCAAAAGACAGCTATCAGGTTTTAGACCTGAAAGTCTTAATCATCAAGCTATTAGATAACATTTTGTGAGCATAATATGTTGGGAAGCCTTATTCTATCAAGGGAACTGCTATTTAAAGTCAAACATAGTTGTTAGACTAAACAACACTGCCCCCTTTAACAAAAGTGTCAGCTTACATTAGGTTTCATGTCCCTTAGATTTTATTAATAGTGTTGACTACCCATATTCCCAAGGGTTTGAAACAATTGTTTAGGTAATGAGATATGTCTATCTGCCAATAGTCAAAACCATAAAAAAAATGAATAATACTTTTAAGTATCATTGAATTTGTAGGATTCTGATGATACTAGGCAATTAGTGAGATATTTAATGTTTGTTTGCTTTCTATTACCGTAATTAGATCCTGCTGTGAATCCTGCTGTGAATGTACTGCAGTAGAATCATGGAATCATAAAATAATTTGGATTGGATGGAACTTTTAATGGTCATCTAGTTCAAACTCTCTGCAATGAGCAATCAAGTTGCTCAGGGCACTGTCCAAACTGACCTTGAATATTGCCAGTGGTGGGGCATCCACTACCTCTTTGGGCAACTTTTGCCTGTTTCACCACTGACGCAGTTCGTCACACACACACAAACACACACTCACACTTTGATCAGAAGGCATGAACTAAAAACTACCTTTATTTAAAAGTCTGACTCTAGTATATAGTATTTCTACAAAGGCCAGGGACTGGGGGAGAAGGTTGACACCTCTCCCCATTCCATTGGTTAAGACAACTGTCCATCAGCTGTCCATCTCTCTAAGAGCAAGAATGAAAACTCTCCTTGAAACTACAATAACATTGGCCAGTGTTTACAGACCAGAGCATGAGAAAGAACACAAAATATAAAACTGTGAAACAGAAGAGAAGGCTGAAAAAATCAAGGTGACACACCACTCTCATTATAAATGTCTTCGTACTTATTTCTGGTCTAAATCTATCCTCCTTCAGTTTAAAACCATTGCTCCTTGTCCTATTGCTACAGACCTTGATGAAAATCTGTTCTCATCTTTCTTATAAGCTACTTTAAAGTACTGAAAGGCTGCAGTAAGGTCTTCCTGGAGCCTTTACTTCCCCAGACTAAGTAACCTGGAGTTTCTTATGCTGCTGTAATATATCCTCCTTATCATGGGGAAAGGCTATGATGAATTAGCTATGTTTGCATGATTACAGCTGTACCCACACTGGGATCAAAGATATTGTTTTTTACCTGACTCATGTTGTTAAAGCAATGAGTGCATGAAGTTGAAGATTACTTTTGCACTGCCTATGTTATGCAGAGGGGCTGTAGTAAGATTATGTTTTCCCAATTCAGGGCAGAGCTGAAAAGAAACATCGTTCCTATACCATAGGGAGGATAAAACTAATTCCACTTTTTAAGCAGCTCATTGAAGAATTGGTAGGGTTATATTTTAGCTTAGCAGTGAAAATAGAAAGTATTTGTTGCACAGTTTTTAATAACAGCTGCTTAAAACCATTCTTCTATTTATATAATATTTTTCAAATCTACAAAAACGTTCTTTAAATGGTAGATAAAGGATTGAGAATAAAATCTTCCAGCAGACTTAACTATGGAAAAAAACATACTCTATTTAAAAACAAAGATATACAATCATTGGGAAGGAAAGGGGAATAATACAGCTGCAAAAGATTTCATTGTAGAATTTGCCTTGAGAGTAGCCTTATTGGCAGATAAATTTAAAAATAAAATTGTTTTGGAAAAGGCATTTGATTCCAAATGGAAGCAGAGATTGAATTACCAGAAGGAAGTATCTGGCTTGGTTATATCTGAAATCTCACATAAACTGTGAATGACAAACCAAAAGTCAGATGCTTTTGTTTTAACACAGTAAGTGAATATCACATTTCCAATCCTTCCTGTTGAATGTTCATTCAAAATACTTGCTGTATAGGCCAAAACCATATTGTTCCTTACTTTGTGAATAACTTTGTGTCGTTCACATGTAACATGGTGATTCCAAAATATGACTGAAGATAAACTCCTACTGTACTTAGTAAAGAACACAAGAACTAGGGCCTACAAGGCTCACTTCTTGGAGCCAAGCTGTGACATTCAGAGGAGGAGATGGCACTCTTCCTGAGTGTGATGCTTGAGTGCATGTTCATTTTACCAAAGCATTCTGCAGCTAAAGCCTGCAATGAAAAATCACCATTGACTGCAGTCAGTGCACAGGATCCAGTCTATGGAAATCTTTGTATTAGAATGAAAATCTAATTTTTTTTGTGTCCTGTACTAGATACAGCAAATATTTCAGTTTATTCTTGCTTAGGAAAAGGTATCACGGCATGTAGGATCCATCCTCTCTGAGCAGATAGTGAAAAATGTTGATTTAACATAATCTTTCACAAATCTAGCAATAAGATGAGTTCAAGATGTTATAGAGACAAGAAGAGCTCTCATAATGCAAGATAGTGTGGTGAGTTTAGGGTGATAAGGAAGCTTTATGGAGCATTCTTTGGAAACTCAGATGTAGGCCAAATAATCTGGAACTGCTATTCCATCCCCACTGATTATAGAGTAACTAGGATCTCTAGTGTGTATTTTAGCTAGGAAATGGAAATTAAAGAGGATGAAACCAAGCCTTGGTGTTCAGCCAGGTAGGATTCAAGGTGGCACAATTTTTTCTTAAATTATTTTTCCAATGATCATCATTTGTTGTAGCTACTAAATACTATAGTCGTGGGTTTAGAATAAAAAAGCCTTATGCAGATAGATTACTTAATTACTGATGGAAATGAGATGTAGAAGAGTAATTTGAAGTGAATAATTTACTGGAGGATTTTTGTCTTTTATTCTCTTCTGAATTATCCATGGAAGTAAGCATTCTGGAAATTATTAATGACTACCATAGGGTAGGCCTTTGATTTACCCACAGATCTAGTTAGAGCTGAAAAACGTGCAATGCAGTTTTCTTTCAGGATCTTTGGAGAATAAATTAGTCTATTTAAGTAATAAAATAGAGTAAGGCTCTTTAAAGCATCACTACAGTAACAAGCAAATCCCGACTTTGGTGTTAGGCAAAGTTTGACAAGTACTATGGCAAAGGGGGAATGCCAGTAAGTCATGAATGTACCAGAAATTAAAGAGAAAGAAAAATATGTCCCTGGGAAGGAATAGCAGTAATTTCTGCCAAAACCCGTTAAAGAGCAGGCTTAGCAGTTGTGAGAAGCAAAACTGTGTGGTCTTTCTCTTTAAATTTTGAAGCATAGGCTTAAATGAATGAAACAGGTCTAGGGTAAACAGTATCTTTTTGGGTTTTTGCTGTCTTTTTTTTCTTTTTTTAATGTAAATAGGACAGACCTATCAGAACTCCAAAATACATTGTTTGGAACAAATAGGATAATATTTTCTCAGACATAATCTTCTAGTAATTATTGTTTTAGGTTCATTGAGGAAAACTGAACTGCTTAAATATTTAATTCCTTCCATTTAAGCTATTTGCTAAAGTATATGAAAAGCCCTTTCTGGCAGTCAGGCTATTTTTATTTTGGACTGGATTAGCAGTGATTCTAGAACCTCTTTCTTGGTGCAAATACTCAGATTTTTTTATTGATTTGTATTTTGTAACCGTTTATTTTCATTTAAAATTCTTTATTTGAATGAAGTAAACTTCTTCCAGTAAACTGATTTCCCAGAATATTTGCAGGAGGCAAATGCAACAGGGTCATGAAAAGAGTCTAAATAAGTTAACTTAAAAAGAAAACAAATCCAGCATGTTCCTGGCCTTCTTTTCCCTGTGCTGATGAAGTTGCTAAATGAGAATAGTACTGATCGATACAGTAATTGCTAAACCCATCCAGCTTATTGTGATGAACTGTGTTTATATGCATTTTCACTGACCTTTGTTTATGACCATTCCACCAGTTTCTGATTTTTATGAAAGTGCTTCAAATCCAGTGCAGCTGAAATTAATCTTTCCTGTGGGACTTCATGAGCCACTGTAATATATGGTGGTCTCTTATGATCTGGGAGTATATAGCAATACATCTATTGCATTCCCCTCATCTATGAATTTCAGCTTATTTTGATAATTGTCTCTTTCTTGTGTAGTGAATTGAAAAATATGGAGGTCTACACCGAGTGTTTTTTATTAGGTTGGACCCATTACACCTTTGCAGGGGCATAACACACTAAAAGGAATTTGCTTAAGAATAATTATAATAATTTTTTTCAGTGATTCTCCAATGCAAAAGTGAAACCATCTATAAAAGGCTTTTTAAGGGTTTATTTTCTTTTAAAGAACAAGCTGTAGAACTGACTGTAATGTGTTTTTATCAATGCAGAAAATCCTCTTGCACCTTTAATCTTTTGAAAAAACCAAAGCTCTTTTTAAGAATCCTTGTGAGGTGGTGGGTCCACTTTCATTTACTATTTCCCTTTCACAAACATTTCTCAGCAAAATCCAAAAGCACATTCACAAAATTTTATTGATATGATTTTCTTTATTTTCGTTCTTTTTAGAAAGCAAGGTATGGGCATAGACATAGTCTCCAGATAGTTCTGCTTGCAGGTTTCTGGCTCTGTGTGTGCCTGGCCAGTTCCTAAATACCTCTCCCTGCAGCTTTTGATGAGATGACTGGTTTCAAAATGTTTAATGCTCTGTATGTATTCAAAAATGCACAAAATGTCTTATCTCCATTAGGAACAGCTGTTCTTTAAAACCTCTTCTGTGTGTGAATGCTATTTCCCATTTTACAGCCTGGCTCATGTACTGGTTAAAAACATTAGATTTATTTTTGGTACTGAATCTCATAGAATTGGAATCATTCAATTTGTGGTTTGTAGGCTGTCCATCTCCATTAAGAGCAAATTCCCCAGTGCCTAGTTTTCCTAACCTGCGCCCTGTGAAGAAAGGTGTCCTGTCCTGTGTCGTTCTCACTCATTTAATGTCTGGAGCAGACTTCCTTTAGATCAGCAAATGATTGCAATGCCTATTTTTACACTAGGCTGAATAAAGAACCAGATATAATTATCAAGAAAGTTTGATTGAGAACATAAATTCGACACCAGTCTTGCCGCACATCCTTTTCTATTTCTCTGGTGCCTTTTAATTTTTGAATGTTAGTTATCTTTTTCTAGCTATAGAAACCTAAATGACCTAGATCATCATCAGTGAATGTCACAGAACAACTTTACCCAGAGAGGTGAAAAACAGTTTTTCAGTTTTTCTCTTTGACATGCAATACTGCAGTCTGAACATTGTTTTACATATTTTGTTTTCATTTTAAACATTTTTTTGGCAGAGGATTTCACATAAGTGTTTTTCCACAGAAGAGCAAAAGAAAAAAGAAAATAAGAAAACAAATATTTCAAAACTAACAAAAACAGTACTGCATTAAGAAAGCTGCCTGTTTTTTTTTTTTTTTTTTTTAAGGAAATGTAACTAAAATTTTTTAGGGAGTCCTGTACCACTCCCTACCAGAAAGCCAAATTTACTTAGAATCAAGGAAAGAAACACAAAACTTCCAATTTATTGATAACATCCACTTTACTTAACAGGACATTTGAATTAGTCTTTGAAGTAAATCCTATCTGTTCCTGTTAGACTTCTTTCCCTGCCCTCAGGACTCACAATAGCAGGGTTTAATTTCAAGCCTACATATCACACTGAAAGGACTTATGTTTATTCACTGATTTGATGGGAGAGAAAACATCATTAGTCACGTCTGCTGAGCTGGGGAAAAAGGGAAGAAGGAAGTGTGAAGTTATCAATTGTAAAGGCAATTTATTTGCTAAGCTTGCTACTTTCACCACTTCCAGAGAATAGGTCTATTTAGGCTGGCTTTGTTTTTCTTTGAAAAAATGGACCATCCATGACTCTCCCTTATCCTGGAGATAGTATCCCCTGATTTTCTTCATTATCTCTTATATTACAGTGAGTTGTTAATCCAGCCAAGCACAGCTAAAATCCTTGCTCATTGACTTCCCAGCTTTGGCATTTTGTGGAACAGTAATTAATGTTTGTTGTATGAGGCAGGCTGGGAGTTCCTCATGTGAGCCTTTATTAGTATCATCACTCACACATTGTAATGAAGCAAAAGTGATTCTTCTTCGAAATTGTTCCCAGTGAGATCACAATTATTAAATACCACCATTGCTTATAATAATTAAGCTTTTATTATCTAGGTTCCAACCCTGTCAATTTGGTTTCCCCTGAGAGCCTGTTTGTTAGCCAAAAGTTGTGGGGGAACATGTTATGAATAATGTCATTTTCAAACGTACAGGGTGATGTAGAAACAGCGGGACTTCTAATTGGGGATGATGAATTTTCTAGCGATGGATGGACAGTGGAGACACCAATGATTTGAATGATGCAATGAAAATTGGTCCCTTTGTGATAGGGTTATCTTTATTTGAACACTGATGAGTGTAATGAGCTGGGCCAGCTGCAATGAAATCCTGCACTAAGTATACCAAAGAAGAATAATGTGGACCTTAATCAGTGACAGGTTAAGAAGGGCCTTGGCATGGGGAGATTAAAGTTTTGCAGGAAACAGAGGTGAAGGAATTGGGCTGGTAACGTGATAAGGATCTATGTTTTGATTTTGCTTGCACTAGTAAAATATAGGTAAAATTTTTATTTGTCATATTCCAGAAATAACCTTTTACAGATCCCCAATATTAGATCAGTAGTGGATTCTGCCAACAAAGTAAAATGTATATGGACTTACCTGAGGAATCTTATTTATGAGGAAACAGTGGTAGTTGACTCACTAACCCAGCGTTTATGGCTGCAGGTAGGAGCATTTGAACCACAAGGAGCCCTGGGAGAGGCGTGATGGCACATCTGTTGGACATTGAAGTGCATTGTCAAGCCTATGGCAAACACACAGTGTCTTCCTACAGGAAAGTAAAATCTAGGTTCATGGAAACCAGGAACTCACTGATGCTCACTGATTTCTGTAGAAGGCAATACAGGTGACCTTGCCCCGATAAATGACAACTGTGTTAATTACCCAATGCAGCCCCATCCCGATGAGTCACAGCCATATCCAATAAAGGTAAGTGTGGTAAAAGGGAGTGGGGTAGCTGGTGAGGGAAGGAGGGGAGATTGGTCTGGGTGTGCAGTTAGAGCCTGTTGTGGGAACCTGCAGTCACAGTCTAGCTGGATAAAAGCCTGCAGTCAGAGTCTGCAAACTGATACCTGTAGTCATAGTTTAGCAGGAAATAACCAGCAGTCAGAGCCTGCAAGGGAAACCTACAGTAGGAGCTTGCTGCAGCCAGAGTCAGGGAATGGTTGGAGTCAGGGTGGCTGAGCTGTAAAGGGGAATAAACCAGGGCCCTTTTCATGCTGTGCTTGACAAGAAGTCTGTGTCTTGGCTCATTTCTATCCTCTAACAAGAGGGCTACTGCAACAATTTCAGTCTTTCTTTAACATACACTGCTGAGTTCAAACAGAGAAAGTCTTACAGACAGAAGCATCATAGTTTTGCTTTTTTGGATAGAAACTGCAATTTCTAAAACCCAATGTGATGAGGTTGATAACATTGAAATGGACACCTTAAAATAATATTGAAAATGTCAGGATGGATATATGAAGTCTTTTATTTTTGTTCTGTGTGTTAAAATGTAATGCGAAACGTATAAACATGTAAGAATGAATTTATGGGAGAGAAAAGCAAGCACTGATTTCATCAGTTGTCATGGCTAAGCTGCAAAATACGAATTCCTAGCCAGCATCATTAAAGGGGGATTTTAACATATGTTCCTTTTCTTACTGTTACTCATTATTTACATTATTATAAAATGCATGTTCTCCATTCCACTGCATGACCTTTTACATGATTTTATCTCCAAGCAGTTAAAAAAATACCAGACCCTTGTCTCTTTATTTTATAGAATTGAAATCATTAATTTCAATGAAATTCTTTGCAGAGCTCTGTTTACAGGGGACAAGATGAAGAATCATTATTTGATTAAGAAAAAACATGAGGAGTGGATATGAAAACCAATGAGAGGTAATCCTCACTAATGAAAGTAATTTAGTTTTAATCTTCCCTATCATAGCTGTGTTAGCTGCGCACAGTAGAAAAATTTAAATTCTACTGAAGCACAAAAGATTATCAGCACAAATTTCTCAAAGATTATATAATTCATGTTTTATATTTTCTTCTCAGACTTTTTCATACAGTTCTCTCCTAGATCTGTAGGATGACTATTCAAGAACTTCTTTCTAAGGCTTATTGAATTGTTCTGCCAGACAAAGTAAGGCACCTCTAAAGCCTGGACCTGGACCAGGTGTGAAAGAGCACTTATGGGTATCTTGCACACAAAATGATCAAGGTGATGTGGGGCAGGTGTCCTTACAAGATATTCACAAGGTTTTTAGTTAGACACTAACTAAGGGAAGAGTTGTGTGCTTCTTGAACTTTAGGATCTGGGGATAAAAAGTAAGTAGTGCTATTTGTAGTGCATCTGTACTTCTGATCATTGAACTGCCTTTGGGTGTCAGCAATTTCCAGCTCTGCTCTTCCTGCCACATTCTCTGATCACTATGTCACACAGTGAAGCAGCTCCTTATATCAAGAGCTTCCATTTTCCAAAAGAGGAAGAAGACCCTGAAACTGAGCAAACCCCAGCTTTGTAGTTTGTTAGAACAAGAGTGATGAAGAAGGAACTCTCACTGGGGTTGTGTGACACTCCAGGGGCTGAACTTTCCTCTATAGTCTCTGCCTTTGTACACATCTTGAAGAAAGATGAGAAATATTTCAGGTTCCTGCCAGTGCAGTTTCTATCTTTTGTGGGATAGGTGTTGCTGTTGGACACATAATCAACACACCCCCCCCCCCCCACTGTTTGGTGAGAAGGCATGAACTGTTTATTGCAATATCTGACTCCATTTTATAGTATTTCCACAAAGGCCAGGGATTGGGGGAGAAGGTTGACACCTCTCCCCATCCCATTGGTCAAGACAACTGTCCATCAGCTGTCCATATCTCCAAGAGAAAAAATGTAAATGAACTTAGTCTTACAAAAACATTGCTTCTATTTATAACACCTGTGTGTGAGAAAGAACCAAAAACTATGAGAACATCTTAAAGACTGTGAGGCACACCAGAAGCTCAAAAACCAGGGTGACAGGATAGGTTCCACTATTTGGTTTTGCCCAGTTTGAAATTGGTATTTCTTGGAAATTTTCTTCTTCCCCAATGGAACAGAAATTGTTTTGGGGAACTTTAGCTTAAAAGCTGAATAATTTTTTTTCCCTTCAGTGTATTTGATGAAAGACATGGTCACTGCTTTACCCTAAGAGGCACCGTATGCCAAATTTGGTACCCAATTCCAAATTTGCAGTTTCAGAGCTCTGTCTCCCCCAGGATGTCCTTATATCTTCTGAACACTGCAGGTGGTGATTAAAAAACAACTATGCCACTTGAAAGTCTTGCTTCTTCAGTTTGATAAACAAACCAACTGGTCTATAGTTGCATACCTGAGCTTAACTGGGACTCAGAAACCAATCTCTGTTTCAGGCTTCATCTAGATTTTGGAACTTTTCTCAGGCAGTTCTTTTTTTGTGACAAGTAGTGTGACTGCCCACAGAACTGCAATAGCTGTGGAATGTGGTTCAGAACCCTTCCAGAGCATACTTCCTGCAGCAAGTATCTCTGACATCTCTTACCATCAGCCTTAGCCCTTGGATATACATCTGCTTCATCTTTACTAATGTCATGTTAATTATGATGTCATGTGATAAAATTCTAGTCTTGGATTTTGTGCTTAGACAGACACTTTTCTAGAGTCCTAAAAAATCATCTGAGGATGAGAAGAACAAAATGATGGTATCTCTGTCTTCTGTGCTATATTAATATTCGACTGCTATTTATTCAGGAGGGTGAATATTCTGAATTTTTAACCTCAGGCATTTAGCTCTTCTTTTTTACTGTGCAAAATTGAAATAACAATGCATAGGACCTTTATTAAGGGCAAGACAATCTTGCACCTGACTTCCATGAGCTATCAATTTGAAACAATATAAGCCACTCTTCAATGAGTCCTGAGATTAAAAAAATTATATTATATATTGTGTTAGATAAATAATTTTACATATTACATGTTAATATATAATAATTTAATTTATATAAATATATATTATCTAAAAATGAGATGATGAATAGTACCAGAAAACGAAGTTTTTGTAATTCAGGTTACTGTATTAGACTTGGTCTTAAACATTAAATTCAGCTTTTTGTATATTTTGACAAGTTTGAATGTAATGCAGCTTAAAAACCTTCTCCATCACCAACCACAGTGACTTTAATCTGTTCTTAATTACTCCCAAATTATTTAAATTTTGGAATATTTTCTACATGAAAAGCCATAATCGGAAGACACAACAGGGCTTTTTTCTCTTTCTTTAAGGCTCTTGTGTTTGAAGCATCAGTTACAAAGGAGCTTGGACTGCCTAGGAACTCTGGTTTTCTTTGTTTATCAGTTAATAACCTCCATGGTACTGTCAGAAGAGCTGTTTTCAACAACAAAAATCTCTACTTTAAAAGAAAACTACTTTTAAATTAGAAGTGGTGGGAAGATAAGGAGAAAATTTTTATTTGCTTTCTTTCCTAAAAGACAAATAATCCAGTAAGACTATGGGAGTTTCAGCCTGATTCTAGCAACAACAGAGGGAAAAAATCCTCCCCAAGGCCATTAAATGACTTTTTAAAGTTATTAGAGAGGCGTTTAACTTAATTTTCTTCTCATGGTGAAATAATTCTGTTTAGGGCTCACTTCATGCAGCAGGTCAGATTTATGGTGAAACGTACTGACATAAATGCACCTAAATACTTTGTTATTCAAATTTTACTGTTGCAAAGTAAAAAAAAGAACCCCAAACACACCAAAAACCCCACCAAAACTCTAAACCAATAAACACGCCCCCACAAATTAGATTAAAAGAGCTAATATAAATAATCTCAAGGTAACTTCCAGAGGTGCCTTTGTTGAGCTTAATGTAGACCTTTGTTGTAAATAAAATCAGGAAGAGATTAAGAGTTACAAATTGTGGGTAGCTTTATTTCTAGATATAGGAACTTATTGGAAAACACAGAAGCATTTGAATTTAATTAAAATCATTAATAACATAATTAATGTTATTTTGAATGTGTCTATCTCTAAACATTAATTATCTTGTAGCCACTGGAACAACATAATGATAGCATCATTCTTACTGATTAGTGTAGTGCTGTATTTCTTTGCTAGAATTTAAATGCTACTAAATGAAGATAAATGGGGTATCAGCCCACATATATACTCAACAAATGCAAGTCTGTGTTGCTTGGTTTGAGAGGTCTTGAGAACAAAACCTCCCCGTGAAGAAGTTTACCTGGGGCTCTGTGCTTATTAATTCAGACTGGCAAATGGGCTGTGTTAACTGAGGAAGGGAATGAAAACAGTAACAGAAAGAAGTAACAGCACAGGACTGACTGATACAGTTCTAAGACACCCATGAGTCCTTGATAGAAGATAAGGTTAAAGGGGTCCAAAACCCCAGAAATACTGGTATAATTTTTTTTCTGTCTATGGTAGGACTTACTTTTGTAACCTCCCCCTCTGCCTCAGAAAGACATCAAACCTCTATGATAAAGTTGCATACTGCTTGCATCTAGATTCTTCATGGAGGATCTCAGAATTAGAATAAGTCTTGCACTTATAGTACCTGAGCAGCAAGAGTCTATCCCTAAAACTATGACAGCCAAGCTTTTAAATTACTTCTCAGGACCCAGCATGCTTACATAGGACCATGCAGGATACCACGAGTGTGTTATCTTTGTTTCTGACCTTAGCTCACTTTTGAACCCAAAAATGGTAAATATCTCAGCCCTCTGTATCCCAAGCTGTCAGTCAGCCTCATTATCTGTAACCAGCTCCCTAGGAGAAAAGGACCTTCTGTTACAGATGAGTAAGCCTGACTCATCTTTATATGCCCAAAGTAGACCTATCCTTAAAGAATTCAAAATGGACATGAATTGCTTTCTCTTTAAAATACTAATCCTATTTCTGTGATTGGTAGTTTTTTTTTAAAAAAGCAGTTTTCTTTTTAATGATCATTTTACAAGTGAATGAGACACGTTTGTGTGAAGTCTTGTGTTTGAGAGCTATAGAATAAGATAAATATTGCTTATTTCATTATTCTATCAGGGTCTTTTTGCTGAACCTGAGAATTTGTAGATACTTAAGTTCTCCAGAAATATTTATCTTCACCTAAAGGTCCAGGTCCTCTTTGCCCTGTTCAGTTTCTGATCCAAGCCTTTTTTGTACAGCTGCTGGAACTAGAACATGGTGAGTGACTCATACTGTGACAGGATATGCATTACATCAAGTCTGCACCAGAAGCTGCTCCCAGCACTATGGACCACAGGACTGCTTTGAATGCTGTGGCTCCCAGTGCCTTCATGGGATACGTCAACTTTTTCCTCAAGCTTTTGTGAGGAACTGTGTAAGATCCAGTTCAGATCAGTCATCTTAGAAATGGTGAAACTAGCAGAATTTTCACAAATTGTGCTAAAGAGAAACTCAAATGTCATTAAAGTCAACAACCTGAATGCACTAGCCTTGGAATGAGTTCAAACTTCTGGGACCAAGTGCATTCCCAGAAGCCTGTGGCATGGCACTGTTGATAGTGTGTAGATGTAGAACATGAGAGTTTAAAAGTAGATTTTTGTAGGTATGTAAATAAGTAAACAAACTAATTGTAAGTGGAACTAGCATAAATAAAATGTGTTCCTGTAAGAACAATGGGATTTAATACCCTTTCTGTTCATGTAAGTTGATCCAGGAGTTATTTATCAGGTGGGAAATCTCCTTTATGCTCTAATTTGTATTATATTAACTCCTAGTAGGGCTTTTTCCTCCCAGTTTGCTCCCTGGGCTTGTCCTTCATTCATCTCATTCCCTCCTTCATCTGACAGCAGCATTTGTAGCAAAGTGACAAAAAGAACTGTTGCTCTTGAGATTTATACATGACTCATGAGAAATACATGCATCACAGAGATTTTTTTACCTTTTGTGACTTATGTACTCCCTTCTCTCCATGGGATGCATTTAGTATCCCATTGGAAGCAATTAGATATGAGATATGAACACATATTTATTAAATAGGCGCTGTTTTCATTGTTCCCTTAAGTGTAATTTATCACCACTATAAACTCAGACTTGATGTAATGTATGTCCTCTCATAGTTCAAACAAAAGAAAAATAAACACACGCAGCAGGTACAGATTATTTATGGCTGCTGAACTCCTCTGTCAGTGGCAAGCTAATGAGTGAAGATGTGATAGTCTGGCAGGAGGTATTGCTCTTTCGTGGGACTGGAGTAGTACATGAAGTGGATTCTTGGAGATTTCTTTGTGACTCTTTGGCTTTGCTTTTTTTTTTTTTCGCTTTTAGCTGAAGCTATCTTCCAGGACAACGTGCAGATCTGACCATCTGAGAAATTGCCATGGAGAGAATTTCCATCCTGTATATAAAGCTGCCTGCTTTTAGTATAACTTCTCTGCCAAACATAAGCCCAGCCAGCCAGTCACAGCTTCTAGTGGTAGTGATGAGCATAGACTGGAACTGATAGCTTGTCTGGAGATGGAAGCAAATTTACTGTTTTCATGTGTGCATGCAAAGTGGCACAATCCTTTGTTCTACCCTGTGGGAAAACAGAAAACAGTGGTGAGGTGTTTACAGAGCTGCCACAGGTATAAAATGAGAGAAAACAACATTGAAAAAACGTAACATTCTTATATAATGAACTTTAACAGACACTATGTTTTTTTCTTAATGTGATTGGATCTCAGTGAAAACACATAAATATACATATTTATATCTGTATCTGGGGATCACATTGTTCATATACCTAGTAAAATGCTTAAACATTGGCCTGATATGGCCATCCCAGTGTTACTAAATATGTAAGTATGTGCATACCATTGATAATTACACTATTTTGTTAATTTTCACTTGGTAAAAATCAGTGGTGAAGGACTTTATTTTAGCACTTCTATTTGTGCTGGTATCTCTCCAAAGATGAGGCATAGATTATTATCTTTCACATTGGTGAGAACTTAGTACTAGAATCCAAAAGAAATCTCTCTGCAGAATTTTTTAACATACACATAAATGATACTAAGAAGCTTAGAATTACTGATGTGAAAGTATGTGTTAACAATATAAATTATTCATGGATTAGTATACAGGGAAAGAAAGATACGGGCAGAAGAACTGTAAAGAAAGGTAGATGTATCTTAGTTACGAAGTAAAAAGACAATATATAGCAAATGTAGGTATATAAAGTGATTAAAGTGACAAGAGAAAAAGATTCCTTACTTAGTATTTCAAGTGTTAGCCGCTGAGTTAACCCCTATTATTCAGTGGTTGGGTATTGGAAGATGTCATCAATAGAAATAAACATTGTAGTGGTTATCACATTCGCCTAATTTTCATTTTAGTGGAATAGGATTAAAAGAAAAGCAAAACAGGTTTAATTCAAAATAGAAACAGTTAGATTTATTAACATACAGTAAAGGTAAACAAACAAAAAAACCAACTACGAAACCCTCTCAAAAACAACCCCTCTTCCTCCCTAGCAACAATCTACTTTTCCACGAAAAAACAATGCAAAGGGATAAAACATCAGAACTCTTAAGTCAGCATCACTTAATAAAATAGTCTTTCATTCAGTCTTTTGAGAGAGACAAGTCCCTCCTGATTCTTCTGGTAACTTTCCACAAGAGACACAGTCTGTTTGTGGCTCCCAGCTCCACTAATGCAGCCCGCCCGATACTGCATCATGTGAGCTTCCCAAAATGTAGCTTTTTATGACTACATAAGGGCTTGTGGATTTTTAAAGCACGGGGTTTCACCTTTTAAAGATGCACAGCTTCACAATAAAGGACTTCTTATTCTTTACTGGTGACGAGGTTCCAAGACATCTCAATAGGATCACTGCATCAATTTCTATTTCAACATCCATTTCAGAAAACTTCAAACATTATAGTTTTTTACTCAAATGTCCACTCAGTAAAAATCAGACATCCTTGCTTGAATCTGGAAAACACACCTCCCCGGCTTTTTAATCCAGCAAAAAGGAAGAATTATAGTCTGTTACCATAAATTAAGGAGATTTAAAGCCCCAAACTAAGGCAACTTGTCATCTTTCCCACTCAAAAAGTCATCCTTTCTTTACTGACTTTGATATCTTCATATAATCCCTTTGCATGCCTCCGATTTAGCCTTTCTTCTCTCCTTGAGGAGGGGTAGAGTTTGAAACAGTCTCAGTCGGTGTTAAGAAAGAGTTAATGTTCAGGAACTTGCCCGGGCTTGTACACGCCACGTGGTCTCGGCTGAGCCGCGGTAACTCTGAAAGCGGTAGATCTATGTGCTGTAGAAAAAGCTTAGAAACGGCAGCCCAGGTCTTTTCTTCTTTTCCACCCCTCGGTCTTATGGGGTGCGTTTTTAACTCAGCCTGGGCTCGGTGCTGCTCTCCAGGGACCCGGGGCCTCCCGGGGCCCGGGCCCCCTCCCGGCCCGGTCGTGGCTCCTGGGGCCTCCCGGGGCCTCCCGGGGCCCAGAGGCCCGGGCCCCCTCCCGGCCCGGCCGCGGTGTTACCTCATGGTTCGGAGTCCCGGAAAGAGGGCGGGTCTCCCAAGATTCCTGTTTTTAAGCGGTGTCCCAGAGGGTGTACCCCTTTTACCTGATTGGCCAGCTTAGCTGTTAGTTCCAAAATGGATTAACAATTGGTTTTTCCTACTATTTATGCTAAACCAATACAACATTTATTACATAAAAATTGACATAAAAGGATTTTCTATAGTTATGTAGGAAATAAGCTGTTGATGACTTTATTTCTACAATAATTTTAACCATCTGGACCAGTACCCTGGGCCATTTTAAGTGATACAGCTCTTATTGCAGTTGTTACTACTGCAACTTTGACAATTCTCTCCTGAATAAAAAATTCTTATGCTGTAAAATACCCTCCCTATCTATAGTAACAGAGGTAGAATTCAAAATTTCAGCCACCATACAGGAGATCTGTTTTGGTTTATAAAGGCCTCTAAGATCCTCAAGTCCAACTGTTAAACTCGATACTACTGTGTTCACAACTAAACCATGTCCCCATATGCCACATCCACACATTTTTTAAACTTCCAGGGGTAGGGTTTCTGCCCCTTCTCTGGGATGCCAGATGCAATCAGGGCCTGACCACTGTTTCAGTGAAGGAATGTATTCTAATATCCAATCTCAACCTTCTCTGACACAGCTTGAAGCCATTTCCTCTCACCCTGTCACTTCTTACTGTGGAGACGAAGCTGACTTCCACCTTGCTAAAACCTCCTTTTACAGGCAGTTGTAGATACTGATAAGGTCGCCCCTGAACCTTCTTTTCTCCAGGCTAAGAAATTCCATGTGACTCAAAGACTTGCCACAGGAAAAGGATATTTTTTATGCAGTGTTCAGGCTAAACAAAACTGTACATAATCATGGAATTACAGGGAAACAAACACTGAGGGTTGAAAGACAGTAAAGAGTGGTGGGGAGGTGATAATTATTGTTGATGAATGATAAAATCTGGTCAGTAACTGATTGTTCTAATTTTGTGCAAATATCTGCACCATTTAGACATGCTGAAATCATTGTGACTGATGCTACTAAAAAAAAGTACCTCTAAATTCCTCAAATAAAACAGTCAGATGCTAGTGGCATAGCTTTTACATAGAAAAATTATTAATTTTTTTTGTCTTTTAGCAGTATTCAAATGACAGTAGGCATATAAGAAAAAAGAGGAACGATATAAAAGCACCTAGATGAGAATTTGAAATTATCTTTGACTAATGCTCTAGGAATCTTTAGTTTTCACTTAAAGTTCCTAGTCAAAACCTTTAGGCAAGAGAGCACCTTCAAAACCTATCTATTACCTAATTTTTTTTTCCAGAAAACAGCAAGAAAAAGCTTAGAAAGCATATTTTCAGGAATGGTGAGCAGAACTGAGAAACAGAACTCATTAGTAATAAGACAAAGCCACCACTGAATTGTTGAATAAGAGGGAAAAACACTTTCGGGGTACATAGATGTACACGGTCAATTCCTATGACTACCAGGTCTGTTAGTTCATTCAAATTGCAAAAGCTAGGTAGCTGTGCTTTGTAGGAGTTACATGTCCTGAAATATAATGCATATTTTCATTTACCCAGAATCTACTTCATGAGATACGTTAAACAGAATAATCTGAAATATTTGCTTGGAATAAACAGTATGGTGTGCTTAGTACTCTATTTTTCTTGCTTTGTTTTCTTAGAGCATGAAAAGTATTGGTTGATGGGGTTACAGAACAATTTAACTTCTTGTCTATTCATAAACATGTGACCAGTCATTTTAGCTCTGTATTGTATATATGTGCTCTGTGTAGCATTGGCAGAATAGAAGGTTTTGAAAGAGAAATGGATGATGAAGAATGAATAAAGAACAGCCATACGTGTTAAAATGTATGAAACTTTCAATATCTGCAAACATTTTTCATGAATAAGCCACCATAGCGCATTAACCTTGGGTGTTACGAACCGCTGTATAACAGTAAAGTGAAATTGCCATTTATTTCTGCAACATATATCCAGTAGCAGAAAGTCTCCGGGTTCTGGGTGAAGAGCAAACTGCATATTTGACCCATGCCAATAAGCTTTAAATTCCATTACAATTCTTGATACATCAGTAAACTCGAATAAATATTAACGGACTGCTTGAGAACAGGATAAGAAATTACACAGAAGCATTTAATTTCCCATTCATAGAAATGTAATATAATATTGTACTGACATGCTTAAAATAATAATTACAGAGATATGTTATCAATTTATTTATTTTTTAAGATGAAGTGTCAACATTTCCTTTGAGTTTTTATCTAAAACCTTGTAATTTTGATCTTTTAAAGTCACAATCATTCCACAAATTAAAATAAAAAAGGTTAAAAAAACCCCAAATTTTTTATGAAATTACTTTTTGATAGGAAAAAAATGTAGAATCACATAATTTTAATGGACCATAGGAGATGTGGATAGATTATTTCAACTGTTTACATAGCTGTCTAACCTTTAGCAATATTTCAGTTACACAAAATGCCCTCTTCTAAAACTGATTTTAGTCTAAGAAGACAAACTAAATTTGAAGTGTCAGGTGTTTGTATTGAAAATTTAAAGAGCCATGTTCATTCAGCTGCACTGTGACAAGGCCAGGTAGAAAGAGTAATTGGGGGACTGATTAAAACAAGGATATGGTGTAAACAGAAATGAAACAGATTGTTCTAAGTGATATTATAGTTCTCAAAATTTATGGCCTCAGCTGCAAAAGTAGGAAGATTATGTGAAATCATTCTTCCTTGAGTAGGAACAGCTAAGTCACATCTCTCTTTAAAACTGAACATTTAAAGAGTTAATACTACAGCTGATTCCTAACACTTTTGAGGCATTTCTGTCTTTCTATAAAGACTGTACTTTCTATAATCCATTCTACCAGTGTCCAGTTTACTATGTGATACAAATAGCTTCTCATTTTTTCTTGCTTTGCCTATTATTGTGTCATCTGAAAATGTAGTCATTGAGAGCTTCATGTCTCTTTGGGATACTCAAGAAAAAGTTACATAACGCCTGTCTTGGTAACAATATGTGCAGAAGCCCCCTGTGGATAATGGTGCTGTGTTTGATTAGAACTCACTGTGGGCCGGTCATGTTTGGATAAGTCACTAAGCTAATTGTTAATCTGCTGACTGTGTGCTCTGCTGGTATTGGACATCATGAGGTTTTAAGTCAGAATTCCGTGCTGTACTAAGTCAACCCCCTTGCAGAACTATATAACATACATCTTCTCTATATTTGCATTTATTAGTTGCAAAAGGGTCCACATTTATTACACTAATCCTTTTTTTTCACCAGTTTTCAATGAAATATTTTGATTAAACATTTCTAGATTAAAGATTAAACATTTCTACCACTCTTTAATTCTTCAAAAATATGGTTCTGTCTAATTTTTAGCTAAAATAAAGTGACCTAAATCATGTACATCTTCAGTGCCACTGGCACAGAATTAATACTTTCTTTTTTCAAAGATTCTACACTAGCACCACAGTCTCCATGAAAAGGTTGCCAAATTTATTTTCCAAAGACACTTGAATGCTAAGCTGCTCACAGTTGTTTTAGAAATAGGAGGTGAAGTACTTTGAATAAATTATTGCTGAGCTCTGCATATAGAGATGTTTCACACGGCTAAAGAGTGATTGTATAAAAAGGAGGGCACAGGATGGGATTTATCTTCTATCTTTCATCAGCTCTGCAGAATCTCAGGCTATGAAAAATACTGAACAGTCATAGTTAAAATAAAAATCGCTAATAGTTAAAAATAATTCTAGAGTTTCCTTGAGAAGCTGAGAAAACCCCATTATCCCTTGGAACTATGTTTTCTGACTCTCAGAGAGGCACAAATCTGGATCAAGAGGCAAGGCAAATAACATCTAAGCCATCTTCCACACACACCAGCCCTGTCACATTCCACATGGAATAAACTTCCTCCTGCAGCTGCTTTGTTCTGCTTCTAGATCAGAGCAACTTATGGATTCAAGCAATGAAGGCACAGAAATACAGATGCATATGTAGGCTTGCACAGTACTGTGTGAATCTTGGTGGAACAAATGGAGCTACAAAAAAGCCCTGTTATTGTACTGTTGTAGGCTTAGTTTTTGAGATGATACCTCAGTGTGCTTAATCCTATAACAAAAAACAGCACTTGTGGCAGGACTGAAAATGTATTAAATTGCAGAAGTGAAGAACCAAAATAAGGACATAATTTAACTAGCAATTTAAATGAAGGATTTGGGTTTTTTTTTCAAAACAAGTATATTCAATATTCTTGGAGATCTTTTCACTGGAGAAAGATAACTGTTAAAATCTATTTTGTTAAGCAATTCTAAGAAGTAAAAAAAACATTCTTATTTTCTATTCTGCACTGGGAATGTGATGATTTTTCCTACATTTGGAAAAATTAAAAGGCACCAAAGTAAAAAAAAGAGATGCAAATCTTGGGAGAATTTCAGTTTAGAGTAGGTGTTTTGAGGACAAAATTATCTGTCAAAAATATATGCTTTAGCATCTGCTTTCCTTCTCTTTCCTCTAGACTGAGAATAGTGTGGCTGGCCTAGTCAGGACCCTGCTATGCCACTGCTCTTTCACAGCAGTAACTGAAATGGGTGAACTATCACATTTTACTGTGTTGTTTTAAGGTGATACACTGGGTCTCAGAATTGTGCAATAGAGGGCAAATTCAGCACAAGGTACATGTTGCTATGCTTTGGTTTAGCATTTAGTATAATCCCATAAATCCAGGAACTGGAATTTTCCCTTACACTTGCAAAAAAATGCTGGAATAAATTTAAGGATAATTTCTAAAGCCCACATAAAGGAGAAAAAAAAGTACTTATACTGAGGTTTTGTGCATGCACAGGCAGTGTCTTGATTGAGAGGCACATCACTTTTCTGAACATGAAAATGCACAAAAATCTTACTGTTGATGAGCAAAGTAGTCACCATTCCCTTTTTACTAAATTGGAAAAGTTGAAGAAGATTGATTTGGCAGACATAGTTTTTTATTTTTTTTTAAATCACTGAGTATTTTTGGCTCCCAGTTAACATTTCTCAAGAGAAATGTAATAGGAAGCAGACATGCACACACACAGGTCCACCTAAACTCCCGGTTTTGTACTCAGTAGCAAATTTAAATGATAGTTTTCAACTGTCACTGCAGTTTTTCATTAGAAGGATGTCACCCTTGCCCTGTGGCTTTAGGACTGATTCAAAGGGTGCCATCTGCTTCTTCAGGACTATTACTCTGTGCAGTACCTCCAGTTTTCCTTGGAGGCTGCTTTATCTAAGGCTGCCTTGTGTATCTTACATAATCACATATTTTTAAGACAGGATGGATATGGCTACAGATGGCCAGAACTGCACCTCTAGGAGAGGAATTCCCTGTGCTTTTCCAGACCTAGTAGTTAAATGTGTGCTATAGTATACAAGTTAGTATGCTACTGTAAATATAAATATACAGCAGATGGGAAAAGAGGGAGAACCATTTTGGGTAATAAGTTTATATAACTTGGGAATGTAAAGAGCACATCTGGTACAGATGAACAGCAATCAGGAAGTTATGACAGGGGAAAAGGGGAGAGAATGCTACAATAAATTGTGTTAAATGAGTTTTTCAAACAACGAAAGTTATGGCCCTCTGAGCCTGGGGAAGTGGTTTGTTCAAAGCACAAAGGAGGGTAGAATGAGCCCAAGCCAAAGAATCTACTTGGATCAAGATCCTGCTTAATAAATGAAATGAAAAGGTCATTCACAAACCACTACATTCCAAATGCAGATGGATATGTGGGTTACATTATCTGGAAGCCTCTGAAACAACCTAAATGAAATGCAGGTTATTTTTGGAGAAAATAACTGGCAAAGGAGGAGGTGGATATATATATATATATACGTTGTGAGAATGTCGTGTAAAATCTTTCCCACCATCAGGTCACATATTTCAATGTATTTTGATTCTTTTGTTTGAAATACTCTGGTTTATTGTTATTTGAAAAGTCTGTTTGCTTCTCTTGGATATGCATTTTATGGATTTCTTATTGGATATTTCATGCTTTTGGAGTATAAAAGGAAGGTGAAGTTTCCTGACATTAGTGGCCAAGCAAAGCAAAAAATTCAAAGCAAAACTATTGTAATGCTGAGGGCAACTACCAAAGCTAAGGAATAGCTTAGATGACTGCCCCAAAGATTTGCGGAACATTAACAACAAAACTTTGCGGCCACCTTCTTTTGCAGACAAAATCCAGTCTCTTCTGTTACAGTTACTTAATTTGTTGTCCTGTCCATTTAATTGAACAAGACGAACATAAGCAGCTGAATTAGTGTCTGCAATTCAAATATCAGAGCTCAAAGGTAAATCTGATGATGGTTGATCACAAATATGTAAGAAAGTATTATTCTTTCATAGTACCTTTGCTTTTAGAGTATTAAAAAGAATGCAAATAGCCATCTTTCAAAGGACAGAAAACAGAAATAGGACCTTAGGGCATCAGTTCAAAGTGTCAAAGCAAACATTTCAAATGATGATGATAACACACAATAGGAAAAAAGTATTCACTCGAAAATAATCTATTTATGTGGTATGGGGCTCTGGGGAAAGAAGCAGGTGATCATAAAAAGAATTGCATTTTAGTGTATAAGCCAAAAATGGCTGAGTTAAGGCTGAAAAGCATTCGAATTCTGCCATTTCATGTATTATGGACCCCTGTTTTTATGACCATAACATTTAATGGAGGGATTTTGCTAGTAAAAAAGCAAATGGAGCCCTTCTATTCCATCCTCCCCTATTTCCCATTGAAATGCTACCCAGTGCCTATAGATCTGAAGTTGAGAAATATGAGAGAGCAAAGCCACAGCTGGAAGGAGAAGGAAACATATGGTTTTTTCCCACTTAGGAAAATTGTCCCAATTAAAAGAAAGTATTCACCACAAATAGGGCTTAGAAGTTGAAATGTCACATTTTTCATAGACTGAAAGTTAAGTGCATGATTCCTATTCAGTTGAAACAGGCTTCTATATTATTTTAAAGTGTTTCATTTTTTTTCAGATCATTTTAGTCTCTCAATCACAGTAGCCTGGATTTTCAAATGAGAGCTTCTTACATACAATAAACCCAAGATTTTCAATTCTGTAAAGGTCAGTGTGGGCATCTACCATTTTGAAGCTTTTTTCCCCAAACTTGTTGCTTTATGAGAACCCTCTCGAAGCAAGTCCTGTTGCCCTGAAAGGTATTCAATCTCACAAATTTGCCTTTGTCAAGAAAACAAAATGATAATGTCCAACTAGGTCCATCACATTCATGACATGGACCTCTTCTGTGTCTGTTGCTATGCCCTATTATCTGCTTTCTGGTTTTCTCATTTCCAAGACCCATTCTTGTGCAGATTTCAAAGCTGTTGCTGAGAGCACAGCACTGCTGAGGGGCTGAAGAGCCACAAAGGCTCTGCTTTTCCCTTTCTAAGCCTGAGCTCTTCAATCCCCAATTCCTCCTGCATCCTCTCTCTGTCTTTTCTTCACCTTCCAGTCCATATTAAGTATCGCAGCTCTCCTAATCTAATTGCATTACTGCTTTTTTCCTTCTCTCTTCATGGGATTCAGGGGTAGAAACAAATAATAAGGAGAAAAAGTGTTTTCACTTTCAAATCCAGCACCTTACATTGTAATAGGATTTAAGAACATGGAAGTGTAATTCCAGAGGAAGTGCTGTTTGCCCCTGAAAAAGGCTCATTTTCTCTCTGATCGTGGGTAGTTCTCCCTGCTGTCTGCACTGGTACAAGGAGTTTGTGAGCTGACTGAACATGCTTACAGCACATGAAAACTTGAGAGAGTCTGCCACCAAATTCTTAACAAGTGCATATTGAACTAGGAACTTCTCTGTTGTACCTTTATATTAGGTTTCCTGGCAAAATCTCTACTGCAATCATGTCAGCACCTCTGTCCACATTTCAATGTCCAGTTTCAAGCTCTTTCAAGGGCAGAGTTCCTTTTGTAATTTTTTGTCAGACTCCAAGGAGCAATAATTTATAGGTAATATGTAAACCAAAGACCTAAGAAGTTATGCAGTGAATTTATGAAAATCTAGCTTATTAACCTGTACATTTTCTGTGAATGAATATATTATTTAAGTCAACTCACATAACACATGCAGTACACCTAATCTCTCAGTGCACTTACTAACTTTAATATAGCTCTGATGTTAACACCAATTTAGTAAGTAAGATCTACTTTGCTACATATATCACATATATACCTTCCAACTTATTTTGAAATAATTTTTCATTCAAGACCCTTCTATAAACTGGATTGCATCATGTTACCACTGCACTACACATTTCTGTACACCATTTCCCACAGAGCAGCTTTAACAACTGGAAAATTTTCAAACATGTAACTGCTATATTATGTTGTCTAGCAAATTGACAAAATACGTTTTCTCTGTACAAAGTGCAGGTGTGGGCTGGAAACAGTTTCAGAGACACTATCACTGACCAAATATTTTGGTTCTGTTTAATAACCTGCAACACAGAGCTCTACTGCTCACTGTACTCAGCAAAGTTCTTTCAGTCTCTACATTCATGTGGGTAAGCCAGACCAGGAGGCATCTGAAAGAAGTCAAGAGAGATAAGTTGGGAGAGATGCCATTTTATCTGCCTTCCCTAAGTTCTCTTCTTTTGTGTGTTTTATAAGGATACTATAATTTGGAATTATTTTCTCTGTCCCTTTATGCCCTTTTCATGAATATTTTATCATTCATTTCTAGTTGGGCTGTGAAAGAAGGAGAAAGTGGTTCTTTCTACCTGTCAGTGAACATAAAATACAGCTAGGAAGGAGAAGGTAGAACCCCTTGGCGGTCCTCAGGGCTCTGCTATTGACAGAACACACGATTCAGGGCTCCCTGCTGCTATTGCCAGCATCCTAAAGGTCTGCCACATGAACCCACACGTTCTCCAGAGACAGCTTTTCATGGGCTGACAGAAGAGTGGCACCAGCTCATATTACTTTATTGTTAAAGCACTGAGGCATTTGGGTGCTCTGTGGAAAAGCAGGTCACTTGTTTTGACAGGATGGACAACAATATGAAGATAGACTGTGAAGAATGACATAAAAATCATTACTCGCCTTTATCATAACTGAAAGCTTTGTAACTACTCTGTCAGTCACCAGTATCTTAAATGCCTGTCTCCCTGAGATAAAGGGGCTGATTAAGATTTTGCTTTTATGAAATATCCAGTCATCCATACACTTAGTTTTGTTTTATATTGGAATAAGAAAATCCCAGCCGATGCTTCCTGCATATACTTCTCTTTGCATACCTCTCTATGCTGCTGAACTCCTGCTCTGTTCGTTTATCTTTGCAAAAGTGTCCTTAACTGCAATGGATTTCACATTTGTTACTGAACTTGGTTTGCTAAGCCAGCAGCAAGCAAAGTTGAAACAAGTTGTCAGGTACTGAGTCAGCATTACCAGCTCTAACACAGAAATAAAAAGTAAGATATAAGATGCCTGAAATAAATGAGCTAAAGAAACGAAAAGTGGTAAAATCAGTCTTATCTATTACTTCATATGCATTTCACAGACTGCATTTTGTCAATAACTGGAGCATTCACAACATGCTGTAAAAGTGCAAAGTACTTTATAAAGACACCTTCCTTATAAAGACTCATGCTACAGATAGTCTGATATTCAAGGATAAAAACTTTGCTGGAAATTATAGCATAGAGATGATGTGGATACAAACAGCTGAGGGATTGGTCCCAAGATTTTAACAAGTTTACAACTGCTTGCTTCACATATGTGTGCCTGAATTTAACTTACAACTTTGATATTTTAATTTGTTCATTACATGTGTAAGTAAAAAGACAAAAATGAGGAAAAGAGGCATAAACCTATACAGGAGCCTAAGTCTTCATGGTGTTCCTGCCTTCATCCAAGTAAATGAAGTAGAGCAATGTGTTAATACAAGGCAGAAGGTGCCATCAGTGCAGTACAGATTTAGTATAAGTTAACACAGTAAGGTCAGACCTGTTATAATTAAAAAAACCCATTAATTTCTTCCTTTATTATGCACTGATTCTTCTTTCTAAGAAAAACATGATTTTGCAGAAGAATAAGCAACCTATATTCTCAGTGCTCAATGACTCCTCAGAATTTCTCTTTCTGAGGGAGTGATTTATACATAACCGCTCTGGGCATTTGTACCTTGCCATTCATAGTTTTCAATTTGATGGTTTGCCATTTGCCTCTAATGAAACATGAGTACCTAATAATCTAATTCTTCATAACAAGGTTTATATACAGCAATACCTGTATTTTGTCTTAGAACCCTAACTTGGGTCTTTCCACAGGAAATCCCTATAGTTTAGTAACTGTTTTTTACAAAAAAAGTGGTTTTTTTCTTCTAGCAGAAATATTATGACTTATTCCCTTGTGGGTATAAGATTAGTGGAGCTCTCATTCCTGATCCCAAGTGAATTCCAGCTATTCCTAGTTAGCTCCCCATTACTGGATGATGTCCTTCTGACTTTCCTGATTCACAGTGAACTCATCCCAGTATTTCCTTCTACTGATGAGACACACTGATCTTTTCTCCCTTGACCTGTCTCAGGATAGTGATAACGACACTGCCTAAATTATTCCAAATGTGATTTGTACACCATTACTTCACCCTTCATGTGCGCATAAATCATACTTCCTTTATAATCAGGTAGAAATTCTGTACAGTTTATGCCCAATCTAAATGCATCACGGAAGGCATGTATGGAGGGGCTTCCACTAAAGCAAGAGCAGGCCTTTGAATAAAATATATTTCCATGTGTTATTTTTATCTCGCCACTGAAGGTTTTTTGCTTTCTTCTATTTCACATTTCTCTTACCTCAAAAGCAATACACAATCATGCTTGTTGAAATGTGAGAAGGAAGCTTTGGTGAAATGGAAGAAATGACCTTTCACTTACTCATCCTTAAAAAAACAAAAATCTGTTAGATGTAAATTTTCAGATTAAAGCTAAGGAAAAGAGTAAAAAGGGAATAAAAAATTATCAGAGAGAAAGAAAATGGAACTGATATTTTGGGGAAGTAAGTTATCAGGACATGTAAACCCACAGGTAGAACTCATCCCTGACCCAGACAACTTCTTGGGATATAAAGTCAGCTTACTATTTCATAGGACCTATTTTATATGTCATATGTTCATGTAAAAAAAAAAAATCCATCTAATATTCTGCAAACAACTAGGCTGTAAGAGTGGGCCAGGCATAGCTGTTGTCTTCAGTGTGGTGGTTTCAATGATTTCTCTTTTATCTACTGTAATCAGAGTGTTTTCTCTGATATGACTAGTGTGGAGCCAGCCTCTACTCTCCAACCCCATAGTGGTGTGGAAGTGATTCAGTTCCTGCAAAGAGCCTCTTGAACTGCACTGAAATATGTGGTTAAGGACTTCTGTGCTACCACTGAGCCCATGAAACATCAGTGTGGCTATGGACTTCAGAAGAACTTGAATTTTGAAGTAAAAATTTTAAAAACCTTATTTTGTGATGGATTTTAATTTTCTTTCCTTTTTTCCTCCCCCTGAACAATCCAGAATAACATTATAGTCAGGAAATTGTATGGAAAAATGTATTCCTCACAATCCTTAATCTGAATTACATTACTAAAATCATAGGCTTGTGAACAAACTAAATTTTGCTGGTACGTGGCAGCAGGGACAGTATTTAGTACAGCCTCATTTGATTGATGATCTAATTTAGATTTTAATTGCTCACCAATCAATTAGGAAGATAGGAGAAATATAAAGGCTGCTGTGAAAAATGTTTGCCTCTTTCCTTGGTTTTACTCAAGCAACAGTCTTGTGGATCAGATTAATTGCCATGAGATTCCTCATCTTTACACTTTGGTCCAGTGAATACTTCCAGTCATCACTGTTCACCTAACTCCATCAGAACAAGAAGAGATACATTAATTTGTAACAGCCAGAGGCTTGGTCTAATAAAAATAAGAAACCTCCTGAACCAGGTGACCAGTTCAATCAATGAAGTTTTTCATAGTTCCAAACTTAAAAATAGCTTGCATTTGACTTGTAACGAAAGTTACTAAGAGAATATTTTTTCTTTCAATATTTTTTCCTTTCAATTTGAAGAGCAACCCCACCAAAAAACAACCCCTTGGGACACTGGATTTCCAAAAGTTTAACTTTATCTGAGAAGCACACTTTTTTCCCAATCTTCTTTCAACATGGGAAAGTTCTTTGGGAAAAAAAAAAAAGCTAAAATCCTTTTTGAGATTCTTTGTGGATTTTATTTTTTGTTTGTATGATTTTATAGTAGTAAAATAATTCAGCTTGACAAGTACATGTCTTCCTCTAGGGCTGGTCATTTGAGATGGCAAGCCCGCCGAGAAAATTAACCTGAATTATTTCATGGTAAAAAATGAGCTCGAATTTTCTCTAAACTTTCTCCTTCTACCCCGATATTCATGTACAGAAGACAAATCACAGGGTTAAATTTGTTAAAAACACCCAAACAACTGACTTGTTTTTATGATAACTACTGGCCTCTACAGATGACACTGATGACTGCTGAGTTGTGCTGCTCAGTTCTTTAATCTGTCATAACTGAGGGCTGATCTACTTTGGATTAATATGTAAGGTTTGCCTCTTTTGCAAAGTACGTTTTCAATCCATTGCAACTAAAACATTGTCCATATTGCCTGGTCACAGTGGCTTTCAACTACACCTTGGAAATGAAGTAGCTGAATTATACAGTTCCTTTTTGCTCGTTGGTGGGCCATTCTATATATGATACTGATTTTTATTAATTTGCTAGTGAACCTAATGATCATTGAAAATGAAAAAAATTAAAAAATCAGGTGGGATATCAATCTTAGCTCTTCATTTACCCGTGATGGGGCATTTGCCAGCCCCGCTGAACCTTCTGCATCCACTTCTATACTGGTACTTTACATTTCCCGTCGTTGCTTATCCTTACTCATCCTGGGAGACAGGATTGCTCACTGGCTCTGGATATTAGATCAGAGACATTTCTTCCTGAATTGCATATGTGTGAAAATGCCTGCGAATCTGGTGACATTTTATGCTGGGTACTCTACGGCTTTGCCCGTTGTAGGCAGCTATGTAAGCAGACTGTGTTCCCCAAAAGGTTAGCAGATAATACAGTAGAAATGTCTGAGATTACTGACCACTCTGCTAAACACCCTTCTGATTTGGAGAATTCATAGAAAGCAAAGAAGTTTTCTTCTCACAGAAAAACTTCTTACCCCAAAGGGCTAAATATCCTGAGGATTCAGTATTATGAAGCTAAATAAAATGAGTGTTCAGAAATCAATTAGCTTTGTAGTGCACAGAATCTGTGGGATTAAGCAAGCTCTAAAACTGGAGTAAGAGAAAACAGTGGGCTGGTCTCCTACCAATGGAACCCTGTTGTCAAATCAAGTTAGAATAAATTAGCAAAGAGAAAACTCTGAGAGGCCTCTAAAATCTGCTCTGGAATTTTTTCTGTGCTTAGAAAAGAAAGGCATAGCGCCTGGACTTCTGAGCTCTGAAGGAAGGAGCATGAGGCACCCATAACTAGTTGGAGAGGCTAGAAAGTTTATTTTTTCTTTCATAAAGAAATAATAAAAAAAATTGTCAACATAATTTAATGAAAGACTCCTGGCAGGAAAAATTCTCACACTCCAGTAATCTCAGCATTCAACAAAATGAAGCTCTTCTGCCCTCAGCAAACATGAGGGCTGGTGATATGTGAATATCTGAGGGGATAATTTGCAGAGACATAATCTTGCCATGTGGTTATGGTTGCATGCACACTATGTTTGTTTTGCTTGCACTAAATGCTGAAGGCTGGACGGCTTCAGAGGTAAGGCATATCGGGTCTCCCAAGAAACTCAAAGCTGAGGAGGCATTGGTGCTTCATTGGTTATGTGCAATCAGCCCCAGCAGATTTCTGAGGCACATTAATAATCAGAAAACTGCTGAGCCTCTAGTTATGTTGACAGAGATGCAATTTGTTCCAGCCAAATTCCAGCCTGCACAAGCTTTCTGGTGTTGAATGCTTGTCCTTTGTTGCAGACAAAAGGCAACTCTTCTTCTGCTCTTAAAGTCACAGTAGTAGTTTTGTGTGGGATCTCCATTTAAACACTATTTCAAAGAGAAGCAAGACAGAGAGCAAATAAACCATGGGTAGCTTTGTAGCTTGATTTCACCAAACTACCTCAGGGACCCAGGAGGCTCAATGTACCTAATAATAGAACTAGTCCCGAACTTCAAACTCTAAATGGCAAGAGCCTACTTGCTGTGTTAAAAGAAAATAACCTTTGAAGAAAAGAAGGGAATGAGGACCACAGATACATCTTTACAAGAGAAAAATGTCTCCTACACCCCATTCTTCACAGTTTTCCTCTTGGAATTCTGCAGGTCTGAACTTACGCAAGGATTGGTTCTATATTTTCTGTGAAAAAAATTTATTTTGACTTACTTGCCTTGCAGCAGGTAAGATAAAGCTTGAGGTGCAACTGAAATTCAGCCAAGCAGCGTATAAATAAATGAGTGGTGAGATTAGCTGTTGTAAGAAAAGCAGTTGGGATAAGAGCAACTTCACCAGGAAGTCATCATCTTAAATTAGTATAGCTGTGGTATAGTAGTATAGAGTGAGAAAAAAATTAGTAAGAGCAAAGGGTTGATAAAAGGCCAAATATATTTGCTTTCTTTGCTTACCTCTAATATTTTCCACAATTATCTATTTTTCTTATAATATGAACCTCAAACATACTGTTTGCCAACATTTTCTGTCTTTGAAGCCAATCATTGGGATGTTGCATGGCAAATAACCTAGTACAGGTAAGAGTTTCCTCTGTAGGTGACCCTGAGGCATGCTCTCCCTTTAGCAACTGCAATGCAACATGCAGCTTCCAAGCTGGCATCTTCCCTCTAGCTCTGTCCTCAAAACTGCATTTTCTCACAAGGACATGGGTCACTGTTAGAGAAAAATAATTATCATGTCCTTGTTGGCTAATAGCTAAATCAAGCATGCTTGTGCTGTGTCTGAGAAAATGGCTTAGTTATAAGCTGTTGCTCTCTGGGGAGGAGACATACTGTTTTTCTTAATGTTTTTAAAGCCCTACATGAATTTATGGTGCAGTGCTAATTATGACTAATCAGTGTATCCTCTTAGTTTGGAGGCATTCACTGAATGATACTACAGACTCATGATGATAAGCTCTATGGCAATGAATCATACACTTAATTGGTTGGCTGGGCCACCTCTGGAATCCACTGATACTTAAAAATCCTTCAAATGTGACAGTAAAACAAATGCTGGGAGACTCTAAACCGCCCCTAGTCACACATGGAGTCTCTGAAGCCCTCCCTCATTTTGTATTCTGTGTACGTTAACTCGCTATCCATGTCTCTTATTTCCTTGCTGGCACCATGGCGAAGTCCTAACTTGGCTCATGTTCCTTCTCTCAGGAACTGTTATGACTGTATGCCCATCTGAAAATGGGAGTGCTTGAGGCCAGTCCTTTCAGCAGGGCTACCCTCGCTGTCTCACTAGTAGTTTTAACAACTGAGAGCATCCCAGGATGTTCTGGGTCTGTTGCTTGCCCTTTTCCTGTGTTGTCTCATGTTTATTAGGAAAACAGCCTCCTTCCTGCAACAATGTGGTTCAAAGTCTGACAAGGAAGCAGAAACAGCCTTACTGCTAGGATAAATTTCCTAGGCTGGCTAGGCGAGCCATTTGACCTCTTCTGTCCATTCAGTGATCCTGAAGTAGACAGATAGTAAGAAGAGGCGATGAGGTGGTAGATGAGGAACCTTGTGGCTGAACACTCCAGTTCTTTTTTATTCAGTTAACGCTTTCACAGGAAAACCCTCTCTGACTTCAGTGGAAAAGGAGCCATAATGCAGACTGAATAAGGAGTGATTAATTTCTTCAGAACTTGGCCCATTCCTCACTTCCTCTTAGCCCATGATTTTTTTTTTTCAGAAGCTCTAGATCTCGTTTCTTTACATGTACAGCTGAGTGTACAGTAAACATGACTTGTTATCTGGTGCTGGATGTGTCCTGAAGGCCAACTATAAGCAATGACTAGTTTCTGCCTTTTTATGCATTTTCACATATTATTCACACTGGAGACTGAGCCTGGTATTGGCTCTTCCTGAACAAATTGAGGAATGATCTGAGCGCCAACTCTTTTGATCTGGTAGGTGAGTAATCTGCTCTCACATGAGCATTCTAAAAGAAAATGAAATTTCTGATCAGTAAGCAGAGAAAGTAGGGTTTTTTTTGAGTTCAGAGAAGGAAATGCAGCCCACAGTTATCAGCCCTGGGGCTGAGGTGGAGACAGAATTTAGACCTATTGCAAAATAACAGTACACTGCTAAACAATCATAAAACCAGCCCTCTATTTTATACTTGCTGCCTCAATCTACAGTAGGACAAGCTTTGTTTTCAGAAACACAAATAATGTTTTACTGGAGAAGAGGCAAAATACAGAAGCAACTCTCCTGCCTCAGTTCTGCATTTGTAAAACAGAAGGGATTGTTTTATGTGCTGGTTGCGCTAATCTATTTTAACTGAAATTGTAATTGTAAATGAAATTTATAGAGAAGTGTAAACTTCAGCTGAAATTGTTTTTTAAAATCTGTGTATGAGCCGCTAGTGTGGAAGCACGAATTTTTCAGAACTACTAATGTTGCAAGGGAACAAATCATTCTGAAAGACAAGAGAAATGCAAAAGACCAAAACCAAAATCAAGCAAAAGCCACCCAACCAACCAACCAAAATAGAAAAATCCCAAAAAACCAAGAAAGAGAACAAATAATAAACTGATTTCCACAGCTCATGGTAATGATTTTATTACTGTTTTTATACCCATTTACAACCAACATTTATATAGAGAACTTAAGTCATTTCCTTAGAAATGTCTGAAATTTTTACTGAGCTTTCTCTAGATGCCATCTGTTTTGGTGATAAGACCTGTTCTTTTCCTTCCATATTGTAATTCCAATGTAATATAGTCTTTCACCTAAAGCTGCAACCACAAAGCAGAGCAGTATTTGCTGACTTTAGAAAACGATTTTTCAATTTTTTCAGTCCTATGTTTCTCCTAACCTCACTGCTAGGCAATCATGGCACTTATAAAGAAGATTTCTGCTTTACTACAATACCAAGATTTACTTCTATGCCTTTTTTGTTAAGGCTTTAGGTGCTCATTTCACAGCAGCTGATGAGGATCAAAGCACAGAATCAACAATTTCTTCCTCCTTGGTCCCTGGTGATGTTCAGCTCTTCATATTTTCTAGATGCAACCTTGTTTTGCTTCACTGAAATATAATGGAAAACCTTGTAGGTTATTCCTAAGCTATCAAACACCTACACTAACTGTCTTCAAATCTTATTTCTCTAGCATTCAAAAGTGGGTGGAGGCAGGCTAAAAATAAAATATAGAAAAAGATGCAAAGTTATAAAAAGCACACAGAAATGGGTGAAGGGGCTCGCAAGCTGCCATACTTGACCTCCATAGTTTCTGCACTGGAAAGATGCTGTTAAACTATATATTGGTTTTTGCCTTTGCCACATATTTCCTGTATGTTTTAGTCAGGGTTCTTAACCCAAATCTTCCACAGCTTATTACTATTTTTTCCTTTTACTGAGTGTCCAGTTGACACAACAGCATCCTTCACAATCCCCCAAACTTGCAGTTTCTGTTTTATATGATACCAAGAAGAGAGAAACATTTTTTTTTTCTTTCTGCTATAGAGGCATTCCTATGGTCATCACCTCAAAAGCCCTGTTGTCTTTGCCAGATTGTTAAGTGAGGAGCGATTCACTCATAGTAATCACACTGTTGCCTTCTCTTTTCACACCATGGGAGACAGATATGATGGAGTTATATCCAGAAGGAAACCACATGCAGGGACAAACTTTTAACTGTTTGTATTGGCAGCCCCTAAGGACACATTCCTGTAATCTAGAAATCACTTCATCAAGACTACAGTTTAGAAATACCAGCTGGTTATTGAAACACTTGCAGAAGATTTATGCCATGCAGAAGAGCATACCATTGGCATTTTTGAATGAAGTGTTGCTATGCTGGATAATAGTGGCGGGCAGCTACGCTGCTATTACTCTTCCTCCTGTGAATTGCAAACTAGATGAATCAACTCCTGTATTAATTATGGGGAGGATATAGGAAAGAGGCAAGCTTATACTGGAAATGGCTATCAGAGTTGTGCCAATAGGCACAAATAATTATTGCTAGCTTGCAAGCAGCACTTTGTAATACAAATAACATTTAATATCTTATAAACGTGCATAGTTAATGTAATATGGTGGGAAACTTTAAAGCTACTTAATATTTCAGGTAGACAAGGTTATATAGACAAGATTGAGAATAGTGTGCACTAAATATTTTTTCTTCTGGTTTTGGGATTACTTGTCACTCAGTTTGTTTTTACTTGACCTGGCCGAAGTGCAGAATGTAGAGTAAGTCCTTAGATATCTTCTATTATTGTTGTGAAGTGCCTTCTTACTATAAGACCATAAAAGAAATTGCTCTTCTACTTCCACTTTGCTCTTAGTCTTGGAATGCTTGACACTGAGCCGTGTGATTAATAACTTCATAATTAACACTGATGTACTTAGGCAGCAAATTCCTTCTGCTTATGAATAGTGAGCCCATGGAATATGCAGAAATATTTGGGTACTGGAATGTACATGCACAAGTCTGAGGCCAGTAAACAAAGTCAATTTGTAAAAAGCATTACTTGTTTTGTGCAATTTTGAGCTTTGATTCATGATATGCTATTAGTTTACTTTATTTAGATTGGAAATATTAAGTGGCACCTTTCTGAGATTATCTTTAAGCTACAAACCTCATTAGCAACACAAGGGCCCATTTCAAAGGAAAATAAGCAAGCCATCCACTTGGAGAGACTCTGCCTTCATCACCTTACCCCTCTTCAGAATTCTTCCCTGACTCATGCCTTCATAGCATTATTGAAATATTACCACTTTTAGATTGTTCAAAGAGCTGTTTACAGGAAGTGTCAAAGGAAATGCTCTTCCAGGTTTCACAATACAGGGAATCCTTCCTGGATCCACTGCATTAAGTGCGGTAAGAACAGTTAGAGATTGTTCACATAATTCTAAAAGTATGTAGACGTTCATAAAGACCCTCAAAATTTTAATGGCTGTGTAGTACCAAAAAACATCACTGAAGGTGTCATTACAATGGTTGCTGTCTGTGGGTTTTCTGCTTGTTTTTGATTTGGCAATGCTTGTGAGAACTTTAAAAATGTTTTGATATGCATTGCCTTTAAATTATTCATTTTAATTAGTCACTGTTCTCCCTAAGTAGTTGATCATGTGATATATCTGTTCTTTGGTTGTATGGTTAAAATAGTAAAGAGAATGATGACATATAATTATTATGAATACTATTGAGTTGACTGAAAATGCTAAATATTTGATTAAAAATTTAATGTCTACTTAGAAACAAAACTATTGAAATTCTTGTCACTATCACCAATTCCATCCATGTTTAATGATTTTCAGCTGCATTTAGTGTGGCTTGATCTGTAGTGTATCAGATAACATGAAACAGATAAATGGGTCATGTTCCTCTAATGTGAAATGGTGGATTAACAAAAACTTATGCTAGAATTTGTCCTGAATCGAAAGCTTCATAGCATTTCCACCAAAACCCAGCAGCTAATTTTTTTAATGCCTTCCATGAGAGTTGGTATGACTTTACCTCACTGCAAACCAATCTTGTGTTTCACTTTGACTATCATCATGATGCTAATCTGTGAAAATATTCACAAGGCTTTTCACATTTCCTTAATACTCTGCTGTGCCAGCATTACGTTTAATTTTGAAATTTTTTGGATGATAATATTTAATCTGATTTTTTTACACTTATGCACAAGCCTCTTTATTTTGTGCTTTCAGCACTAAGGGTACTAGCTCTCAATAGCGGCAAGGCTGCACATTACAGTTTATTCTCAGAACCTCGCATCTGCATGGAAAACATGCTTGTACATTTGCATACTTGTCACATCTGTATATACATGTATCTGGAGGAACATTTCAAGACTCCCTCAGGGATGTTTTCTACTTCCTATTTTTTGCAAGACTTATTTCCTTCTGATGTAAACATGGAAAAGTAGCAGAGAATGGGACTCAAGCAGCTCTGTTTGCAGTCTTCCTACAAAATGTGTATTACAAGCATGAATTTTAACTCCAGGTTAAAAAGTGCATGAGATTAAATTTTGGTGGAGCTGAATTAGGGAGGTTTTTTCTGTGGGTGGTTCAGGCTAATTGCCACTGTTGTAGACTATTTTAATTTTTAAAGTTAGAGAAAAATCAAGCAGTATAAAGGAGAAGAAAGTTCCAATTTTATTGATATCTGGAATGATCAATTCTTCAAATCTATTTCAACAAATAAAATTAATTTTCTGCAAGGAAAGAGAGGCAGATTCTGTTCACCAAAGCTCTATATATCTGACAATATATCAACTCAGTCCCATAGGAGATTCCTTGGACCTCTCCTTCCTCACTTTGAAGACTTTAATCAGTTTTTCGGGAACCAGAAAACAGTGTTCAGAGCTATCTGATTTCAGATTTTTGTTTTGTGGGGACATGAAATGTGGTCACAGGCAAATTCTGCTAATGTAGAAAAGTTCAGATTTTGCATCTGGGCTGAGAGGACTTTGGATCCTCCTGTTCCAATGCCACAGCAAATGACCAGGCTAACACCTTTAGTTTTAGAGGAGCACTGAGACTCTACAGTGAAATGACCCGTGAGGAAAAGCCTTTCCAGCAGCTATTCGTCCTCCTTTGACTTGTACATTGTGCAACAGCAGGACCCCAGTTCAAAGATGGAAGTTATTCCTTCCAAATGGACCTTTGGCAAGCACAGAGGTTGGACTTCTGTGACTTCTGACCTTTCAAAGGAATACCTGGGGAAGATGAAGAGAGGAGGGTTATTTCTTACCAGATGAATTTATTATCATTCTGGACTCAGCTAGAGCACATAGCGTGCTCTTATTTGCAGGCAATAATGGAGTTCCTAGGAATATAGTTGGAGTAGGAGCTGGACAAAGATCTAGGGAAGTCCTCAACTCAGATTAGCAAACTAGATTTCATGTGATTTATGTTTTGAAATACATGTATTGGATAACCTTTAGAAAAAGCAGATTTTCTTCTAATTGTAGTTCTCAGTCTTCACAGTGGGGTGCTATTTCCTTTATATGCGCATACTTCTTCAACTATTTGTCAAAACCATAAGGGTATAAACTTCATTGGATGTTCCCTGTGGTTTTTTTTTCCTGTGTTCCACTCATGGGATAAGGCTACTGAAGACAGGGGTTGCCTGCTATGAATTATCAGGAATCATGGATTCTGTGCTTGTGTAATGCAAAATATCACCTTTTCAAGGAGTCCATCAAACCAGTTTTGGCCTTAACCTCACCTGAATTTGAAGTCAACTCCTCAAAAAACCAAATACTCATCTACAAATGCTCCCACGTTAACAATTTAATGAAAACGCTTGAATCTGATAAAAGGACCCTTCTGTTATCTTTCTCCTCTTTTCCTGCACACACACAAGCATACACGTACATATATACCATCTCTCCTCAGACTCTATTTTGGTCAAGTAACTCCAGCTTTTCACTGGAACAGTAAAATGCCAGACAGACAAAATTGATTTCAATTGAGCGGTAGTAGAGTAAAACTGCAGTGAGTCAGGAAGTGAATCAGAAAGTACAGGTTTGATGGACAGAGAGAGGCACAACAAATGAATGTTGTACACTGTATTTAGAGTGATCACTTTCTAAAGAACTTGCTGTCAAAATTATAGAAGAACTGCAAATGGAGAAAACTCAGCAGAGAAAGGAGAAGAGTATACTATTCATCATCAGCCCTTTATTACTGAATTTTCTAGAATACATATAGATAATATATGTACATAATTCAGATTTTGATTTTGCTATATACATTTTCCATTTTTTGTAGCTTTTTAAGAATAAATAAAATCTAATACTTACATTATGGATAGACACTAGCAAAATGGACCTCTGGCTCTAATTCTGAGATCCAGGACTCACTTGATATCTGATTGGGCAAACTCTGTAGTCATCTGGTGCTTCAATTTGTTTACAAAGAATAGAGTGGAACCACATAAAAAAGATGCATTAGGAGAGTTTGTTCTATATTTATTGAGGGCCTTGAGATTCTGGTATGAATGGTAATGTAAATTCAAAAAGTCATTACCCCAGTAAAAGTGAACACATTTTTAGAAGTTGGTGGGAACTGTAAATATGCCTGTTTAGTACCAGGAAAAAGCAACCACCTTCCAATATTAAATAACTGTCCTTAGGATTTCCAGTTTAATGCCTCCTCCTTTACCCCTTCTCACCCAACAATAGTGCTGTCTCTGTTAACTTACGTGTTCCAAAATGCTTCTACTGCCCTGTGACATTAGAACACCACTCGGGAAGAGAAAAACACTTGTTACAATGGCAAAGTACCCAGTGAAGTGAAACAGGTTTTCTGGGCCTGTCATCTTTCCCACCTCGTGGTAATATGTGCCCAAAAATCCCAAACCCCACAAGTAAAAAAAATAAAAAAAATAACCACCCTAAAGAACCTCCCATTACTAAGAACCTAAGGTCTGACAGCCTCTATCAACAGTGTCAGAAACCTTTTTTTCACAACTTTTTTTATTAATCAGTGGCCATTCATGTCATGAAAATATGTTAAACAAACTGGTCTATGGTTATTGGGGTGGGATTTTGCTTCAGCTAGCATGAAAAGAATTTAAAATAGCAATAAGGATGTGGAGGAGGAAATTTGTTTACTTGCACTTTCACCAGACATCAGGGTAAATTGCCACGACTTCACCAGTACCTTAACACTCGCCTTCACATATCTGTGGCAGCCACAGGGGGCTGCCTTTCTAACTTCAGTTTATAAACTTTTCAACTACCAACACTGTGGTTTACAAGAAATGTTTAAGAAAAACAAATGCAAATATTATGCCTTGTGTCCTTAATAATCTCCTATTAATGTGCACAGGGAGCTCATTGAGCAGGAGCTGTTATGGGTGAGTTGGGAACAGCTGTCTGGCCTTGCTCTGGCTTGAGACTGCAGCCTGCAGGACCCAGATGTGGTGCCTAAAGGACTACGAATTATACAATCACGGGCAGCGTGTAAGTTAAAAGAGTTGCAGAAATTGCTCTTTTGCAACACACAAGAGGATGTGGGGAAGTGTGAAGGTGTAAATTAAAGAAGTCTTCTATATTAACCTGCACCTCTGCCAAGTAAAATGAGCCAGCTTTAGACTCCTTCACAGTCACTTAGGCTCAATTGCACCCACTTACCACTGTTAAACTCGCACTTTCTTGACCAATGTAATAAATAGGTGATGTACGCCCTGACAGAGCAAAATACCTTCATCAAAGGAGCAGTCAGCATCCACCAGTTCCAGGGGCTGAATTTACTCATATGTAGTTTAAGAATGTGTGTTTTTTGCCTGAGACAAAAGGTGTGTTGCAAGAATACCCTGCCTGTCACTTTCTAAAGCTCCTGTGCACGCACGGTGGGCTGGCTGCCGTGAGCTGAGATAATGTTTGCCTCCAGTGAGGAGTGCCATCACGATACGCTGTGTGTGTGAGGAAGATAGAGTCTGATGCTGCATTGAGATCAAGTCCTATTCATCTTATACTGCCAGTGACCAGGGGAGATATGTATACAGTCTTTTCTAGAGATATTTTTTTGTAGGACAGCATCAGAAAGCAAAGCAAATCTAACCAGGTAATTGCATCAAGCAGTGACGGGCTTTCTGCTTTCCTACCAAAAATCACCCCAGTGGGCTGTGTTCATCATCCAGCTTGATGACAACCAGCTTGACCTCAGCAATTTATTACAAGGAACACGAATCTGGCTCAAATAATCTACTTATTTTTTAAAATGAGCAACAGAGAAGAGGAGTGGAGTTTGTGTTAGATTTTTATTGATGTTCTGTAGATTTTTTTTTATGAGTAGCTTTGTACTCAGATGAACATATGAAGGACAAAACATTGCCTTTTCTTTGTCAGGAAATAGGAACTGGTTTGTAAAACAGGCCCAGGGAAGAAGGGACAGCACTTGTACCCAATCTCATCTGGAGGCTGACAACACTAAACCTGGTTTACAAGTCTATCTCAGCTCCTCAGGGCATGGGTAATGCAACTTTAATTAGCCGGTACGTGATTTGGTCCCAAAAGTCTTTCTTAGTGCTTACATCTTATGCTTCTGAGGCACTTTGAAACTTCATTTGGTGCCAAACCCTGTTTCCAGGAGGAGAATCAGAGGGTTCCTGGGGAGATGTTTGTAACATGCTGCAATAAACAAAACCATAAGGTGCATGAACTACTTCAAGAAAGATGAATTAGTTAGAAGGATCTTCTGAGAAAAGTTCACATCTACTTCATTACCTTGCCTTTTATATGTATGTAGATGACACTTCAAACTGTTCCACTTTTTCTTTCCCTCTCCCCTGATTGCCTTGAGAGAGTGTACTTGTGCAAAAAGACTGGGATGCATTTTCTCAGATGGGCTAGTGAGAAGCTATGAAGAATGACTTTCAAGAATGACTTTCCATCCCTTAGCTCATGTAATTGCAGAGCTGAAATGAATTACTTTGAGTTGATGCTGACAGAGAAAAAGCAAAATCCAGTTCAGAAAGAAGACTGTGGGTGGCACTTGAGTCCAACAGGAATTTCTCTGAGGAAATTGCACTTGTCAGGCTGTTTTCTGTACTCTACAGGCCTGTGTGAATAAGGTGGCTGCCCTGTTTTTAGGACAGCAGTGTTAAAATTAGGAAACTAATGCTAGACACCTGCACTTCCCACATCAGGAAAAACACAGATGAAAACAGTAGAGCAGAGCAGATGTTAAATAGGCTAAATTACTCCCTCTGAAACACAATAATGTATGCATATATTGTTTTTTGCTTCACTGGGTTATGGGCACCCTTGTCCTCCCAGACACAAATTGAATGGAGTAAGGTCTAGTGCAAGAGAGGTAAATGGGTTGGGTCTTGCACCTCTACCTGATGACGCCTGTTCTTTCACTTGAGGAACAGGAAAAAAAGTCATGGTTTGAATAGCTTAAAAGCTAATGGTAAAGCCCTGTACAGGCATTAAACATTCACGTTTTCCATGGAGATGAAAAAAAAGTTGCTGGCCTTTACCCAAACTCTTCTCCCCTGTTTGTCTTGTGGATTTGTTATTAAAATGTTATTTTAAACAACAGGCCTGAAAGGTGAAATGGTATGGAAAATACACACCCTTGCTGAAGAACGCAGTGAGTCTATAATGATCCATCCCAGCAGTAATAAGCTGTTCCTGCTCTCATTTACCTGAGCATTCTTAACATATCGACTCTAAGAGGTATAAAAAGAAAGAAAAAAAGGGGAAACACGATTAGAATATAAGAAAGCAGAAAGACTAACGCAAAAAGGAAAAGATTTTAGGGGACTAAGATGTTCAGATTAAGTATTTGTAAATGGAAAAATTTGTAAATTCCAAAAAAGTCTTTCTATATGGGGAAATTTTTGTTACTTTTTTTCTTAGGGAAAAGTTTTTAAATGTCCTTTCTAGGTAAATTTCTCACACATCATGATTCTTTAGATTTATAATGAAGTTCCTAATGGCTATTTCAGGAGAGGAGAAAGTGAGGATGTGGGCAGGTTGCTGAAGAGGTGAGATATTAAAAAAAAAGTTGAAAAAAAAAGGCCTTCAAGGTGGTCAAAATTAAACATAAATATAACACATTGTGATTAAACCCTGTACAGACTAAATTTAATTCTGCCATTGCCAATTGGAGATACTGGCCTAAGCAGAAGTTAATCAAGATCAGACTCACCCACAACTCTTTAATTTGCTGGTTAGTGCTGTTGATTTAGCTGAAGGGCTCATTCAACTGTAGGGACCATGTGTGTTGTGCAAATGCCACTTGGGGGCTTTAAATGAAAGGGAGAAGAAGCAGGACTTGAGGGCCACTTCATTTTTCACATTTCCAACCTGTTCAGAGACCCATGAAGCTCTCTGAGAAGTGCTCTTGAGAAGCCCATGTGCTGCCTAGGCTGATCTGAGTGTTTCAGCTCAGGGGAACGCTGTCATCCATCTTATAGTCACTAAGATAATTCTGTGCTTTTTTTTTTTTCCTATGTGTATGTTTTATCAGTTTTTTGTTTCTTTTGTTTGAGACCTAAGCTTTATCTGATGCCATTTAATGCTTAGAAACATTGTGGGGTGGTTTGTTTTTTGTTTTTTTTTTGTCTACTTTACTTTTCATTTCCACTTTCTTCTGCATGTTTACATTTTGCCTGGAACAGATATATCTAAATCCAGTCATGGCAGGAAATGATGGAAAGTTTAAATCACTGAAAACATCATCATTGTTTTCAGGCGATTTCCAATTCAGCAGAAAAGAGAGACCAAGACTGGGGAACTGATAATGTGTTTATACCTCATCTATAATAATATTGTCATGGTTTAGCTATTGATCTGTAAGATAAAAAACCTGTTTAATTGGATGTCATAATAATTTCTTTGGAAAATAGAATATATCCCATTTATTTTGCTCAGTTAACTGATCTTATATTTGAGGGATTTTTTTTAGGTGATCAAGGAATGTGAGCATTAACAGAAGACAAATAAACATGGAAATTTCATTCAGGAGACAAGGCTTCCAAGTTTTCTTTCTTATTGCTATATAAATGTTAATGGGGACAAAACATAAAATTCATAAGTTGGTAGGATTTTTTCAATATTTTTATTTTCTTAGTGATTTCTATATGGAGGGTCCTGAAAGTCTTTATGAAAAAAAAATAAATTTCAATATTCTGCTTGCAAAATGATTTCTGTGAGCTGGCAAAAGTTCAAGACTGACATTTGACTTTAGAATTTTTAATTAAAAGGCAGAGGCTTTTGCAAGTAAGTACAGGACTCCAGAGTTTGCCATGAACACAATAACTAATTTTGGGGCAGGATATGCAAGTTTATTACCTGTGAAGCCACTGTAACAGATTTTTTTTCAGTAGTTTTAGATCCTGTCTCCTCTTCAAATTAACCAAAATATTTTTAAACTGTAAACATGTGCTGTTTTTCTACATTTTCATCGTGACCTCCTCATGCCAACTTTTTTTTATATAAGAGAAATTGAGAGATAGCGAGAATAGTAGTTAACTTCTCCATATGTCATTTGTCACCAAGAAGATAGGACAGAACTAAACACTCCTACACATTCTTTAGTTATTCTGGACTGCTGTACTAGGGCCTATTTTTTTTTTTTTCAAGTGTTGAAAGCAACTTCTATACTTTAGATGCTGAAAGTGTAGTTTAATTCAATTATGTAAGTTATACTTGGAACTTTCAGAGAAAAATCAAAGATGTGGCCATTTTTTAACAAGAGCGTTGCCAACTTTGCTCTCACAAAGCTTCATCCTGAGCTACATAATATCACTAAAATCTTAACTTTAACTTAAACAGCATTAGGATTAAGTCATAAGGAAACAGGCAGCCGAAGCATATTCTTGTTATGAGTCAGTCTGAAGAGCTATCTCAATTAATGTCTTGTCTCCACCTTGTAAAGAATGTAAGAACTGGTTAAATATATATAATCTTCAAACAATATTCACCTTTGCCATTTCACGAGATAGCAGCTTTTGAACTTTCCTATCTCAACTTCCTTAGCCTGATCCATTAAGGAGTCACTCAGCAAGGAATGGTAACTTCAGTAATTTATAAATTCAAGTATCTGTAATTTGCCCTTTTAGAGCTACTGTCTGTATTATGTATTTTGCTTTGTTTAGCTACCTTCTCTAATGTTGCATTAGGAGATGATGACACTTTCAGAAATATGGTTTTTAAAACAGTTCTCAGCTGGAGAACCTGCTCATATGCACAAATTGTACAAGTGGAAGATTTATTATAAGAAAATATCTCACCTTTATATTCTTGTTTGATTCCTAAAACAATAATTCATAGTTCTGCACTTAATTTCATCGTTAATTTCTAGTGAAGCATTTAAACTCAGCAGAGAAATCCGGACAAGAAAAGGCTTTTGTTCATGAAATATTTTAAAAGATATAATTATTTCATTCTTACTTCCTAACCCTACAATTTCCTCATCCTCAGGAGTCTACAGTGGAATAATTATGTGTCATTTGTAGTACTGAAATTTTGCTCCTACTTTTTAATTTGGAATTGCAAGTAGTATTTGCTGCTTACTACCTCAAATAGGTGCAGGAATGAAACTTAAGTATTAAGCTTAAGTAAGTTTAATAAGAAACAAAAGATAAGAGGGATATTGTTTCACTTGAGCCCACAATATAAATGGAAAAATGTACATAGTATTGGTTACAGAAAAACAAAACAAAACAAGGAAAACCATGCTTTCAGAAGGTTACCTTTTTTGTATGGAAGTAAATGAAATAGTGAGAAACAGCTCTCTTAATCCTCAGAGTTTCTAAGTACACATTTAACCTCTAATTTGGGAAAGCAAAACACATTTGCATGCACATTAAAGGATGGCGATTCTTTGCATAGTGTTAGGAGTGTAAACTTGCTCTCCTGAATGCAGCTCTTATCTCTGTTTGTAGGTGTTCTAAATGACCACAGGCAACTCCTTTCATCTCTTTCTTAACCTGGAGGTGTGGGGCTGTGATGACTAATACCACCATAGACATACTCTTTAAAGCAACAGATGCATCAGATTAGTTCAGTTTAGCCATCTGGATTTCCTCCATAGTTAGTGAAAAGAGATATATATCTCTAGAAGCAATTAATTCCATTTACCGTTTAAAACCTCCTAAAGTGGAAATTGTCACAGTGGGTGGTTTCTTAAAGCAAAAGTGTTCTGCATACCTTGAAACAAAATTTAGGTGCATGTACCTTGGCAGTACATATTGGATGCCTCGGTGGGGTGTATGGACCTCAAGCTGAGAAGTGCTAATNAGAAAATTTAACCCTTTGACCATATTGAATCTCCTTTAAGACATAAAATCGTTCTAAAAACCAGTTACTGATGTGCAAGATCTTGGCCAAAACGGTATTTGAGTGACATTCTTCTTGCAAATCAAAAACTAGTAAAAATAGATACCTCACCTATTGCACTGCCAAGTTTTCACTTTTTTTCAGGAGCTACTGCCGAGTCTGTCAAATGGAAACTAATTGACAATCCAATAGAAAAGGCTGAATGATTCCTTTGTAACCCCTTCCTTCCAGAAACCTCAAGGATCTAGGAAGACTTTGAAATCTGAAACCCCTGTCTATATTCTGATGGCATTTGGTCATGTAGACACTTTCTGAGTTCTAGTCAACTGTCTAATACGGGATTTTCACCCAGAAGAGAAAAGCAATTTTGATGATTAAGTCAAACGAGAAACTATCAAGTACTGGACCTCCTTTGTTTATAAAAAATTTGATTATGCTGCTTTTGTGCTGTAGTCAATGAATTCTGGACTCCAGGTCTGGCTGATTTTTTTGGACTACACAGCATCCTGTGGTGGAACAAGAACCCTACCATTCCCTCAGTTTCCACTGGACAGCTCAAAATAACCAAAATCAAAATTTGCCTTCTTTGCTAATGCTAAAAAAAGCCTCAAAACCAAACCAACCAACCAACAAGCAAACAAAAAAACCCAAAAAACCAAAACAGAACTCCCCCCACTGCTTACGACAAGCAAAGCGTCTGACTCTGGTCCTGACTTTTGTTCTCTTAAAGGTGTCATAGACACACTGGAGTGCTGGTGGACTGCTGAGAATCCAAGAATTGAGGAATGGAGTGGAGGAATCCAAGAGTGGAGACTGATTCAGGTGTCTGACCTGACAAAATTTTGTCCCAGACTGTTTTGGTAGCAATGGAAAGAAATGCAGATTTTTGCAGTTACCACCTTTGATTTATTAAATAAACCATCTAGTAAATGAAGAGGAAATGAACAAGGTAGAAGTGTGATTTTCAGCTATGATGGAAAAAGAAGTAAGAAAAGCAGTTGACAGGAAAGGTGAAAGGCTTGATTTGCCAGTTAATTTCAAAAATTGCCTTTCCAAAGAAGTCATGCAGTCTGTAAATCATACACATCCTCACTGTGAAACATCAGGGAATTATGTCCATCTTTTGAATACTGCATTTCAGCTGAGAGCCTGAAAAGGACTTCTCAAATAATGGACTAAATTTTCATAGTCTGGGAGGACATGATTTAAAACCCCTTGAGAAATCCATTTTTGCTTCCTTTCTACAAGTTAAAAAAACAACCTGCTAATCTAAGGGAATCCAACTGAGTTAGCAAGACCTTTCCCGTGCAAGGAGGCATGAGTTGCATTATCCTACCTGTGACTTATTAATTGAGCTAAATGTTTGACACACCTAGAAGAATGGTAAAAAATGTAAATGAAAATAACTAGATACTGTACTGTTTAGATTCTGTTTTCCTTCCTGATAGTTAAAAAAATTCCTATAGCAAAAAATTCAATTAAATCTTTGATATATAATAATAATAAATGATTTCAGATGCTACATATCAGCTATTTCTATATGGTTTCTCCTTTGACAATATTTTTTATTTTCCCCATAATTTTCATCTTCTGTGATGTTCTGTTCAGCATTTGACACCAAACATTTTTTGCTATGCATTAAAAATGCTAAGTGTCAGAACAGAGCTGATGTTAAAGCCTTCAGTCTCAGAGCCAGACTAACATGAACCTGGTGCTGTTTATCAGCAAAATCTTTTGTTGTTGACTGTTTCAAATGCCAGAGCTCTTTTAAATACCACTAACATTGCCAAAGCCGCATTTAAACATGTATTAGCAAGGTAATCCTTCAATCATAAACTTGCCACTAAGACATAAAGGGGATGATTACTGACATTCTGTGCCCTTTTCAGAACTACCCAAGGGAAAAAATATAATGAATATCCTGGGCTTACAGTGACCCCAGCCTCTTCATAGGAAAGCAAAGGAAAATAAACCAAAATTATGCCAGCAACCATTTCCCTCCTTGTTCAACTTTTATTTTACTTTAGACAACTAGCAAAAGAGTTGTCCCCACAAAGTATCTTTGTTCAGGTGTCTGTAGTTCTTACTAGTTTGATCTTCGTGGGGGAAGCAAAGTAGCAGAGTATGATGACTAGTTTAAGTCTTGGTCAATGTGTGTGACACTGGGAGGAGATCATACCTATTAATTTCAAAATGCTCTAACTTGTGACTCCCCCTTACCAGACTCTCGCACAGCTAAATAAGGAGCACAACTAATTGCCTGTTCAATGTTTGATCTACTACAACAGTACTGCAGGCATCAGCATGTCCTGCTGAGATGGTAAGAAATAATGGCTGTTGCAGTACCAAATTCAATATGATTTAAAATAAAAATCAATAAATGTACCCCATATCTCAAAAATGTAGCTGAATGCATCCTGAAAATCAGCTGAACTTATATGATAAGCAGATAAACTCATTTGCAACAATGCTATAACTACTTATTCTGAATCCATCAGAACCTTCTCTTTCCAATGCTTGCTTACTGGTACCACTTTACAATAATGCGTCCTTTCATTCGGAGAATCAGAGTTTAAAAAATATCTTCAAGATGTCCACGGTAAAATGATATGAAATTGGAATAGTTTCTGTCACCACAAGAGCTTTGAAAACGCATATTAAAAACCCTCACCCCACCTGGGAAGCCAGACAGTTATTCTTACTGTCAAGTACTCTGGTCAAGAAAATCAGGTAACTTGAGAGTCACCTCCTAGGACTTATTTGCACAGCACAGGACAAGCTGGGTCAGACATTGATGGAGCTCCTGAGTCTAGGGAGCTGAAATTACCATGGCTCTGAGCAGCAGGTGCTCTCAGGATGCTTAAGGAGGACAAACACTGTGAAGATGTGACAGGTGGTGCTTGCAGTTCAGTGTTGTGTGCAGTCCAGGTTTCCTTGCTGCGTGCTCACACCTGCAGTGGGAACCCAGCTGGCCAAAGTCAGAAGTAGGAACTGGCCCAAACTCACTCTGAGCCTGAGGTACTCCTGGCATCACTGCCTGTGTGGGTGTACTCAGGGTTGCTGAGTAACACTGAGGCGCTGTGGAAGAGGAGAAACGCCATTTTACAGGAGTCAAAGTGTCTCCACGAAAAATGAACCTACTAAGTCCCATTTGATAGTTTGGTAGCTGAAGGGTTATGTTACTTTCTTGCCCTGCTTTGCTGCTTGTCTCTGTAAGCAGCTTTCTGTGTGCCAGGGGACTATTTCACCATTAGAGTAAATCCCCTGGAACTGCACAAGTTACCTCAGGGAAGGATTTGGCACCATGATCAGTGGCAAGCTGTAACAGTGTGTAGCACTCTGTACCTTTCTGCAGTGTGGAAAGCCCTCTAACTTCCCTGAAGGGATGGCTAAAGCTTTAGTCCAGGTATTCACATAGTCCAGTTTCCTCACTTGCAAGAAGTTCTCTGTGAAACTCTCTATTTTCTTCCTCCTTTTATTTCAGCTATCTTGCTGCCTGTGAACGTCCCCCACACCAACTTGTTTATAAAAGAAACATGTATAGGAAATGGATAAACTTTAAAATCACAGTTTGATCATGTAAACATTAGTGTAAGTATGACTTTATATAGCAATGCTGAATAATGAATTTGCATTGCTGAAAATGACATCTACAGTTAAATTTTTGAACATTTTTTTTCACCTTTACACATCCTCCTGAGCAATTCATTCCCTTTTGAGTAGCACAGGAACATGGGACTCTACAGCTACTTGGAGGCAACTAAATCAAAACGTCCAGTTATCTGTAGCTTGAAATAGATCTAGACATGTGCCCAGAAACCAGCTACCACTAAAGGCAAACAGCTCAGAAATATATTTCTTGCAGCAAGAGGGAATCTGGCAGAAACTACAGTGTGCTAGATATGTAAGAGTACAAGTAGACAAAATTTAAAAAGCTAAAACCATGATTGGGTTATAGGTTAAAAATAGTCAAAATGTTACTGAATATGTACATGCTTTTATCTACACAGTGAGGGGGTCAGGGATCCATGATATATTAGTGATCACCAATTTCTGCCATACTGGAAAGTGGTAAAGAGATACGTAGAAAAGAAAGGGGAAAGCAAATATTTAATTACTTCAAAATGGAATCTCTGG
>WBMY01001044.1:244514-274014 GCA_013397315.1 Donacobius atricapilla | reverse complement strand
TTTTTTTTTTTTTTCCTGAGTGACCGTTGCAGCTGACTTCACCCTAAATCTATGGAACTAACTACTCAGGACTTATGGAGCCATGGTGGGTAACATATGCTTTTAAATATTTTCCCTAACTTATATATGATAAAGCATATACAAAGTGAAGTGGGAAAAGTCATGGAATCTGACTAGTTTGGTTTTTTGAGTCTATTTTTAAAACTAATTCTAGGATAAAATAACAACAACAACAACAACAACAATAATAATAATAATAATAGGAATGATATAACAACAAGAACAACAACAATAATAATAATAATGAATAATAATAAGGAATAATAGTGAATAATAGGATTTTCAGATAGTTAAGATTTAAATCCAGATTTAGAAAGCCCTCAGTTTTGGTCAGCTACACCCTATGCAGTATGCAGTCTACCTTTTATACCATTTTCACATGCTTTTGCAGGACCATGCATAATGGTGCACGATACATATAAAAATAGTTTACATCCAGTCACCAATGATGCAATAATTAATTATACCCTTTCATTAGAATCTCCCTAGCTTTGAGAAAATTTTAACTGATCACACGATTTTCACACTGTAGCTTGGAAATCTGTCACTGGAATTCATGCCTCTCCCAGAATTATATCCCCTTTTTTGTATCCACTTGGATTATTTCCTGTTCTCTCAATGCAGTAGCAGCTGGAGCCACTCCTGGCGGCTGTACCCTGCACTTCACACAGCTGCCTCCATGGCTTTTATTAATGTTTTCCATTTCTCATCCTGTTTTCTCAGTGATGACTCTGGCAAAAGAGACACTCTCTCTACTGCGGTAAAAAGTAACACAATCCAAAAACATCCATCTGAAAATAGATGAGAGACTTTGTGGCTCGGATGCAGGAAAGCAAAATCAGTGCGAACTGCTGCACATTCATACGCCTCAGAACAGACTGCAGGTTAGAAGGCAACAAGAGCGCTTTGTTTCTACGGTTATTTTTTAAAAGTCCATGGCGTTGATGAGCATTCCCATGCTCGGTGGCGCCTTGCCCGAGAGCTGCTTGTAGGGCCCCCGCCTCCCTCCAGGTGTCACTGCCCCCTCGAGCACGGAGCGCTCCGGACCGCGGGCGCTGATGGAGCCATCAATAAATCCAAATCAGGCCGGCGTGCGCAGAGTCTAATAGCTGATTTCATTACACTGAAGTGACGAGGCGTAAGCTGTCTGCTTTGAGGAATGGGATTGATTTCACCAAGGGAGGCAAAACCAAATGTAATATTAATCAATAATCCAAGACAAATCACTGTGAGCCTATTAACTTGATTTTTAATTCTGAGGAACAATTTGTTGTTAGTTGGAATTCTGGACTGGTTTTTCCCTTACAAGTGGTGCATTTCAGGAGAACCTACTTTGAGTTCACTATTATTCTTTTAGAGGCAGAAGTTTGTAAACGAAGACACAAACAAATCCATTCATAATTAGTCTTCCTCTCTTTCAGGACAGTAATGGTGACTAATGGTAACCATTTCTTGCGTCCATTTAGTTAATGGAATCATACTATTGGTTTAGTTTTATAAAATTTTTAAAATTTATTTCAGCTGCAACAGTCTATCAGGCAGTAAATGTCATACCACGAATCTTCGGAGTGCTTTTCTTTGGGATGGAATAATTGGAAAGGTTTTTGCCCTTTCAAAGGGGACACATTTTATATTCAAATGTCCATTTATGGCGTTTACATAAATTGGTTATTTGGACATATATAAATTATCTCTAAAGCCACAAGTGGCTGAGGTTTTTCCTAGAATAAGAGTTTTTCCCTAAAAGATTTCCTCTAAAATTCTTATGATCTACAAATGCCTTTTCAATTATATTAGGGAATCAGAAATTCCGAGGCATGGTGGAATACAGAAAAAGATGTTCTGTTTGTACCTCAAACAGTATCTTCAACAGACTGGTTACAGAAGACAGAGATTTTTTACTGTTTTTTCTTAGTATGATTTCCAAAATTTACTTCTCTGTGCCCTCTGGGAAATCCCAAGGATTAGGCAAAGTGTAACAACATCTTCAATTATAGCAAAGAGTCAGAATGTGCAGGGGCTAGCACTGATGCAGACAAGAAAAACACTGAACAGGGGGAGATGGGCCTCCTCTGTTGCTGTCTTACTGTCATGAAAAATGAAGAGAAATTGTGGTTGCTTTTCATGCTGGTCATTGAAAGGCAGTAAAATGAGATAAGTTATGAGTTGTATTCTTCTATTGTTGCTGCTGCCATAGCAGCTGTATGAGCAAGGAGCACTTTCCATTTGCCCCAGCTTTCCAAATGTCCACTGAAAAAATAGAGGACTAAGTAAAGGTGGGAGATGGTTAGAGATGGGAGGAAGAGCATACCAGATACATTTTTGGGTATTTCAGAAATTGGGGCACACGTAGTGGGCTAAATATATTCTTGATAAGGTTGTCCTTCAAAACAAGAGAATTACAGGTCTCCTCCATGTCTGTTTGTTTTTATGGCTCCCAGAGTCCAATTCCTGTGGTGTTCATGATGCAGCACAGCCATTTACTGCCTCCTAGATGGTAAGGTTTTTGCAGTGACAACTGTGGTCTGTCTAAAAGTTCAGCTAAAACCTTGCTGAAAGTGGTGACTACCTGAGTTTGGTTGCAGAGAGATGACGGAGGTTAGGAGATTTTGCCACAGATTTCAAGAGTGCTTTTGGCAGAGAATTTTGGGCAGCATAAGAGATTTAAAGAAATAAAGTCTGAGGTGCTATTTAGAAGTTTAGTTTCACAATCTTATTAAAAAAATAAAAAATACAATAAATCTAAAACATAAGTTAAAGTTTAAAATGAGCATGAAGTCCACTTACTGCCACTTTTCTTGCTAAATGCAAATGTATTTAATTTAGTATCTCCCAAAAGCTCTACTCAGATGCAAGATGTGCATTGTTGGTGGTTTGATTTTTTCCGCACTCAAAAGATCATGAAACTTTTCACTGCTTATGAGAGTCATGCAAGAGCCAAATAGAGAGCTCTGTGTTTTTTGTTTATTTTTTCTGTCTTTTTCTAGAACAGTAGAAGCCCTCGGGAGTGGGGACCTGAAGCTGGCTGCAGTTCTCAGAGAGGAAATGATCATCAAATGATGCTCTTGGGGGGCAAAGAGAGTTTCTCTGAATTAGCTTTTAAGACATTGGGTACCTTTATGGATTTTCTATTTTGCTTGTTTGAATCTTTCATGACTCCAAAGCTGGATGTCCCATATTTCTCTTGCCCATACTGATCTCCCCCTCAACAGATGTTCAGTTCCCGTTAGTCATACTATTGCCTCCAACTTCGGGGGGTTTTTTTTGGAATTGTTGTCTTCTCTGTCCTTCCGTTCAGGAAGTCTGAAACTTTTCTTGTTCTCCAGAGCAGTTTTAAGGAAGAACTTAAAGCTCCATCACCTCTCTCTTGCCTGTATAATATCATTAAAGGGTACTTTCAGTACTAATCTAAGATTCAGGAACTCCAGTCCAAGGCTTGTAGTTTGCACATAATTCTTGAATTTTCTGCAAAGGTTTGATGGATGTCTAAAACTTTCATTCCAGGAGTGTGAAGCTTGCTTTATGGGCATTCATCCTTTTTTTCCCCACCAGTAATGAAGTCTGTTTGAAGAGCAGTACAGTGATTCGACAGTGGATTGTGATGAGTTTTCCTGGACTTCAGGAATTGAGACTAAGAGGTGCAGTGAAGTGGAAGAACATAGATGTTAGGTTACCAGACTGGTTACTTTGTGATTTAAAAAGATCTTGGGGAGAGCGAACCTCAGAAGAGGAAAATCTGCTGTTTCTCAATCCATACGATAATCTAGGAGGGGTTCTAAAGATGCCTGCAAGTCTAGGTACAGCTTCCTTTTAACAAGGAAGCTGCAAGCACAGCTCTGGCTACACCCAGGGACCTTTTTTGAAGACTTCAGTGTCCCATGGGACTGATGGTAGCCAAGTAAGATGTTAGTTTAGTGGTAGCTGGCTTCATACGAGCAGGTTCAGTGTGTCTAAGCACAGCCCATCTATGAACTGCCACATGGGCAGCCTGACAGCTAGTGAGAACACAAGGGATGTGAAAGATGTGCAAAGCCTCTCGCTGCATGAGTAACTGGCCACTGCATGTAATCCTCCGCTGAAATTCATGGCTGCTTTCATTATACAGCCAGCTCTTAAGAACAGACATCTGAACAAACAAAATTATGCTTCATGTAAACCAACAGCCAAACAAAACAGAGAAAAAAACCCCAGCCAAACAAGAAAATTCTGTCTGTCAGGAACTCAGCACATTATTTTTCAGATTGCAGAAAACAGTGCCCTGGCACTTCTCCTAAAGGATGACATACCAGTTTTCTGCTGGGACATGCATAACACATACAGTAAATGTTGCCTTGCTTTCAAGAAAAAAAAATGTTGGATGTTCCTTTAAGAATTAATTAACCATCCAATTTAACACCAATCTCCAAACTTCAAGCTGTGGGAGCACAGTTGATGTCATCTAATTTCATGTAATTTGCAGGATAAAACCCCAAGTTAGTCACCTTAGATTCCATTTGCAGGGAAAATAAATAGGCACTTGTTGACTCCTGTTTAACTTATTTCAGAAGTCTGCATTGCATTATTTTGGACATTTACACGCTGGTGTACGTAGTCCATTGCAGGATCCACCAACTCTAATGAGTACAAGACTAAAAAGCTCCTAATCATAGGAACTATACAAAGGATGCCTTCTTCACAGACTATTTTGGTTTTTTGAAGGTCTCCCAATGCATTCTTTTCTGCAGTCTGCACTGGGTTGTTCACTTGCTGACCATCTTGAACATAAGCAGAAAACCCAATCACATTTGCATTCCAGCTCCTCTGAATGCAAACCATAATCTAAACCCTAGCACAGTTTCTGTCATGACTATCAAGGAAAACAATATTACATCAAATCAATTTTAATAATTCTTTCCAACAAGGAGGGAGAAATCACTCTGTAGCCTCTCTGGAAGACTATTAAAGTAACAAAGAAAATGCTAAAACCAAATAATCAAAGCAGGGCTTTAAGTTTGTGAAATCACTATAATTAGGACAAATACACAAAACTGTAGTAGGTCTCTCTTTTTCCTCCTCAATTATGTTTAATGAGTTAAGATGGGCTTTTAACTAATGACAGCATGGGATTGTTCAAACATTCATAATTAATTAGATGAGTATAACTGAAGATACATATGTACTTCGAAGTTGGAAGAATTTTGTTTTGAATAAGATTATTAGATTTCTAAGTTTTATGACAGCAAAAAGAAACATCCCAGTAATCATTTTCCACAATATGGTTAAATATAAAGACACCAAATTTTTCTTTTGGAGAAGAACAAATTTTTAATTGTGAATATGAAGACACACTAAAGCAAATATCTTGGAATTTTATAATAGTCTTGAAGGTGTTTGTATGTAAGAGAGGGATTTTTTTCTAGTATTTGCGAATATTACAAGGTGAATTAGCGGAAGGAAGCAACCAGAGATGAATATTAGGAAACATTTTCTTTTGCATTGGGGTCAAATAGGATATGAGACTGAATCTCTGAAAGGAGGTAAAAAAAGCTAGGCCTTTCAAATTGAGCACAGTAAAACAACAGAGCAAACATATTGTGGGAATCCCTGCCTCACTGTCTCAAACAGAGGAGCTACAACTGCCTGGGTACAGATGAGTGAGGCATACAAGCATGCAGTACCTATCTTGCCTCTATTATTCTTTCTTTTCCAGACTTTCCATATTAATTAAAATAAAAAGAAAGATAGAGACTGTTGATATTACTGGTACCTAATTAAAAGTGGCATGGGTCTCCAAATGCAAGATCCAAGTGTCTAGCTTTGCTAAACTTTCTTAAGTTCAACTCTGAATTTTGAACAGTGAGAGAGCTGTCAGAAATGCTTTGGTTATAACTTCGTGATGACCTAATCTCTAAGGCTACCTTAGTCCCAGAATATGTCAGATAGTTTTTGTGGGTTGCTCTGATTCATGTCATCTTGGAAAGACACCATTATGCCAGCCTTGGCTGGCAGGAACTCAGTCAAATCACCTCTCAACATGCTCTTTATTATCAAGAGATCAGGAGCTGGAAAGGAATAACACTGTAGGTGCCTAAGTAGCTGTCTGTCATACAGCTAAGCTAGGGAGAACAAGAACAAAGAATAACCTTGGGTCCACAATTCAGGCACACTATGCAAGTCCTGTTCCCTGACATTTTGCAATCTGCTTTGTCTTTTTCACCTGTGGAAATAGATTGTGAAGCATCCACAATGTCAGGTGAGAATTCTCTAATTCTGTATTCCTTTAATAAGAAAGGGACCAGCTCTCTACACAGCCAGAGAGAAAAAGGACTTTACCAGGTTGGATCAAAAATACCCTAATCTTGGAGTCATTCTATTACAATGGACAATAGCAGAACCAATAGAGAAGAGAACAGAAGCAGACAGGCCAGACTGATGGACAACTGGTGGGGACTTGTAAGAAATTCACCTATGTTTTGGATTAGGTGAGCTCAGAGAGAGAAGAAGAGAACAGAAAAAGGAGATGCAAATAGCAATAATTTGCCTAGATGATCAAGGTAACAAGCAACCGTCAATCCCTGACCTCTCGAACCAAAGTAAAGCAAAAACCTCCACATATTCAGACTCTACACAGGAATCAGATTGTTTTTTTAAACTAAGGCAGTTGGATTCAGAGTTGAAATGCACTCAGAAGCACTGTAAGATGTTTGACAACCAAGAACTATGTTGCAGGTTAACCCATACGCTTAAAATTAATGCACACTGCTATTCTTTGAATAGCCCATCAGTGCGTGCAGACAAGGGATGCCAAGCCAGCAAATCAGCAGACTGTCTCTTAGGGGAACATTTCAGTAATTTTTTGTGTTTGTACTTTTTTTTTTTTACTTTTTAAAATATTTCATCCATATTCTTTCTTTTTCTCCTCTCTCTTTCATATCTCTTTTTCAAACTTTTAAATGTAGTTACTGAAACACCACATTCAGTAACACCTCTAGGCAATGTCTCCTGTGACAAGCTACTGTGTTTTTGAGGATTTTACAACTTCCATTGTTGTTACATTTCTCCTACTGTTCATTTTTTTGTGTTGGATGCACTGACCAACTTGTTCACAGCCCAGTTTTCCTTCAGGAAAGGAGGGGATAGAAGAGTACTGTTCTAGCTGCTGTGCAGGGAAAAGCTTCCTTCATCTCAAGAGAAATAAAGTAAGCTGGAATGGAATGGGAATTTGCTTTACAAATTCACTGTATGGGAGACAAACTGACTTAGCAAATAAAGACTTTCACCTCTAAGTCACCAGTTTGAGGTCAGATTCTAGTGCATGTCAATAGGAACTTAAAAGCTTTACCACCCTGTGACTTCTCTGCAGTTTCAAATTTAAAGAAATGACAGTCTCAGGCTAGTTTCTCATAAACACCATCACTGCTGTCACTGCTAATTGGGCACTTGCTGGAAGCATTGGCAGAGCAGCAAAAAGACTGAATGAGCCATTGACATTGAACTCACCTCTCATTGCTACATGTTCAGTGAGGCTCTTTGCTCCCGGCTTTGTGCTGGCTGTGTGTCAGTAGAGGTAGACTTTGTAGAGTCTCTTTCTGCCTTCTTTGCTTTGGGAACATAGCTCTTTAAAAATTGTGTTTACCATTTATAACTAATGTATCACTGTCACTTAACATAATTTTGAAGATGTAATCATCAAAGAGCAATGGGTAGGAACTATGGGAAAATTTTGGTTTAATGTCAAGAAAAACATTTTGAGAACAATACACTGTTTTTATTAACCTGTATCTGACATAGTCTGGCTGACAAACTCTAGACATATCCCAAAATATCTAAGGCTTGAAGCAAGGCATTTTGAAGCAAGGCTTACTTCCATAAGCTGTATGAACAAAGATGAACCTCTGTAGCATGTTCAGATCTGTAACTTTCCCCCAGGAAGAGCCTTCTGTCTACTGCTTTCCTCTAATTACAATCCAAACTGATTAGTGCTCTCATTACAAAAAAAATTGGTAATTTTTCATTTCATTATGTATATCATTGCATATTATATTTTTCTCATATAGACAGAAGAAAATTTAGACTCTTAAAATCCAGAATTGGACAGGCCACATCTGATCTTTAGCATTCTAAACACTCTACTGCTAGAGGAACTTACTTAACAAACACTTCTTTTACTCAGTGAAATTAGTTCCTCAGGACAGGCAAAATCCTAAGTATGTAAGGCTCAAAGTCACATTTAAACTTTAGGGTTCCTGACTATTCAACAATAAGAGGGGGGTTTACACTCAAAAAAAAAAGATAACCAAACATCTTTCTGAATTAAAGGCCTCAGCAAACAGAAAATATCCTCAGGTCCTATGCTCTTACATTTGAGACAACACTTCACTCAGTCTTCATATTCCTAAATTTTTTCACACAGAAACTACTGTATAGAATCTGCTCTGACCACAATTTTGTGAAAGCTGGGCTAGGGAGACAAATAAAAAACCCCAAAGAATGGTTATTGTTAGGAGGGAGACTCAGTGAAATGTTGACTCTGTGACCACCAAAGGGGTTTAAACAGGAGATCAGCACCAAATTGTGCAGGATGGAATAAGGATTTGACTGACACTCAATCTGTTAAACTGGTATGAACAAAGTGCTGTTTTCAGCTTTCAGTCTATCCTGGCCAGAGATAAACAGGGCAGAAGAATAAATGTATGTCAGCCTCATGTGTTTATCTGACAATTCAGTTTATTAATTTGGGGCAATGGAGGTGGCCTTGCAGTTCTGACTCCCTGTAAATGGCAGTCTCTGAGGAGCTGGTTCTTATCTTGTTCTGCCAGCCCTGAGAAGCCACCAAAATTACCAGCAGAGAGACAGAGCAGACCACTTACAAAAAATTTCTTGGTTTATCTGTAGCAGTCATTAGTTCTGTCAAAGCACAACTGAGTTGAGCTTTCGAAGGTATAGTATGTACCGAAGTCTATGGGACCCATTAGATGCATCCCAGGGTCCTGGAAGGAATTGGCTGCTTTAGTTGCCAAGACACTCTCCATAATATTTTAGAAGTCATGGCAGTCAGAGAAAATCCTAGGTGACTGAAAAAAAAAAACCAAACCAACCATTGCACTCATCTTTAAAAAGGGTAGAAACGAGGACCCTGGGAGCCACCAACATGTGTGCATCACCTCTGTGCTAGGGCAGATCATGGAACAAATCCTCCAAGAAGCTACACTAAGGCACATGGAAAACAGGGAGGTGATTTGGGACAGCCAGCACAGCTTCACCCAGGGCAAGTCCTGTCTGACCAACCCAGAGGCCTTCACTGATGGAGTGACTACATCAGGGGACAAGGAAAGGGCTTCAGATGTCATTCATCTGGACTTCTGTAAAAGCCTTGGGCATGGCGCCCCGCAAAATCCTTTTCTCTAAATAGAAAAGGGATAGATTTGATAAGTTGACTCTAAGATATATAAATTTGTCAAGGAGTCACATCCAGAGGGTTGTGGTCAACAGCCCAGTGTCTCTATGTTCATCATTGACAAGTGGTTCCACTTAGGGGTCCATATTAGAATGGGTGTTATTTAATATCTTTATTAATGACACAGACAAAGGTATCAAGTACATCCTCAGCAGATTTGCAGATGACACCAAGATTAGAGGTGTTATTGCCACACCCTGAAGGACAGGATGTCATCCAGAGGGACCTGAACAAGCCCAAGAAGTAGGTCCATGGAAACATCATGAGTTTTAACGAGAACAAATGCAAGGTGCTGTGCCTGGGTCAGGGCAACCCCTGGTATCAGCATAGCCTGGGGATGAACAGACCAGAGCAGCCCTGCTGAGAAGGACTTGGGGGCACGGGTGGGTGAGAGGCTGGACGTGACCCAGAAACGTGCACTCACAGCCCAGAAAGACAAACATGTCCTGGGCTGCATCCAAAACAGTGTGGCCAGCAGGGTGAGGGAGGGGATTCTGCCCCTCTCTCCCCTCTGGTGAGATCCTACCTACAGTGCTGCATCCAGCTCTGGGGCCCCCAGCACTGCAAGGACATGGACCTGTTGAAGTGAGTCCAGAGAAGGACCTCCAAGATGATCGGAAGGCTGGAGCACCTCTACTATGAAGAAAGGCTGAGAGAGTTGAATTTGGTCAGTCTGGAAAAGAGAAGGCTTTGTAGTACCCTAATTGCAGCCTTCCAGTACTTGAAGGGAGCCTAGAGACTTTTTACTTTTTTAAATATAGAGGCTTTTTACAAGGACCTGTAGTCACAGANTCATCCAGAGGGACCTGAACAAGCCCAAGAAGTAGGTCCATGGAAACATCATGAGTTTTAACAAGAACAAATGCAAGGTGCTGTGNGATTCAAACTACAAGAGAGTAGGTTCAGATTAGGTATTTGAAAGAAACTTTTGTCTGTGAGGGTGGTGAGACACTGGAACCCGTTGTCCAGAGAAGTTGTGGATGCCCCATTCTTTGAAGTGTTCAAATGCCAGGCTTCATTGAGCTCTGAGCAACTGTGTCTAGTGAAAGGTCTCCTTCCCCATGGTAGGGGATTTAGAACTAGATGATCTTTAAGGGCCCTTCCAACCCAAATAATTCTATAATTCTATTCTATTTTACTATGATTTTTGGGTTTAGGCATCTTCCTGGTATTTACACTTGCATGCTTAAGTTCTTGTCCAGAGCTAAATCCATTTCAAGGCATTCCCTTTCTGGTATTTTATCAAATTCTTATGTGAGCTGTTAGTTCTAACAAAAGCTATTTATGCTGTAGCAACTGATGTCTAATAAGATAATATATATATTCTACCAGACAGATTTTTGTTGATCTTGGGATAAGCACAAATATGCCGATAATTGCTCAAACTGAGACTGTTTTTGCTGTATATTTTGGCATGTAGGAGGCTCATGGACCTTTTCCATTGTTGTAACTGTCTAGAGTAAACAGAAGCTAATGCACTGTGGATATATAGCACACAACTACTTGAGAAAAAACAAAAGGCTAATTTATACTGAACTTTCAGAGTATGCCATGAGTATGAATTTGGCATCCTGCCTTACACAGCCAGAGAATAGTTCTTTTTCCAAGATTAATAGGCAAAATCCAAGAAGGTGATCATTCCTGCACAGAAGCCAAATGAATTCTATATAAGTTGCAGATCTTTTATCAAAATCATAAAACTTTTTCTTTTCAGTCATGGCAGAAACATTTCTTTGAGTTAGAACTCCTATCACATCTCTTCTTTTTCTTGGTTTATGGTCATCCACTGGAATTCAGTGTCACAGGAATTCAGCAAATCATACATGGTGGAGGAAATTTTAAATGCTGTATTATGTGGGCTGACAGAGGAAATCACCTTCTTCAACATCTTCCTACTTCAATAACATACTTCACTAAGATCAGTAACACTATACTCTCAATTGCTCAGTGTGTTCTAAAGAAGAAAAAAAGGTGTCCTGGAAAGTAATTTTGAGAACAGGATATAATTTTGTCCATTCTAAAATAAAAATTAATGTATGATCAATTTTGAGTCAGTGTAGGTTGACATATTTAATTTCTGGATAGCAGGAATCAGCTGTTAAGAAATGCAGCAGATACCTAAGTTCCTTGCATAAGGACTTATTGTTACGATTCAGGATGGCAGGATAAGGATACAAAACTCCGAGCCTTCTTTTTAGAGGGTGTATAGTGAAGCTTTATTAAAAACACACTCGTTTTATACAGCACATTGGTACAAGGAATATGATTGTTTCCTTAGAGACTACACCTTTTTGTAAACATCTTTGCCAGTAAACACGTTGGAAAAACACCAGATGCCAGGAATGTGATATATACAAGGATTGTTTGGGTTCCTCCCCATGATTTCCCAGGCCAAAGTGAGAGAGTTTTTCACTTGGCTTTCTCACAGGCTCCAAGCTAGTGCCTGAAGCCTGAAAATCTATTTTCTGACAGCTGTCAGTCCCCACAAGGTCTAGGCTTCCCACTGTGTTTAAAACCATGTTCTTAAATTCTGGATACCTCTTTAAATGATTTTTTCTCAAGTTGAGAGCACCCACATGATTTTTCCCCCAATCTTGCCCAGCACCTTTGGAAAGCAGCCTTAGAGGAAACTGTCTGCTCTATCACAGGGTGTGTTTGCCCTCAGCTCTGTGGGGTGTTGTGTCCTGTTAGGACTGGATGGATGACAGAGAGCTTCAGTCTCCCCTGCACCTTTTAGCTCTTTGGCTACGCATCCATAAGAAATTTCTGGTTTATGTGATGTATACATATACACATACCTCACATAGTCGGTCCTGCCCATGAGCAGGGATTTTAAGTAATGCATCAAATTTAGTCTTTTTGTTAATAAGTTCACAATTCTATCAATTTTTATGCAAGTATTTTGTCACAAAACCTTGTAAAATGTATTTTTCCTTCCTCTGAAAGAGTCAGATACTGTTTTTCTTATTTGGTAATGAAGAAGAGATTTTATCATAGTAAATCTCTGTCAAAGAAGAGGGAAGCCCTTAATACTGGAAACTAATTTTCTGCTCAAAATCCTCTCTCAGACTGGTTTGCATTAGTTGAGGTAAAGATTTTTCTCTGTTTTGACAGGGCACCCTCACTTAACCTGCAGTACGAGTGAAGTGGCAGTCAGATCACTATTCAGTGTGAATATTAATGAGAACATTCATAGTAATCCTTCCCTTTGACAGTGGAACAGGAGCTAAAGTCCAACAGCAGGATCAAACAGGGTGGCATGGTACATGCATCAAACCATCTGGCTAATGCATAGCTCAAGGAAATGAGCCAAAACATTTCAGTCAAACCTCTTCGCTGGAACGGTAATAGCCCATGAGTTCCTTTTCCCTAAAAACCCTAGAGGCAGAACAAAATATCCTGTCAAAATACATCAGTGCAGTGGAGCAAGAAAAACAAAAACTTCAGACAGTGCATTTGACCATGAGAAGGTGTTTGTTTATTCCACAAAGAATTATTTTCTACTCTTCATTTTGCTCCCTCTCTTTCACCTGCCTTCTTTGTCTTTTACCTTCACACATACTCTGTGTCTGGCTCTAAAAGCCATTAATTTATTCAATTAAAACTATGTTTCCTTTAAAGATAGTGTTTGTTACAAAACTTCATTTTTCTGTAGTTCACTGTTGTGTGACTAACTGAGTTGCTGAACTGACTCCTATCATTTCCTAAATCTGCAGCAAAGAAAAAGGCAGGTTTCTAAAAACTTGACTGCTAAGGACATCTTCCTGGATCCTGAGGCTTAAATATGAATCCAAATACTATATTATTATATACATGTTTCCTCAGCATTGATATTGGTCATGATATTAGTACATCTTTGGTAGAGAAGCATGTTGTTCTTGGTACTAATATTAATAATATGTTAATAAAATTACTGAACTTCCTCTTAGTCAAATTGCCTTGGTCCAAAAAGCCCAGATAATGAGTTTCCAGCACATTCTAAGATGTAGTACTACTGGACATAAGGTGGTAAGAGGAGACAGACAGAGGCCAGCAGCCACCAGATCTCCCAGTGGCATTAAAGCCCCTAAAAATGCTAAATGTACAGTTCTACACACAGATCTCAATGTTTGTTTACTCAGGAGTGTTTCCAAATAGAACACATTTGATGGCTTTTTAACACATTAGGTGACAGAGGTCAGATACACTGGACTGTTTCTGCTGCAAATCTAACCACAAAGTATGATCTTGCAAATTCCATTCTTTCTCCATTAATCACTAACATGCACAGACTGTCATACTGAAATGGTATAGCAGGTTAATACAGAAGTACACTGAAGAAATGTAATTTTTAGTGTTCAAGTTTGGAATGGCTAGTGCGGGTCAAATTCAGGGAGATAGTATATGGAAAAAAACATGCTGAGAGGAAAATCTGAATATTCAGATTGTATCTGAAATGGGAAAGAATAGAGAATAAAGCCAAGTTTCTAAATTTCAAACCCAAAGTCTGTCCTGTGGCTGGAAGGAGTTTTGCAGTATTGTTATCTTTTAAGTCTTAGGAGCAAACTGGAAAAGTTTCCAAGGCATGCATATGACTACACAACTAATTGCCATGTGCTGCTGTATGATGCAAGAGAGATTTACCTGAGACCTGCAATGACTCATCAAGCCATATGACTGTATTATGTAAAGGGGAACCGATTACTGATCTGGGAGCCATGGAGCTCCTGCTTGGGTGAATTTGCTGTCAGGAATAAGTAATTTAATATTTTTGCTGGAATTTGTCTCTGAGAATAGCTTTTTCCCCAAAACAGAAGTATCCACAAGATCTTTATAACATTTAATAGAATTCTGCTGGTGAAAACTCAGAATCAATTACGTATGCGTTTTGCAGGCTGTCCTTAAATTTTAGCATAAGAAACTTTACCCAAGTAAGACTGTCTTGTTTAAAATTAGAAGTTGTTTCAAAGTTCATTGAAGTATTTTTATTGTTAAAATAGCTCAAGCAGCTTTTTGAAACAACTGAAAACCAGAGATTTGTTTGGGGAAAATTTCTATCCACAAAACCTTTTTGAGCTGAAATTTAATGGTGCTGAAAAGGTCACTGATCTTTGGGTTCTCAATACAGTCTATTTGATACTGCTCTCCTTCTTGCAGTCACTGAAGTTTTCATGAGAACTGTTGTATTTCCAGGACAGTTTGTGGTATTTGTAGATGAAAACTGCAATTTCAGGAAAAAGTGGGAGGATTTGAGAGGTTTCTTAAGATTTGCTGCAATTTTTTCAAATTTTTTAATTTTAGTTATTTTTAGCCCTAAAGCCCAAGTAACCTTTGATTTAAAGCACGTCTTCTCTTTACACAGGGAAAATGTAAGTGCGACTGTCTCACGCTTAGTTTAAATATTTAAAAACTTACAAACTAGATAGGATAAGTTCATCAACCTAATGCCTAGAATCACAGACCTTATTTTGCTTGATGTTGCTTATTAAATGTATTGCCTACTTCGGCTTTGAATAGCCTTGTTAAATGTCCTGTTCTCCAATATTAGATCATCACTGATAATAATACTGCTACTGCAGATACTGCAGCCATTACACTACCACTATTTTGGAAGCACCAGTACTATGCAGCTGAAATCAGAGCATTTTTTTTCTTGAAAGATCAGCACAAAAAAGCCAAATGTCCCCCAAATGGTCCCACAATTGAAATCTAATGGTAGACTCTGTATCATTAGCACAAAGTGCTACAACTCCCTTTCTGATTTTTGTGTAGTGAACAATTTTCTCAAAAGGAATTTTAAAAAACACACTTTACTTGAAGAACCAATAAGGAAAATCACCATCCCCAGTCTATCATGTGTCTTGTGTTATGTAACATTCTGTTAATTTCAAATGGACATTCATAATGAGTTGCAGTAAAATGTTTAAAAAGGCTCTTATTATCACTATTTTATTTCACTACATCATTTTTTAACATGTTCGCAAAACTCTTACATGTGTATTCCCAATTAACCATAATTTCACGCCTAGTCTGAAGATGCTCAGTACTTAGCGTTTTTTTTAAATCTGTGTCTGGATCAGGTTTTGTAATTATGTCTGTTCCAGAAAATGTATTGTGAGAGCAATATAGCTGGTATTCTTTCACTAAAAATGTCAGTCTATCCCTGCCATTTTTGTATTTAAAAACCTTTAAAAATACTTTAAAAATAGTGTCTGTTAAGTAGTGAACATATGAAGACAGTCTAAAAACAAGATTACCATGTAATCCTTTATATATCTCTATATAACCTTTATATAGGGATATAACTTTTAAAAATGCATCAGAGTTTTTGTAAATTAAGGGTTGACATTATAAAATCCTTGTAATTCTGAAACTATTTTTGTAAATGAAGCAAAGTGCTGGAAAAGATTTTATTCACAGCCTTTAAAATTAAACTATGACCTTTCTGTACAATATATTTCTCTATTATGCGGAACTTGAATGACAAAATTTGCCTTTTTGTTCTCATATTTTATTCATTTGTATATAAATGAATGTATTCCAAAATTAAAGTTAATAATATCTGCCGAAAATAATGGTAGATTATCAAAATTCAAGCAGTTTGGGACTAATGTAATCTTTATGCTTTATTCTTATAAACTCACCGTAATTTTTTGAACATAGTTAAGCTGAAATAAGCTCATTTGACTCAGGTGATGTTGATATCTGCATGGTTTTAAAGTATTAGTTGCTGCAATGAACAAGTTGCTCTATGAAGAGTGATATTTGGGAAAATGAAATTCAGAAGGACTTCTGTTCATCCCTACACAGCCTCTTAACACAACATTTTCAGTCTCTTCCTTGTCCCTTTCCCAGTGCTTTGAAAATCTCCTGAATTCATTATAAGGAATACAGAGGAACAAGCATTAGAGAGAAAAAACCCCCTGAGCTTTGATCCACATTTATGCTGATAGACTGATGTATATCTCAATGCATATTTTTAATCAAAGAAAGAAAGAAAAAAAGTAGTTTATATAACAGCTTTAAAAGCAAAAGCATCTGGTCACTTTACAAGCTGAAAAAAACATGACTCAGAATAATAATAAGTAAGTATTGCTGTCCTTAGCAATTCAGGAACATTTTTTAATCTACTCATCTGAAAATTTTTTCCTCAGTTTAGGGAGTGAGCCTTGACTTGATGGACTATTATAAAACCATTCATTATGTCTTGGATGTATCTAAACCAATTCAGAATTCATCACTCAAGAGTCAAGCTTAGATCAGGATGATCCTATTTTTGTTGTACTCACAGCAGACCAATAGATACTAGTGTTATGGCTAATATAGCTGTTTTTATTTCCTGATAAATGCAAGAGATGAAATTGCCTTCAGACATTGTGAAAATCATTGTATAGACAGTAACCATATACAGGGTAATCTTAGTTGCAGTTCCCTTGGGAGGGCTAGACAGATTATTTTTGCATTTTTTTACTATTTTGAGTCATGTTTCCTGCAGCTTGTAAAATGACCACATGCTTTTGGTTTTAAAGCTTTATATAAAGTTAAACTTCTTTCTTCCTTTCTTTTTTTTTCTTTCAATAAAAAATGGGTTCTCTTGGCTGAAATGTACACTGAGAACCAGATTTAGTCAACGGTTACATTACTTGTTTGACTGATTGATTCAGCTTTCCTCTTATTCAAGCAGTGAATGAAATAATCGATGTCTCTAAAAATAGGGAACAGAAAGATAGCTACAGAATCAGTGAAATAAATAGCATACAGCTTTATAAAGGAAGGATTGCCACCCTACCTGCTCGTATTCCTGTCTATCCTGCACAGCCTGAAGTTTGACTTTTCTCAGACAAAGCTGTCTTATTTTTTTAAATCTCCCTTTGAAAATACTCCTAAAGAGAGGAATCCTTATTCTCTGGCAAAAATCACATCCTGTAAAGCAGCTGGAGGTTGACTCCTTTTTACCGATGACTTTACAAATACATAAGTACAATCAAAAATGTAGCTCTACTATAAGATGAGGCATTATCAAGATACATCTGAAGAGATATTTGCACATCTTTCACAGACAAAAGCCTGTGCCAGTGGTCAGAGTTATGGAGATATTTTTTGAGTGTCAGGGGCTGGGTGCTGGTGCTGTCAGGTTGCATGGGCACAGTGATATTGGGATGCTCAGTGACCCATCTCAGATGTTCCCCCGCTAGACAAAGAAAGCAAGTATCTCCTTCTGTCTGTGCAAGCAGGTCCAACTCATGCAGCATGCCCAGAACCACAGCTTGGTTTAGTGTCTTTATTTAAACCAATAAAAATTAAAGAAAAGATTGAATGGTCAGATCTTATCTGCATGTTATAACATTGCTAGAGCTTTTCTTGATTTAAAAGTCTATGATTTAAAACTTAGCTGAGGATCTGTTTTTTGTTCTGATGAGAAAAATGTAGGACTTCATAGCACATTGCTTCTTTCCTGTAGGTGCTGAAGGACATGGGTTCTCCACCAGATGACTTGATTGAGCTCTGGCAGGGAGTTTTGGTCGTTAGTGAACTGTAAATACAAAATGGCAGCAAAATGGTTACTTGATGAGAGAGCACTAATAATGAAATTCAGCAACTAGTGGGTCTATGGGAAGAACAATCTGGAATGGAAATGGCTACATGTTTCCCCTATAAGTGATTTTTAAAAGATCTTCATAGTAGTGGTTTCAAAAACTGCATATCAGTTTAGGACAAAAGACTGCTTGAACAGCTACACTATTTTGACCCTAGGACTCCAGCTTTCACTGTGGCTTCTGTTTTGGAAAGTAAAGAAACTTGAGGTAAATACCCTGATGTCTGTTATTAGGGACAACAAATACTGTAAATCTTCTGGTGGAAACATAGCTCCTTTTCCAGTGAAAAATCTGATACATCTCCTTTTGAAATATAGTTTTGCCTAAAACTATTTAAAATATTGTATAAAATAATCAGAATCTTGCGCACAAAAAAAAAAAAACAACCAAACAAAACCACCCCAAAACCCAAAAAAACCCAATCCCCAAAAAACACACAAACAAAAAAACACCCCCAAAAATCCCTCTTGTCTCTCTCCAGTGCAGTTATTTCCAGGTTCCTTTCAATGTCTATAACCTAGGGCAATGGTTTTCTGTAACTTCAACCTTGAGACAAAATATTTTGATCTAATGTTTCAGTACTGATATTACACCTTGGTAATAAACAAAGCAACTGTACCTCTATGTCACTTAATTTAACTAAATAACGTTATTATTGTCTGTAATAGACTAGCCTTATTGTTGTCATTGGCCTTGAAATGTAAGTGAATTTTTTGGCCTATCAGTATCATGTAAGATACTGGGTTCTACAGATGTTTAGGAAGAGGTGGAGAAAAAAAAGGAAATCTAAATAAAAAGTTAAAGCTGGTCATATGAGGGGGTGGGGGTTGGATGTTGTTTGTTTGATTGTTTGTTTGTCTTTCTATATTCTGTCTAAGCTCCTTTACACCACATAGAATAAGCAACAATTTTTTGGTTAAATTTTTCCTCTAAAAGTATAGGTTCCAGAATATATAGTTTTCTAATTTTTTAAATGAGTTCTGTTGGATTTATCATAACAGAAATAAAAATTTTGACAGTTTCAGTATGTTTAAATGTTTTGAGCAAAGACTATTTCAAATTCCCTTACGTTTATTTTTAGTCCTTTAACCTTCAATTCAAATGTTTTTTTTTAAGAGAAGCAGAATTTTTAATTGGATATATAGTGAAAATATTTTTACTATTTTTCTACCAATTTTTTTCCATAACCTTATTTCTGTTTAGTTATTTTTTTCCTTCCCTTTTTTTTTTTCCTTAAACACATAGCTCTTGTGAAAAGGGAGCAGGTGGCTTGACTTAAACCTGGTTTTCCCCTATTTTAATATCTTGCACAGCATACTGGCTTTATCATCCTTTTCATGCAGTATACAAATTCACAGCCCAAATCTAAAGTATGAAATAAGGGCATGAAAATCAGGAAAAACCTGTGTCCTTCCTGCATGATGGCTGGACAGAGCATAACAGCCTTCTTGCTGTGTGAATTTTATATATTTTAGATAAAATCTGCATTGCTGATTTTTCCTGTGGTATGTGGCTTTGATATGACCATTTTATCAACAGTCTTAAAAGATTCATAAAGTCAGTCCTTTATTCAGTCATTTTGGCTGGCCAGGTACTAGATAACATAAACAAACCTCCTTTCTTTCTTCATAAGGACTTAATTCCACACCAGAAGAGTCACCTGCTCTAATGGCAAGGTCTTATAAATTTGGTATCTTTCTTTTCATTCTGTCAGGGTTATAATTTTTATAGATTTAAATTTTTTTTTTCTGATGTTTCTTATTATTTTCATCGAAGGACACATCCATGGCCATCAGCCTACCCTCTGTTGTAAGCTTCTTCCCAGTTTGCCCTCATTGTATTTCATTCTCTTTGAGTTCTAGAACATCAAAAAATCATGGGAGTTTGAAATATGGATAACAACATAGTATGAGAAAGGTGATTTTTTAGAATTCTACTTATACTTGGTTAAAAAAAAAAAATCCTGATGTGCAAATTGTTCTACAAACTGATTTTCTGTAGCTATTACCCTACCTGCTTGTTCATCTCAGGCCTTCAAGTTCCAAACACGTAGTCAAAACACACATGGCATGCCGCTAGGCACTTCGCGGCAATCCAGGCAGACCTGGAGACTCCTCCAAAGAGCTTTGCTCTGAGTCTTGCCTGCCTGCTGTACCGTGGAGAGCAAATGCTTCTTGCAGAATCCCTGAGGAAGCTCATTACTTCAGCTGAGCTAAAATGTTCTACTCTAAACAAACACAGCTAACTGCACTGCCTTTATAAATAAAATTATCCTAGTCAGAAAGCTGTCCTATTACTTCAGAACTATATATTGAAAAGCTGATTAAATTCCTTCTGTCTTTTCCATTGAAGCTCTCAAAGGAAGAGTGTCTTCACTCTCATAGAGCTAGCTAGCTCAGCAGCCGCATTTAATTCCACATTGCTTTTCCTCTGCTGTGGAGCGACAAGCAATGAGTTTTGGCTGCCCTACCCGACGAGAAGGCTTGTGTTGCTCTTGTCAGTAAGGTGGGAAACTTTACATGCACAGGTCATCTGGACATTCCAGTAGCCTGAAAAGGACTGAGGGAACAAGTGCTTCTCATTGCTTTTGGGTAAGCCCCTATCAGTTGTGACTGAAGCCCAGTTAGAACCATGAATTACAAAAAACATTAAAAGTAAGAATGATAAAATGGACCTGTCCCTCTCTTTCTTGTAAAAGCAGACCAAGAATTTCCTGATTGGTAGATGTGACTTGTGGCAGGAGAAAAAAAAAAAAAAAAGACGATGCAGAAATATAAAATATCATATTTTTGCCCACAGACTTAGGGGGTTTTTATAGCTGTTTGCTGCTTCTTCAGGAAATTCTGTAATAGGATGATAGTGTAGTACCTCAAAGGCATAAACATAAGATGCTTTGCAAACACCTATAGCATTACCTTCAGTGGTTCTAACTGGGAAAGAAACCCACATGAAATGGATATAACATTCTTTCATCTGGTGGTGGGATGAATAAACCTTACAGAAAACTGAGAGATACTTTGAAAATAGAGAAGAGGAATTGTCAGTGAATGAATCAAAAGATTTCAGTCACAGGTAGCTGTCACAATTTTAAATTGAAATTTTAGATCAAATGAGTATTCCTTTAAAGCTAGGAATCTACAGTCACAAATCTCCACTCTCCTCAGAGGGGACCAATCATGTTACACTCTAACTCACAGGCAGGCAGGAGATGGATTTAAAGTTATGCCTAGCCAATACTTGTTCATTTATTGCCTCACCACTCTTAGTAAACATTCCAAGTAAAGAATTTACAAGTGTTATTGTATTAACTGGTTCCAGGCTGATCTAAATTTATTCCGTTTGAGATAGAGCACTGGATTCCTTGAACAGGTTTTTCTTCTCTGGATAAGTTTCAAAGCAGATTCATTATCAGATATCTGTCAGGATCTCTTCGAGTGTTATGTGGGTATTAGAATTAAATAAACATTGGAAAAATCAGAGACAGATGTTCAAACAGGTATTTCCTCTATTTTTTAAAATGAAAAAAAAATATGTTTTTCTTAAATGGCAAGGTCTTATAAATTTGGTATCTTTCTTTTCATTCTGTCAGGGTTATAATTTTTATAGATTTAAATTTTTTTTTTCTGATGTTTCTTATTATTTTCAGTACTGATTTTGTTATGCCTTCACAGGCAGATGGAACAAGACACTGCATTTCAGATGTTTATGGAATAACTTGGATCAATGGAAGACACTGCCGATCCTTTTCCACAAGTCCCGTTATGATGCATCCGTGTAGTAATAATTTTCCTTTACCTTATCTCCTAAGAGAGTTTTGCAAATCCCTTAGACTTGAGTAGCAGATTTTCTTCAGACATCACCTGAAAAAAGGAAAATTGGAGTGTCCTGATGCATACAGGATCATTTATCTCCCACACTACTGAATGCAAGAGCAGGAAGGAGGCGGTGATCTTTTGTGTCACATCAGATATCACCAGCTCTCCCTTGACTGTGGCAGGAGGCATTCACACAGTGCCAAAAGTGGCTTTGATATCCACTAAGTATTGAAGACTCTTTGAAGATCCATGTACAGTTTGTATAACTTTACATCTCCAGGCACAACAGAGATGTCTAATAAAAGTCAGAAGTCCAGTCTCCTCCTAAGAGAATGCCAACACACAAACACTGCAGAGGTGGTAGAAAACAGTTGTGAGATTATTTCTGAATCATTTTTCTCCAGAATTTCAGGTGAAGTCATGCAAACCCCTGCACCATACGTAGATATTCCCCATGAGTACAATTGTATGGAATTTAGATTTTTCCTACATGTATTCACAACATTATAGAGTATAACCAGTGATGTGTAGTTATCATTTTGAAGAGAACATTGTTCAGGTTCAGACATTTTGGCAAACTCTTAAGATTTGGAATGAGATCTGTGTCTTCACTTTTATCTTAAACTGAACTAAAGATATAACTTTAGTGTCTCAAATAGATGTTTGGTGTCCTATGGAAGGAGAAATATACCTTTGGTGTTTTTATCTACACTGCTTTCTTGGAAATAAAAGGAAACTTGGATATTTTTCATATACCTTTGAAAATGCACAACAGCTTTAGCTAATTGTCTATATTTACTTAGCTTATCTCTACCTACTGCAAGTTGCAATACATCAGGGAAGCAGTTGCAATGGAGAAAGCTGCTGAAGCCACAGTACAGAATTTGCTATTCGTAATACTGGTTCTTTGCAAAGGAAGATAACATTAAGATGACTTTTCCATTGCTGTGTCTATCTCTATACATCAGCTAATAAGGCTGGTGTGATAAGCTATGTCCACAGAAATGATGGGTGTGGCTGGGGGGAAGGGTTTGCTTAGTGCAGGCGGCATGCAGTTATTCTAAGCAACAGCAGACTAAGAAAGGAACAGAAAAGCAGCTATAACTTAAAATCTGATTGCACTGTCAATGATAATGTAATAGAAAATATAGAAGCAGACGTTAATCAGCTGATCTACAGCTTAGTGAACCTAGGGTTAAGCAAATCCCATCCTGAACTTAATTTTGCTATGGCTGCACAGTAGCAGATAATGTTTAGCTTTGGGGGTCTATGCTTCAATCTGAGGTGTAGAGGCATACTGGACATGCTGTCTCAGGTATGCCAGGACTACACCAAACCAAAGATATATAAACATATACACTGTATTCACCATGACTGTAACTCTGAAAAGTAGCCTGGGTACGTTGCATGTTTTGGTTCTTGATTACATCACATTTTTATTGAGATAACTCTACATGCTTTTGCTGTTGTTTTAAATTTTTATTGCATGCCAAATCTTCCATGCAACTCTGAACTTCAGCACAATAAACTATTAGCATATATGAAAATTTCATTGGCTGTTAGGGGGCATAAGCCTGTATAAAAAATTAACTATATTCTAAAACAGTTTGCCCTTCTTGTATCTTTCTCTCTTTCTTTCTAATTCTGACAGCATTTTCCAGAAATTCCATTAATGAAAGACTATGAGTCACTAATTACAAAATTATGTCATTGAAACTGTAGTTCAAAGTCTATAAAAGTTAATAAAGCCTCTCTAATGGTATAAGTTATATCAATTTATAAGCATAATTAAAAGTACAACTGAAACGAAGCAATTTTTCACCTTTTTAAGAACTTCCAAGTCACTTCTGATTTCTTTTAATGTGGAAAATAATGTACCAAATAAAATGATAGGCACGAAGACACAGAGATGAAATCCTAAGGATGAGATCCTCAGCCAGTGGTGTCAGCGCTATAGGAGTCAGATAGTTTTATGCCCATGGGTGTTTTAAGCCCATAAGATTTACCACTGTATCACAATTTCTTTCCTCTTTGTTAATATCTGTGGGCACCACTGGAAAAAAAAATAATGAAAACACAAAAGTGAACAGGGTCTTGACTAGGATTAGGTGATACAGACAACTCTAATTGGAACCAAGTTCCCTTGGGGCTGTGATGAGTAAAACTTAAGCCCACTGCTTGCTCTGAAATGTCATAAAACAGAGAGCTATTTTCCTGTACTTGTGGTTGAACACTGTTGATTTAATTACGACAAAAAGTGATTGGGAAATATTTTTAGGAGAGATTAGTTTCTTGTTGTCAGCTGTCACTGAGATGGATAGAACACAGGCTTACTCTTGAGGCAGTAGTTATGAGCTGGTTTGCTGGTGGCCGAGACAATAGGCTGCATATTTTAAAATTGTATCAAGAAGGACCTATTATTTAGGACTCCTTATTACTGTCAGTGTCACAACATCTTGCATTATTCAAAGAGAGCATTGCTTCCATCCGTCAATCTCCCCTTTGCTGTCAAAGATGCAAATACAAGTTCTCATTGCTTAGGGGAAATTTGTAGTATAAAAGGGAAGGAAGAAAGATGCCAGGAAAAGTTAAATGATATAGAAAGAAAAACCTCAGGGGAAAGAGCAACTGTAGCTTTGAATTTTTATAGATGCTGCATCATAAGAAAGAAAGAAAGAAAGAAAGAAAGAAAGAAAGAGAAAGAAAGAAAGAAAGAGAAAGAAAAATAAAATTTTCTTTTAGAAAGTGCGAGAGAATTTACATCTGAGGGTATATGGATGTCTGTTTCAATCTAAAGCTGGGATGCTAGAAATTGTGCTGCATGTGTCTCAGAGAAAAAAGGGAAACTTATCCTATAAAGACCAATGATTAGGATTGTGAAAACAAAGGTAAGTTCAAATAGGTTAAGAGGGAGGTGTAAAAATAAATTTTATGGCAGTTGAGCACATTTCAGAACATAGTAGAAGGGAATACAGCTGGTCAGACTTTTGTAACATCTTTTTTTCACTGTAACTGGTGATTGATTGAAGCAAGAATTTATGGGGCCAAAGACTGGCATCAAAGACACTTTAACTAATAGGTTGTTTTAGAAGAGTTTTCAAAACTAGTTTCCATATTGCTTCAATTTTTTTTCAACAAATTTTTCCAATTTAAAATTACTTTTGTTAAGAGAATGAAGGAAGCATTTTTTCTTAAAATTGTTGTGATTAAAATTATGCATTTTGAGATAGTGCTGAAATAAGCTTCCTTCTATGCCCCAAAGTATTTGAAACTATATCTTTTCAGTCTTGAACATCTTTGAAATTTCTAGTATTCATCCTACTTAGAGATGAAAATATTTTGAAACATTGGTGTGTCACTGAAACATGTTTCCTGGGAAACTAGAGCACAATTCAACTCCCTCTGCTACACATGCATCTACCATTCTCATTGAAGAAACTTCATTTAGAGGAATCCAGTGGCCTATACAAACAAGCCCTCTGTGACTTGAAAGTGACAGCAAGATTTAAATCGCAAAGATCATTCTGGGTCTACAGATTCCGTGCAACGTTCACAGGGCTCAAGAACACAGAAGCTCTGTCATTGTAGGGCATGCCAGTCACAGGATGTAAGGAAGCCAGGCACTTCCTCATCCACTTCATGCTACATCTCAGTGTCTGCTTATGGAATGATTACTTCTGTTGTTTTTACCATCAGAATTACGGAGGGCAGTCATTTACATTTGAACTGAGACTTGGGCAAGTGGTGCCCTGAGGGAAGGGCTGCAAATGCAGTGTGGCTGTTGTCTGATCTGTTTTCTGTGATGCTGCTCACAGCACTGTTTGAAAAATACTTTAATTATGAAAAGTAATCACAAAATGTTATTCCAGTATTTTTGATTTGTGAAATCTTAGTAAAAAATCAATTCCTGGGTGCTTTTCAAGGAAACACTGCAGCCTGAACAAATTAAAATAAAACAAAGTGTGGTCTTTGTAGGGTGCCTTTAAGTGAATTCTGTATCACTGCACCTGACTGTTGCTCTTATTCTAGCTTGAGAAATGCCTTTTCCATCTATTAGCCTGAAAACTCTTTCAGCTAGGGAAGGGACAGAATTCCATAAAAGAAATTTATTATATTTCAGAGTTTGCTGCTGAATTTTAGCTTATTTTGCAGGAAGAAAATGGGAATAGATTCAAGAGGAATATAAAAGCTATTAGAGAGGAGACCTGGCTGAAGTGTATTTCATTTTCATTAGTGCAAAGACTTTCCATCTCCTTTAACCTGCACTCTTACCATATACACAATGAAAAACAAAGGGTTCAATTTGCTCTACAGCACTGGTAGAATTGAACTAATTGATTAACAGCAATTTCCCCCATCAAATAAATGGAGCGATGTGATTTCTGACATGGACAGAAACAAAGCTCAGAAGATGGTAAGGATACTGGTTTTGAATACAAACAGGCAGGAACCAAGGACAGGAGTCTCAACACAAATGAAGCTCCTGGGCAAACCATTACTATGAGCCTGCAGAGGCTTCATTTAGCTCTTAAACAGCTCCTTCTTCATGATAGTCTGAACTGAATTTAAGCAGCTGTCCCAGTAACTGAACTAGCCCTTAGCACAGGCAGCAGGGCACTTAAGAGAGGAAAATGATCTCCTGGCCTGGAAACTCCCTCAAACTCCTACAAAGCAAGCTACATCTGCACTTCTTTAATTTGCAGTGGAGACTTGGTCCTGGCTCCCCGTTCACTACATTTTGCTCTTCTATTGAAATTCCATCCTGTCAATGCAGAGCCCATGGGCCTTGAGCTCTTTCCTTCCTTACTCATCCTACTTTCAGTGACCCTTAGTAAAAACACACTTCTGAAGAGTGCTTTAAATTTTTCATGGGTTTTTTTTTCATTTTGCAGCGAGACCTTGCTTTCTTCCTTCGATTCTTCTTTGTCGCTTTCTGCAATGTATTTGTATCCTGCAGTAAATATAAATATGGAAGAACTAGATCAGCTATGCAAATTAGTTTGGAAGAAGCCCAATGTTGGGTACTATGCTAGCAAAGAAACCAGAAGCGTTCCTTAAGATAAAACAGATAAACTTCAGTCATATTTTCAGGCCAAAGGAAGCAGAAGAATGAATATAAAAACGAGGAGTGTCTGGTCCAGCTTTTAGACATTGCTAAGTTGATTGTTTGCACAGTTGAGTCAGCTAATAGCGCTCCTGGGCATTTTCTTTGTCTTTGTAAATTCAGATCTTTAGCAGTGTTGTGTGGAGGTCTCTCTCTCCTCTGACTCCAGAACTAGCTTAAGATGACTTCTGTGCTCCTTTAGAGGCCTAATATTGGTCAGTAGTATTCCTCTGGATCGCTTTATTTTTTTTTTTCCACTGACATGCAAATAAGGTTAGAAGTAGATTGCTTACTGATGGGATAACATACAAAAGCTCCACCAGAGGAGGGCAGACCTGATTACCTGCAGGAACATTTGGAATAGTTACCATAAACATATGGAATGATATTCCCATAGATAAAAAGTTAATAAATTAAAGAAATCTGTAGTAAAGAAATTGCAGGCCAAAGATGCAAGCCTTCTGTTGCGTTGGTATAGAATCATCACCTACATTTAAAGGATTAGGAAATGAGTAAGCATATGATACAAAAAGTAGGAGAAGAAAAACCTATGGTTTCTGCAAAACATTGAAAATTGTGGCAAGGAATGGAAGCTGGAAGAAAATTGAGGGCCAAAAGTGCAAAGAAAGGCAAGGGAATACATAAGTTAAGGTAGTTATTAAGGAGCAAGACACAGGAGGTTTAAATAATGGTAGCTGAACAAAAATGTTTAAATATTTTCTCACAAGAATACTAGTAGATGAATGTAGGGGTAGGTTGTTGAGAGTAGTCCTCCAGGTAAAAAGCCAAACCAAACCTAAACCAAAGCTATTTTGTTAGTATTGCTTGTAAATGGTCTTTCAGGAGAAGGAGGAGAGTCTTTCAAGGCCTAGCTTTAGTAGAAATAGCCAAACATTGGTCTTTTGCTTCTGACTCTTGAGTTAGGAGATTTTCAGTATTGCTGTATTTGAGTGGAATGATTTCCAAAATATTTCCCTGAGGCTAATGCAGTCGAGATGGTTTACCAGTGCAGGAAGAGATTTTGCACCTGTATGTTCTCTCCCATGCTTCATTTCTTTTATGCTCTCAAAGCTTCCTGGTGTTTGCCTGAGGTTAATTCATCCCTTCCCACCTCATAGGCAAGAGCTTTTCCGATTGCACTTTAATTGCCTCAGTGTTAATCCCTGTTTAATAGTGTTAAAATTTGCAGCAAATTAAAACCGAATTTCTGGGTTTGAATTGTATCATGTTGTGCGAGTTACATCTTGACATTACTCTGTGCCCAGCTGCCCGTATGATACTTCATATCCTGAGGAGCTTTTCATGGCTGTTTTAATGCAACAAAGCACTGATGGCAGTCCTCTGCAATTTCCAAACTAGTAGCTGTGAAGAGCTAAAGTGGAATAGTTTCCACAAAAGTTTTTGTGAAAATAATTGGGCTGAAAATTATTGCATGGTGGTAGAGACTGGAATCCTCACAGAGGATGACAGAGATGCTCTTGGAGAGCAAATTTTTCCTCATAGTGCTCGCTTGTTATCAGGTAAACCTACCTGTCACTGGCCTCCCTGGTGAGCCCACAAAGAAAGACTGGAGGAAGGAAGGGGAGGGATGAGGAAAGGAACTTGGGTTCACCCTAAGCCAGAGGGCTGAAAGCCCTTACTGTTTTCAAGTATTTGGTAAAAAATTCTGGGAACTAAAAGAACCTGAAAAATGTTCACATTTCAGGCATATATTGGACCATGAAATGTGTAGACTCTCCTCTTGCTGTTTTTGTTTTCGGCTACAAAACCAGCCCAAAGGATATGCAGAATGAGCAAAAATACAGTGAACAGCTTTAATGAAAGGACTCGACCTCGAGCAGGGAGCAATGAAACTGACAAAGAGATCTTCATGCTGTCTCTTGATTGATAAGTGTACTTAATTGAGTGCCACATCATGTACATGTTGTGTGTGTTCTGAGGCACACAATAAGATTTTATCACTAGCAAGTGACAGCTCTGAGCATAAATAAAGCATTTCATTGATCGTGGGATGACTGTGCGTGGACTTGTGGCAGAACATGTGTAAGCCACTGTGAACATAACAGTAGTGCCAAACCATTTCTCTGCTATTCACAGTTCCTTTCAGAACTATTTTAGCTCTCATGAACTTTCCAAGATGAAATGGAGAAGCTGTGGGCTGTTACTACAAGCTGAAGATAGACCTCCTTACCTCTTCACTCAGTTGATGTACTGACAGTCAACTCTTTCTCTCTTTTTATTTTTCCTATTGGGACAGAAAAAGGATGCAATTGGCACCATTAAATTGACTGTTCTGCTTGGAGGGCTGTCTCCTGAGAGAGTTTTTTTCCTGAATGCTGCTGTATCTTGAAGTGTTTTCACAAGTGACTGGGTGAATGTAGAGTTGCACCTACTCTGACTGTAGAGGAACCTGGATACAGTGACACTAAACACGGCTTGTGCTGTCCTCTCTGTGGTCCACAATCTATTGATACATGGTCATTAAAAACAAAAACACTTTTTTTTTTTT
>WBMY01001044.1:223741-244481 GCA_013397315.1 Donacobius atricapilla | reverse complement strand
GGATAACAGTACAATGAGCAGGGCAAGTCTCACTAGGAAAAAGGGCGCTACATCACTTGGGACACCAGCCCCCCCCCCAATGAAACTCTGCTTCCTTTCAGAGGTGGACAGGCAAAGGAGACCATTATGTCATGTCTTCCACTGTAAATCATTCCTTAGTTTCCTGGAAGCAAGCTAAGTACAGAATAATTTTTTGCCCCAAACTGAATTAATGCAAGGTGTCCAAGTGCCAGTCTACTAGTTTGCATTTTCTTAGAAAATACACGACTCTCTTCAAAGAAGTATTGCAAGGTGGATTTGGATCATGCTGGTCAGAGTGGAAGGTCTGATGATATAATGAAGATTCAGTAGAAGCAAGTAGACTCAGTTGCATGGTATATTTCGCAGCAGAGGAGAGGTGGTGTACTGGAGTTTGTATTCATGTAGTACAGTTCCTCTTGGCCATGCTGAGCACTACCATAAATGAAAGCCCTGTAAATAATGTTAGCAATACATAAAGACTTAAAACTAGCTAATCACAAAGTGAAATAGTACTAATAATTCAAAAAGTCAAGTAGCAAAGACTGTAGAGGTCAATTAAGAAAACTACTTTCAAATTGGATGGAAATCTTGACCACTGGCCATCCAACAATTTCTCTTGCTTGCAAGGATCAGCTGTAAAGGTAGGGATTATAAGAAGCTTACTTAGGGTTTGGTCCAAGTATCACTAAATTTAGTGGATACCTTTACGCTGACTTCAGGCAGCTTTGTATCAGATGTTTAATTTCAGTGAAATCAGTACCTGTGCAGTATTTGAAAAGTCATAGATAGGAAAATGGGAGAAAGAAAGAGAGAAACTGGAACTATCAATTTACCAATTACCTAGCAAATCAAATTAAGTAGTGATTTAAAGAAGTGGAAAGGAGTGGAGTTACATAATTTTATTTCCCTCAGTTAACGATAATACATTAGGTTGTTAAGATGAAAATAATTTAAGAATCTAATATACTTTTCACATATGTGCTGTTTGCTTGTGCACGTTAACTTCAGCAGGGAAACCTGAATAGTCAATTTTCTTTTCCTCAGCTGAAGCTCTGAAGCATGCAGATTTGTGTATTTCAATACATTGGAGAGATTACTTCTTAAAATATATTTTATATATATATATATATATATACCTATATACCTATATCTATGTATGTACTTATACACTCTTGAAAAGCTCTTTTTTACAGATTTATAATGGAATTGCAAAATCATGTTTTGTTGGCTGAACAAAAATTTTAATGTAGAATCTTACAGTAATACGTTAATTATCCTGGCTCATATTGGCCTCTATTCAGTCTTAACTTAGCTTGAAGATTCAAGTATTCTCTCCTCTATTTCATATATTGCTTCAGATTAAGGCCTAACTATAGCAGGCACAACTTTGTTACACAATTTGCACTTTGAACTCACAATTGTGTGCTGCTATGGTTCATTATTTACGAGATATTCAAACTTTAAAAACCATGGCTTAATAAAAGCATCTATATCTTCCTGTGGGATTACCACATAATTATGGTTGCCATATTCTCTTTACCATTGTAGGACATCTCAAATGTAACCATCCTGAGGTGGTGCTGCTAGAAAGTCAAGAGTTTGTAGAATGATTAAGTGCAATACATTTTCTGAGTAGCTTTTACTCTCTTCCTGTTAATGCTGAAAGCATGCACAGATTATGTACATAAAATCTTTTTGCATTTCCAGGAAGGTAATTGCTTAATATCTTCACAGATGTGCAAATGGTTAGCATGTAGGTGTTACTCCTAGCTTTATAATATCAAATGCATTTTTTTTTGTTTTGATTATTTAAAAAATAAAACTAAAACATACTAATTGAAAATATGTGAACAGTATTAAGATACTTAAGATATTGCATATTATTTTCTGCAGTGGAATTCTTGAGACTTTTCTCGAATTTGCCAAGAGTAGAACAGATGATTTGGTGGTTCTTTTGTAGAAGATAATGATATCATGAGTAAAAAGACAGAAAAACAAAAAACATAGAACTCTAGATGTGAAAAAGTGTCCACTGTCATATCCTATTACAGAAATTGAATCTTGAATTCAGGGCTTAACAAGTTATTTGAGGAAAATGTAAATAGTTTATTAAAACATCAGCATTGCACTTACAGGAGACCAGATTCTGAAGATGTACCACAGTATGGCTGGGACACACGTAATCCATCCACAACCTCGCCTCACTCCTCAGCCAGTGGAACTGATATGGTTTATACAGCCACAGGTCTAACCGACATCATGGGTTCATGTGTATATCCATATGGACTTTATATGTACTGTATCCATACATTGCCATTGCATTGGCTATTGTGCATATCCTCCTTAATTCACTCCTTGATTCCCATGGAACAGGATTCTCCACAAATCCTTCACATCAAGCAACACCTGACCAAATGTGATGTGTCTGGTATGACATGCAGTCAAACAATGAAACAGTGCGTGCCAGCCCAGTCTAAAAGGAATGAGACCAGGGTAAGGAAGCACTGGCAGACAAATTGCAGAACACTCTATGAATATATTTCAAGAACACTGAAAACTCTATCTGTTTCCTTGTACCCTGGGAAATCAATCCATAGCTGAAATAAAGCTTGAGGTATTTGTTTAAAAGAAAAAGGATACAGGTGCAGAATTTAGACATCAAATTATGCATTCTGTAGGCTTCATGATCAGTTTTATGAAGGCCTCAGAAGTAATATGACCCTTGTTATATTTGAAGGCCTTAAGAGTTAAAGGTAAAATATTGTAGATATTAATGGAGAATGGAGTGATTAAAAATTATCTGAATTATCTGAGGCTCTGAGTACTCTCAGCTCCTAGAAATTGATCTAATATACCACACCTTCAAGGCACTATGAGAGTATAGCAGCTATGATGATCCAAGACTCTGAAAAATACATAGTTTGTGGACAGAGGCAACCGAGGATCTGTGTCTGAAGGTTTGCATTGTGATACCCAAGCACGTGCATGAGCTAGGAATTTACACCCAAAACATGCATACTAGCTTTGTGTCTTTTCACCCTTTCCTTTCTGAGTTGTACAAGAGATTTTTAACCCACTTAAATGTTCTAATTAAATTGTAAGAAAGTATAAAAAATTTGTCATGACAGGACACACCATGTGCACATTTATTGCAATAGTGTAAATCTGGGGTATTTTTGTCTGGAATAAATGAAAGATATTCACAAAACATTAGTGTTGTGGAGACGGATCAAATTTGCACAGTACGTGTGATATACACACAACTTTTTTCCAAGGTATAAAGGAGACTAATCTTTTTTTTTGTTTTTTACCTTTAGTAGATTCCAGATTGTAGTTGTCAGTCTTAGCTCTTTGGTATTGTCTAAATCTAATTGCAATTAAATAAGAATGTGATTTCCAAAACACTTCATAGCAGGATCATATGTCCTTTTGCTCAGCCAAGTTTGTATTTGAGGAGAAGAAAAAAGAGAAGTGCCTTCAGCCCAAGGACATGGAAAGTGTAACCCTTCAAAATGACTATCAATAATTAAGGTCTTTGATGCTTTGAATCATTTAGATGATAAGATTGCTTTGAAGTAAATAAATAACAAATTAGAGTTTCTGGTAGTCACAGGTGTTTGGCACAACTGCTTGTAATCAAAAGCAAAATGAATGCATTTTACTCGGTGTAATTAGAAAAATAAATGAAGTTTATATGCAAATTGTAAACCACTTTACTAAGAGATAACCGGTCAGACGGCTTTTTGTAATTTAAACTTTCATTTATGGGGAGAATTTGCAAAGTATCCATTTTCAATGCAATTTCAGTGCAGCTGCTTGAACTATCTTAGTCTTCCTAAGAGAGAAATTCAAACATCACTGGTACCGTGCCAATCTTGTTACAGCACAATAAGGACAACATATGCATTTTTAAACTTGTCTTTCTTTCCCCACCTCTGAAATGATAGAAAACAAAAATCCCTGAAGGTCAGGTGAAACTACTTGATGCCAGTAAATAAGTAAATAAATAAAGAAACACTGGCAAAAAAAAATAAAGAAAAAAACCTGCTAATATGTTTCAAACGTGTTTTGAAATTGAAAGTTAATACTGAAGAACATTAAGGGCTTCTCACCAGTCTTCCACAGTTAAGGGAATATTTCCCTATTGGCTGGCATTGCCAAAGCATCTCAAACATTTCCATTTGGAATATTGATGTCACCTTCAAAATTCATGACTGACAGAGAATGCATGAACTAGAAATTGCTTGGAGTAGGTATGCCAAGAAGAAGATGGATGCAAGTGTCTTAATAATGAAATGGGATTTGTTGTGAAGGGCCATGAGATAAAAGATAGGAGATTAATCCGAGGAAATACAAGACGGTGGGATAAACAAGAAGAGTGTAGAAGGACCAAGCAAAATGCAGATTCAGATACAGAAACTGAGAGGAGGATTCAGAATAGGAATGTGGAGAATAGAAAGTCTAAGGTAGAGGAAAACAGAGGAGGCAAAGCATGAAGCCATGATGAATTTTTTTTTCAAGGCTTACTTTTCAAAATGAGGTCTGTAAACTTCAAGATATCGTGACTAGGAAACACAGCTGACATAGGTGACAGAATTAACTAACAAAACTACGGTTTGATTTTTTTAATCTTGAACCATTGCCTTACCAGTAGTGAAGATATCTTCCCAGTGTCCAAATACAGTAAGTTATCTTTGTAACCTATCTGAAGGAGAAAGATGGAAGGAATGGGTTTTCCTACGGCATTTCTCCTATCTTCTGAATAGTTAGACAGCAATGGCTGCAAAGGTGTGATTATGAGTATTAAATTACACTGAAAATTCTCTTTGAGTCTCACTTGCCCCAAATGGTTAATATTGCCCTAGCTATTGGCAGAACTTCTTGTCTTTCAAAGAAAAAAAAGACCCAAATTCTGATTAATTTTAGTGATAACAATCACATTTTGTGTTCATACTTTCAGGAACCTCTTACTTGAAAGGTTATGTACAGTTAAAGCGTCTTAAATGCTCACATCCTATAATCTTCATGTAGTTTAACTCCAGCCAGCAGCCAAGCCCCAGGCAGCCAGTTACTCACTCCCCCAGCAGAGAAATCAGGGAGATAACTGGAGAGGTAGAAGTTAGAAAAGCAATGAGATAAAAACAGTTTAATAGTGATGCCTTGGAAGGCTGACCTGAAACAGAACTGGACAGAGTTAGAGAATAAAGTAGGTGTTTATTGAAAGGCCTCCAGGATCCACCTTGGGCAAGACAGGAGCCTGACCAAGGCTGCACCCAGGGTGGACCAAGAATGATCACAAAAATGGCTGACCGGTCATGAGATGTTACATTTTTATAAGTTTTGGTCCATTTGCATATTGGGGTTTAATTGTCCAATTACAGCTTCAGGTTGTGAAGTCCCATCCTTTTTGTTCCTCCCTTCAGTTCACTGTTGTTTATGCTTTTGGGCCTGAAAGTTGTCCTTGGTCTCCAGCAGGAAAAGGATTTGTTTTGTCTACCCACTCTGTGAAGAGAGCTGGCTGACACTTAATATGAGGCTCAGAACTGCACCCCAAGGCAGCACAGAATCTGAAAATGTGAAAGCTAAAACTTAAGGCATCAGTAGGGAAAGCAAAAACACACAAGCAAAGCAAATCAAGGAATTAATTCACCGCTTCCCATGACTGGCAGGTGTTCAACCATCTGTCCATCACAGGTAACAGTGACTTGGCTAGACAAGTCAAGAAAGGCTTCAAATGTTCCCCCCTTCCTTCTTCTTCCCCTCACTTTCTATATTGAGAATTACATCATATGGTCTGGAATATCCCTTTGGTCAGTTTGTATCACCTGTCCTGGCTCTGTCTGCTCCCAAGCTTCCAGGCAACCCCAGCTTCCTCACCAGCGTGGCAGTATGAAAAGCAGAAAAGGCCTTGGCTCTGTTCAAGCTATGCTCAGCAACAACAACAGCATCTCTCTGTTATTAACCCTGTGCTCAGCACAAATCCAAAACACAGCCCCATACCAGCCACTGTGAAGAAAATTAACTTTATCCCAGCTGAAAGCAGCGTGCCTATATCCTGGTCAATGGCAGGTTGAATATGAGTCAGCACTGTGCTGTGGCAGCCAAAAGGGAAAATTATATCCTGGGGTGCACCAGGCACAGCATTATGAGCCAGTGGAAGGAGGGGATTGTCCTGCACTACTTTGTGCTGATGCAGCCTCATCTCAAGCTCTATGTACTGTGTTGGGCACTGCAATATCAGAAGGATATTAAGCTACTAGAAAACACCAAAAGGAGAGCTACAATGATGGTAAAGGGTCTGGAGGAGAAACCATATGAGGAGCAGCTGAGGTAATTTTCTTGCTTATCATGGAGGAGACTCACGACAGGAAGTGGCAGGACAGGCACCCATCCCTTCTCTGTGGTGAGTAGTGACAGGACTTGAAGGAACGGCATGAATCTGCGACAGGGGAGATTAAATTGCCTGCTAGGACATGGTTCTTCACTCAGAGGGTTGTTGGACATAGGAACAGGCCTCCCAGGGAAGCGGTTATAACACCAAACCTGACAGAGTTCGAGAAGCATTTGCACAAAGGTCTCAGGCACATCAATTATCCCTTGTGAGCCCATTCCAACTTAGGATAGTCTATGATTCTATGATGCACTCTTTTTCCCTACATTTCACAGTAGCTGACCTTTTGCTTTTATATGACATCTATTTTCTTGATTAATATTACAATGCATCACCTTTATGAGCAGTTATGCCACCTCTCTTTCATCAAGCTTTTGTTGGAAGTGACTTCTAGGACTATTAATTATTTCCCATAGAATTCAGCCCCAGCTAGTAACCATGCTTAAGGAAAAAAAAAAAAAAGCATCTGTAAGCTTTTCATAATTAACCTGTACATTTCTTAGGGGACATAACTATAAGATAATTTATGTCATAGTAGGAAAAAAATGTTCAGAAAGGCCTAAGGATTCTTCTTACAAAACTTCTTTTAATATTCATAACAGTTTGAAATCTTCTTTGTGGAAATCTAAACTGTCATGATTCGTACTAGCTGTGGAGTATTCCTTTTAATACACTGGCTATTGACCAATTCTTTGACTAGAGAAAATTCTTGATGTGTAGCACTAAGTATCTACTATTGTTGTATTATTGTGGTGATTAGAGGAAATCCTAAAGCAACAAGAGATGTCAGCTATAGTGAGCTGGCCAGATTTTAGTGCAGGTAGCTGCATAGATTTTTATTTAAGTGTGTTTGCTGTGCTAGTTCCTTGCAGGACTTCTCTTTTTCATTTTTATAATCTGGTGCTGCTGTCAAGCAGGTTCCATGTTCCAGCCTAGAAGTGATTTAGTTCGTTACAGCTGAAATGGTCAAGAAATACCATCTTTGTCTTCTGCCTCTTCAGCAATTTAGACCTTCACAGCTGCAAGTGAGAAAACATCCTCTTTTCCTAGAACTACAGGGGGTATTCTGTTGGTAGACATTTCTAGGGTAGAATTGTTTCAATTGCATTTTGCTCTGTTCATCTGCTTCCTCCTTACTTGATATACCTCTCTAAAAGCGTTTTAAAGGAAGGCTCATAATTCTGTTTATACTTTGCTTAACAGAAAGAGGGTCCTGGTCATGTCTGGAGATCTCAGCCACTATCACAATAAAATAAACATTAAAAAGCTATGGTAAATACATAAGCACATCTCATTCCATCTAAAATAAAGTAGAACACAAACTTAAGATGACTTCCTTATGATGCATTGTAATGTAGTCTTGAAATCAGTGGTTTAGCAGAGAAAACCTTCACCAAAATCTCTACACACTGGGGAATTAGTTTTACAGCTATGCCTTGAAAATCAGGCACGAGACTTCTTGAAAAGAATGCAAATTAAAACAACATATTTGTTTTTGACAATAATTGTTCCCAGATATCATTTCTTTTACAAGTTTTTGTTCAGTAAAAGACAAGCATAAGAAAAATAATAGCAGCTATGACACACATGTAGAGATAAATATGTCCACAAATACCTACTTTTGGAAACTGCATAATATTTCATACTTAATACAATCAGACCCTGCATGATCAACTGGTGCTATCAAATTCTCAGTCATGTTTATGCAATTATTCATGTTGTCTGCTCAAAGGAGATAAGGGAAAACTTTATACAGAGAATCTTTATTCCCACAATGGTTATAGCACAATATTAGCATGATTTGGATGCCCAGGCTCCAAAGCCTAGGAGAAGGAAGTGCCCAGACTTTCCAGCCTACGAAGTGCTGCACACTCCTTTCTCCCTTTGTCTCCAGCTGTAGATGAGGCCATTTATTATTTCCATGTGTGAAGTGCAGAAATTGATTGCAAATTAGAGGCACATGCTTTTACTAAAGACGGGAACTGAATTATGATTAGATTGTTGTTCCAAATTACATCAGTATATGAAAATATATAAGCTGCAGGGGAATAGAGCTCAAGATGAATTTGTCCTTTTTATCTCACAAATGAAAGCTATTCTTTATCCAACAAAAAACCTAGAGATAGACAGTATTCAAAAAATCACAAAGTTGATGCAACACTTCATCTTCTTATTTGTCACTAAGAATGTCTTTTAAACATTTTTATCTTTTCTCATTCATCTAGATAGTCTTTTCTTCCCCTCTATTTTTTACTAATGGGATCTTTCTAAGTATGGGGAAAAAACCAACTAAAAACCCACCAAAACCCCTAAAACCCCCAAAAGACAAACAAACAAAAAATAACCCTAAAAACTTCCAAACAACAAAAGGAGGGAAGGGCAGAGAGAGGGTGAGGGAGAGAGAGGGAGAACATTCAGTTTCAATGCCTTGTTCAATTCAAAAGCTGCATTTCTTTTATCAAGAGAAGCTGATATTTTTTAAATTCTGTGTTGAAAGGTGTGGAGATTTCTTTTTTACCTTTTTATTTTAGCCTGTGAGTTACATGTACTTTTGAAAGAACTTCCAGGTTCTGTAGTTGAAAGAGGCAATCATATGCCTGAGGACATATACAATAGGCAATGACAGTGGAGCATTTTACTTCTTATTTGTTGAAGAAAAAAAAGTAACTATGACACCAACTAGGAAATAAGAAAAGACTTTCTTTAATTGGCAGAGTTCTGCATACAACTTGTTAGAAAGAAACTACAGTCTAGCACAATTCTTTCTCACTAGTAAAAAGCCCATTCAGTCTACACCCAGAGGAGCCTGGACTTCCTCCCTATTTAATACTGAGGAAAGGAATCTTGTTTGAGATCCAGTGCTCATTTTATTTTCTGTTCCAGAATTATAATTACTGGCTGAGTCTACCAGGATTGGCTTACTGGAAATTCAGATTTTCTCCTAATCTTGGTCACAGACTTTTCAATGAGATCTTTGTCACTTTATTATATTTCAATATCCAAAAAACCCCACAAACAAACAAACAAACTAACAAGCAAACAAACACAAAAAACACCACAAAAGCAGGGTACTTACCAAATTATTATACTACTTTGAGATTCTTGGAAGAATGATTTTAATGCAAGCAGGTTAGTAAATTAGGAAATATTTTTAATTAAATCAAAATTTGATGTAAGAAAACACTAATAGTAAAGAACACTATAACTTAGCTGACTAATGAGAAATGTCTTCTAAAACTGTCCAATCTTTTGCTGACATTATAAATAGCAATATTTTGTTTTGGCAATTGTCAGCATGAAATATGCATCAATTTATATTCCATCCAAATTCTCCCCATTTTGCCTTTAATTTGGCTGGAACAGGAAATGTCTTTGAAATATTTCAGCAATTAAATTCTGTCTTTTTGATGGCTTTTAAATTTTAATTTTTAATTATTATTAGGGACAGCTTTTCCGAGCGAAAGAGGAAACATCAGAAGGCTCTTGAGAATCCAGTTTCGCTCTGGTCTAAAGGGGGACCAGACTGTCAGTCCCATGCTTTGCCTATCTGGTGTGGACTGGTATCAAATAGTGTATCCTTTGGTTTAACAAGAAATTATTCTCCTGGTCTCTGCTGGCAAGTAAGGATGGCACAGAAACCACCGCACTCTGATTACTTTCAATATTTTTTCCTGAAAAGAGACCATACAAGATTTTGGTTTTGCTTGGTAGTTTGAAAAGTTTCTATAGATAAAAAAGGAGAGTTATACTCCTGAAGCCACATTTAATACATCTCTTCTCCTGCACACCTCAAACTGAAATACATCACTTTCAACACTTTGGCTTCCAACAGGTCACTTATGCAGTTTCAATTTTCTCTGAATGGATGCTTCCCAACTCTTTCTTTTAAGGCAACCCAGGTAGCAAGCTCCTGCCTACCAGCACTCTGGAAAGACAGTATGAACAGATGCAGCCAGCTGCAATAGTCAGAAGTCTTATTTCCTTTATACCTTCAGGAATACAATAATCCTTTTTTTTTTTTTTTTTTTTAAGACTATGCATATGGGCAGGGATGGGTGAATTTTGTTAGCAGATGGAAGGTCACAGGTGGTTTTGCATCAAAACATAATTAAATTCCATTGATTAAATTAAATGTCTGACAAATATATGGCCTACTCATCCCACCATGAATGGTCAGATAAAATTCAGCTCCATACTTCAGCAGCAACTATTTGCTTTTGGAAAGGGAAATTAATCTGGAGTGAACTCAGTTGATGCTTCCTGACTCTGAATCCTTCATCAAAATTATTCCTCCATCAGCTTGAGATGAGAAAGCAAATCATTCACAATTAGCAGGCTTGCCTTTTTTTTTTTTTTTTTTTTTTTTAAATATTATTGGCATTTGCACCAGTCATAGAGTTGCTGATGCCAGAGAACATCTTAGTCACACCCTACAAAACTGCCTCACACATACCTTGGAAGAGCACGTTGATCAAAAATAATTAAGAAGGAAGGAGAGTTATTAAAGCTGAAAGTAGCTATCTAATTGCAAATACTAAGTAGCATAATCTTTACCCCAATATGAGGGAACACACTGTAGCTGTTGCTTAATTGTCTTCCATCTCTGAACTCAATTTACACAAAGCAAAAACCTAAGTATAGTCTAAATAATTTTGGGGCAGGGACTTTGGTGCCTGTCACTGATGTTTGCAGAGAAGACAGTTTGCCATTTACATTTCAGATTAAAGGTAATGAAAATTGAATCAGTAATAAATACCAGTAAAGGTCTAATACAGCAAGGTTTTTGAACATTCACAACTCTGCATGGTTTCAAAGTACTGTCTCTGTTTATTTATGCATTTAGGAAATACTCAGTGCTCAATTTAAGGAGTTGTCAGACTTCTATAGATCATTTTGCATCAGATTGTGTGCATTCTGTTAGTGTGTTTGGTTTAAGCGCATGGATTAAAAAGTGTGTCCTGGTGTCTCTCAAATGTTCGCGTGCATGGTTAGTGCTTGTCCTGATATGGTGAATAGATATTAAAGCCTAACTATAAAGTTATTTTTTAAGATACTTACTTCAAACAGTAAAATTAGATTTTTGTAGGACTGGGATCTGTTTAACTAACTGATGTCCAATGAGAACCTCAAGCAGAAATCAGTATAAAAATTCTTTTAGGGCTTCATTTATGTAACATGGGACAGTATAAAAGCTTTCCTCAAAAATGACAGGTCTACACTATAACTACTCAAGTATCTTAAATCAATTGACTTGGGTTAAGAACCACTTAAGAAGACATACATTATGGGATATTGTTTTCGTTCTTTCCAGATGGAAAACATGAAAAAAGTTTTTCCTAAGATTTTAATTCCTTCATTCTTGCTCATTCAGAAGAACATCATATTTTAGTATGAAGGGTTTAGAATTGTTTGATTTCAATATTTTGAGGACTTTGAGACTTTTTAATGTTTTTTTGACACTTCCTAAGGAGAGGTAAATATGGGGGGGAGTGGGGGGGGAGGTAGATTACAAGAAACTCATGGAATTATATAGCTATTTAAGACCCTAATCTGCAGGGCTATGAATTCTGCAGGATTATTTCAGCTACGTTTTCTTACTTGTACCTCAGTGAAGAAAATGCATAATTAGAGAGGACATCACAAAATAGATTGTGTGCACTCTGTTTAAGTGTGTTTGGTTTAAGTGCATGGATCAAAAAATGCGTCCTAGTGTCTTTCAGATGTTTGCGTGCATGGTTAGTGCTTGTCCTGATATGGTGAATAGATATTAAAGCCTAACTATAAAGTTATTTTTTAAGATACTTACTTCAAACAGTAAGTTTTGCACAAAACCAACATGAGATCCCAGTGCAGAACTTTTTTGTCATCAAGAAAGAGCATTACAAGTGCTTGCATGAAAGATCTTTTAGGGGGTGAGCAAGTTAAAAATAATTTGGGTCTTGTTTTGTGTAAATAATAGCAAATCTTTAAAACAAAGTGCAAATTATTCAAGTTGTTCTTCCTTGGACACATATATAACATTTGACTTATAGGATATTGCAGTCATTCAGAATCTCCTGGCAAACACTTAAGAGCAGAAGGCTTCCATGTTTTACTGGAAGAGAATATGACCTTTCCCATCCTGTAGCTGGAAGAATCCCTTCTCTTTTCCCAAGAGAAGAAATGCACTCGTTAGAATAATCTCCCACTTGGAATAGCCAAAAACATTGAAAGTTATCTCATGATATGCCACACAAAGTTACTCAGTTTATTAAAAATCTCATGGGTTGAAAACAACTTGCTTTCAATGCGCTCTCCAAGAATTTATCTACACAGACAACTTATTCAGATTCTGAGATAGTGTTAGCATCCAAGAAATCTGGCATTCACATGTTTTCAAATCTACTTAAATCAAAATAAAGGGCATTTAGGCAGTATATAGCCTGGGCAAGAGCTCACATTATGAGACTGAACTTGTTTTTTAAGACTTATGAATGCAAAGGGACAGGTTCAAGGCTTCAGCTTTTGACCAGAACCGAGGAACCACCCTCCTTGTGGTAGCTTTCAGCTATGTGAACATTCCCAGTATGGTTCAGTGCAAAGCCAAAATGGCAGAGCTGGTAATGGCTTGCAAATGTGACAGGGAGGAAGTACTCTTCATGCCATCTACAGCAGAAAGACAGAGTTCAGCAGATCTGCATCCACCTCTACAGTTATAATATACTGACTTCTAAGTGAGGCTTGATAGCTAGGCATTAATATTTAGTTAATAACGCTAGTGCTAAATACACTGGTATGCCTGCTGAGGTGAATGTCTAAGAGGATATTTTTCTGTGTGAACTCATCGGTTCCAGGTGAACCAGAGATGAAAGATGTTAGCCAAGGAATACTTGAATAGACAGATACTGATTTCTCCTCTGTCATGACAAGCACCAGTCTCAGCTGCAGGGGAGCAGACTGCAGCAAGCAAAGCTCTTCCAGACCAATAAGCATAGTATTCGTATGAGAGACTAGCTTCTATGAGGTAATCAATCAGTTATTACCTAATAAAAGCCTGCTTGACCCTAGCATTGCCTCCATGTTAGAGGATTTCAAGATTCAGCTACATATGCAAGTGGTCACAGTGTGCAGAGTTCTCAGAAAGACTTTATTTCAATGACAAGTCACACAGGAATCTGCTGAGAAAGCCAGGGGCATAGACATGGAGACAGCTATTTTCTATACCAACAAATTTCTTCAGGGTAGAAAACTAATTTCAGTTTTCAATCCCTTTCTTCTTGCAGAAAGTCCCAGATGCATGTCAAATAGCATAGAAACCTTGTACAGTCCACTGCCCTCCATCAGATGCTAAGCTGAGGCTAACATATGAATAAGGTCTGTACGTTGGAGCCCCACAGAAGCTTTCAAACCAGAAGACAGAGGCTTTAACTTTGAAGCTGTCCATGTTCCCTCTTACTGGGATGCTCATTTGCCTTGGAATTATCTTCTCAGTTAAAATAACTAGGGGATTCTGATATGTGATAATACAGGAAAGAGAATCAGATGTTTCTGTGAATGCTGCAAATGCAGAAGTGTTTTAAGGAAACTTTCCTGTCTGACCATCTAGGAGCACCCCTGTCAGTCCCACTTCACAAGCAGAGACTTTCATTGCTGGGACTGAAGCCCCTTCAGAGCGTGTGGCTCCAGGGACCCGACAGGTGCCCCACTTGACCCCCTACACATCCCACACTCACACAGTCAGACTAGGTTTCCTTACCAACTCAACTCTGTTTCTCATAACAGAGTATCAGACCTCTGGATCTTTAAAGTAATTTAATCTTGGTGCAACAACAGAATGACAGCTCGAGCCGGGTGTCTCAGAAAGGACCCTGAGCAAAGGGCTACCTGGGCTTTTATCCTCTCACAGTTTAAGCCCACAAAAGTCAGTGCTCATTGGCTCCGGCTGTCTCTGAGTGTGCCCCTCACCTGGCTGCGCCACAGGTCCCCATGCCCTTTGTTATGCAAAGGGTCAGAACCAGTTCATGGCCCCTTGCCTCAGGCATCTCTCACCCAGAGCTCAACCTGCAGCTCACACTGCAGCTGCAAAAACCGAGCTACCTGCACTGAATGGATTCCTCAGCTGTTAACATGAAAATTACAGATACTGCTGGCGACGCATCTTACCGTTGCAGGATTTCCTTCACAGATTTCACGACAGATGTTCTGAAACTTTGGAGGGTTTATTTTCAGATGGGCAGGGTGACAGGGGGAGGGATGCAAAGCTCTCAAACAGTCCCCTCAAACTTGTTTTCCAGTCTGAATTGCTATTCAAGTCACCTATATTTACAGCTGCTTTCTGATATTGATTAGAAATATTCATCAAGTGGATATTTGTTCACTATAGTATATGGAAAGTAACAATTCCATCTTCAGCAATAAACAGGAAAGTTTATTATGTGCCATTTTATTACTTTAATCAACTAATAGAGAGATGGGAATAAACCCATGTGTCTTAGGTGTACAATACACACTTTGTATAAAGTAGAGGGAATGCTAAAGGTTAATTGATCATAAGCATGTTGAGATCAAAACATTTTTTTGGCAGTGATATGGTGAATTTTACCATCTGCCATTTTATTAAATATGTTTACATAGATGAAATGAAAATCAATGCTGCTGACTATGTGGATCAATCACACTGTTAAATAAGTTAGATCTCCTTCTGGATCCCATTTACTGTCTGATCTGTTTCTAAACATCACAAAGTGCTGTACCCAAAATTTAGAGGGAGAGCTAGTACTATTTACTTTACAATCAGAAAGGATGCCCCAGACCAGGGCATCAGCCAAGTTCCTGATCACAACTGACATCCAGTTGAAAAGTCTGTTCATGGTGTGGGGCCCCAGACCAGAGACTCCATGGTGAGGAATAGGCTTGACTATGGTGGGAGCTGTAACTCAGGCAGGGACCAAGTTCAAGAGCTTCTGCCTGAAATCAGCTCCCATGGGTCAGCCCTTGTAAGCCTTCCCCTGGAGCTGTCAGGGACCTCTCCCAGTGTCACCAGCTGCATTGTGCCAAAGGTGGCACGGAGCTCAGGCGGACAAAACCCCACGATGGGAGAGGATTTGCTCAGGGTGCTTCCAGCACAGTTGTTTACATGCAAAGCTGACAGGATTTTCACCCCATCAATCCCCTAATCAGGGGTTTTCTGCTTTCAAAGTCCTGTACCAGGGTTTAAAAGATGAGATGGAACCTGTGGCTCGGTCTTTAAAGGTGTTTATTCCATTTCTTATCACAAGGCCTTACAGCAGTCACAGTGCACTACAGGAAAAGGCAGCTACAGGAACAGGGACAGAGAGTCCAAGGTCATTTTAAAGATTTCTAATCCAATTAATTCTTAAACCTTACTATAGTTACAGTTTTGCACCACTAACTACTACCCGTTCTAGACATGCAATTTCTACATGAAATCCGTTCTACCAATGTCTCTGTACCACTGTCACACCAGAAAATGGAGTAGACAAAGAAGAAGAACATGAGACACTGCCCAAAATTCTCCATCTTTCTTTGATCTAATTCCATGCTAAAAACCCAAAACAACAAATTTTCACCCTGTGACAAACTAAACTACTATTTATTTTAAATCTTTGTTGTTATCAATTCATCTATGAGTGTTGGAAGTTTTTCCCATGGACTAAGGTCAAAGGCAGTGCTTTCCTGGGGTCCCAGACAGGGTCTCAGACCCCCAGTGCAGTTTGAGGGGTTTTCCACATGCCCTGGATTCCAACACAAAGCTGCTACAGTTGTGAAAGATTCACCACTTCAGCTAGATAATTTTATCTCTCTNGGGTGTGAGGGATCAGTTAAGAAGAGTCAGCTGAGAAAAGGTAATTTGTTATGACATGGTAACTTGGTTGTTTGCATTTATTGGTAGCTTTCATAAAGATTTTTGACTTCCAGAGGATTAACCACTTTCTAGTGTCTCATTGGCTTCTAATGAGGAAGAATGGACAAATGAGGGAGCATTTAACTTTTCAGGTTTATTGCCTAATTTTATGAGTGTTGTGTAATTCAGCTCAATTACCCAAGAAGTGTCAACAGATTGCTTTTATTTCATTAAAATCTGCTATTGGAAATAACCTCTACAATAACCTCTGGAAATACATCTTTCTTGGAAAACAATGCAAAATTAGCTTGATATATTTTATATTTTTCCAATTCTTCACACATTGGACATTACAACTTCATGTTAATCACTGGATACAAATTAGTCTAGTGTTCTGATCCAGTGTGAAAGCATGTTTCATCTAAAAGAGGGGGGAAAAAAAAGGAAGACAAACTAAATAAATTGATTTATTTTAAATGCCTCTAATCCTGGGAAAACAGTGAAATTATTTCATGAAATAATTTATTAAAAATGTATCTAAAACTGGTATTGCATGAGTGGTTTTCAGAATGACAACCTGTATTTTCACTTTTATCCAGAATAAATGTCACAAAATTTCCAACTCCATTATTGCCCTGAGCTCTCAGTAATAATGGTATGGTTTAGTCTATGACATATGTTGACCTTTGTAAGTTGCTTACTGCTTTGGTTTCTTCCTTTTGATTAATTTTAGTAACTATTTTGATAAGGGCTATGTATTAGTAGGTCAGAGGTCAGAAGTCTCTGATTTTTGCCATTTCTGTCACTACTTGTTTTGAGATTGAAGTCCTCAGTGTTTCAGTGCCTTCCATTTGGCTCTTCTAAAATAGGACTGAATTATTTAAAATCTATAGTGATGAAATAATGAATGCCTGCACAGAGATTTGAGAATATAAAGTGCTCTATAAATACCAGGCATTATTATTACCAGTCTATAATGGAAGAATGCAATCCTGGAAGGAAACCAACAATGAATTCAAAGCTGAGGGATTAATGATTTCAGAGGAAAGAACAAATTTAGCCTGAGACGTGTGTGTTGTACAAACACATTTCTAGAGACCTCATAGTACCTTCAAATGTTGCCCTTTCACAGAAATCCCAACAAAAGTACAACCATTTTATACTTTAAAAATAAGCAACAAAAAGGTCTCAAAGCATTTGCAGGTCACAAATACACTATAACCTTAATCTGGTCCCTGGGAAATGATATGGAGTTCTAAACAAAGCTTTATTTTATTTAATTGTGTGGAAAAACCATAAACCTCTATCTCTAAGGGAAGGAAGGAAATGATGCTTGTACCTGGATGTCTAGTTAGGGTTTGGCCCAGGATGTCTTGAGTATTTACCACAATGGGGTTTGCTGCACTAACCTCACAGTTAACATTGCCTAATACAGCACACAATTCCAGGTGCATGGGCAGTGGAATAACAGCTCCCTCCCCAAGATCTTCTGTGTCACAGGGTGTGTGTACCCCGGTACAGTGTGTTGTTAGTCCATACTTGACCTGTGGTGTCTGTGATGTTTAACAACACTGGTCATGGCCAAGCACTCAGGAGATTAGAGTCTGTTTTGCTGCATGGCTTTATGCATATCTACATCTTTGTGACACTTTCTTCCAATGGATCCATTTTTATTTTTTCCTCAGATGAGCACTATAGTGGAGCAGGTAATGCCATTATTTTATGTATTCTCTTTCACTTTTCCATATAGAAGGTGCTCAATTTCAGTCTATTGTGACCTCCACAATAGTTGAATACCAGAACAATATTGTGTTCCAATTATATTTTATTTTTATATCTTTATTTTTATTGAGGTTAACCTGAGACAGAGTTTGAGAACTTAAGTACAATAGAGTTGCTGATATTTAAGCAACAATATCTAGAGTTGTGATCCAACTTCTCTACTTATTCTCCACCAAAGTCAGGAACCATAAACTTATGAAGCACTATCTAAAGCGTAATAAACTTGGAATTCTATTGCTGTAGAAGTCCAAAACTGATCTAGCTTAAGCAGCTCTGAATAGAGCAGGGCTTGTATTTATTATTTGCAGGACATAGTGTTGGGGGAAGAAGTTGCTTCCATAATTATCAGGCTCCTGCGCAAATTAAATTTTTGCAATGATTTCTACAATTTTGAATTACCTACTAGAAGGCTCACTAAAAAAAACAGGCAGAAGTCTTGGGCTTACAGCAGTGCACTGAGCAAATGAAGTATCCTTCCATACACTCCAGGGAGCATGTTGTGCATTGGGTTTCCGAAGCAGCAGGAACTGACTTTATTCAGCAGCAGGGAGAGGTAAAATATGAGTATAGGCACGCAGCAATGCTCCTCCTAGTTCTTTGTCATAACATATTATTACACTTATTTTTATTTAGCTGCAGGAAGAAAATCCAGTTCTAGAGTGCCAGTGGGTGTAATCTAGAGAATTAATCTCAGATCAGGAAAAAGTGTATAGGTCAGAGTCTAAGTCAGAAAGTCTAAGTCAGAAAGAGAGGACAGCTCAGGAAAGAGTTGTGGAGTACCTTANATATTTATTAATTTTAAAATATTTATTAAATATTTTGAACTTGTGATGTCTACATTATAAGCAATGTAGATAAGGGTTCTTTTTAAAAAAAACAATGTATGCTTTTTAATCTTATAGCATAGTATTATAATATAGAAAGCAGAAATACTAAACTAAGTGAGAACTGGTTGGAAATTTCCAGAGAGTACTGAAAAGTTTTCACTTCACATCGAATAATTAAAAACAAAGTCTTGAACCATAATTCCTAGTATTATAATCACTAGGATATATAGGCAATTTTGCACCCTTCTTTTCTTACTCTCTTGGGCTCAGACAATTAATATTCATGTAAAACATAGCTACTTTAGCAGAGTAGCAGAGAGGACTGAAAAAAAATCTATTGCATAATAACAACTGTGTTTGAAGGTAATTTATTCAGCTTCTTTGTGTGGAAATGAGGATCAAATTCTGTTCAACACGTGGCAAAAGAGAGATAGAATTTGCTAACTAAGTAGTATAATCACTGAAAGCAATTCTGCAGCATGACTTTCTCAGTAAAGACATTTTTCCCTAGGAAACCTAGGCTGCAATAAATGGTGTAGTAAGTCCATTTTCTAACCTTTCTAGTGCCAGTTTAAAGTGAATATGAATAATGTGTCATCTGGCCTCCTACAGCCATTGCAAAATCAGCATAAATCCCTTGATCCTGTCTTATTTGAAAGCAATGCACTTGTCAACCTACACCTGATCCAGGCACATTGTATTTTCCCAGGTGAGTGGTGCAGCAAAACACAGGGTGAATATTTAGTTATCACAGATATACAAGATATCTTGAAATTTTGAAATCCTAGAAATGCCCATGGAATGGTAAAAGGACTAGCCATCCATCCTCAGAATGTGCTGAAATGTTGAGACCCTCAAGACAACTTAGGGTATCAACAGGATAAGTGACAATTTATACCCATCTATTTCAACAATATAGTCCTGTCTATTCCCCATGACAAAGTACTAATGACATAGGATTCTTTTTACAAGAGATGGGTTTAAAATTGGCCTGTTACTTACGTTGTGCCAACAGTGTTGGTGAGCATGCTACCATCAATAACGTCTCTTTTTAAGGTTGTCTCAAGGTTTAACATACATCTTATTGTAACCAGTTTTGTCTGCCAATGAGCACTGGACAGAAAATGAAATATCTATGTNTTCCGAAGCAGCAGGAACTGACTTTATTCAGCAGCAGGGAGAGGTAAAATATGAGTATAGGCACGCAGCAATGCTCCTCCTAGTTCTTTGTCATAACATATTATTACACTTATTTTTATTTAGCTGCAGGAAGAAAATCCAGTTCTAGAGTGCCAGTGGGTGTAATCTAGAGAATTAATCTCAGATCAGGAAAAAGTGTATAGGTCAGAGTCTAAGTCAGAAAGTCTAAGTCAGAAAGAGAGGACAGCTCAGGAAAGAGTTGTGGAGTACCTTAGCTGGAAGTTTGAAAGCAGATAACACAGACTGATGGCACCCTATGAGTACCAGTCATTGTATAGTGGTTTTAGTGGATTAGTGTACCTGAAACCTTTCTTTTGCTTATCACTTACTCAGACGTTCTTTGGGGAGTGGTGTCCAAATCCATTTCCCACAGAGTGGATACATGAATGCTGAGAGGACAAGCATTTTCATATGAAAGATTTATTGTAGAAACCAAATGCTATGGAGGAAGGTTATGATTTATATCTCACAGTCCTTAAAACCTTCTAGAGAAGTAGGATTTGACACACATTTGAGTATTTCCTTCTGACTAATCTGGAATTGTTTCCATGATGTCCTCATTTGACTGGATTTTATCATGATGCATCTGAATACAACCTAAGTGAGCATAGAGACTTTCGCATTATAAACAATAATAACATGAGAGAAAAATACTTTAAATTTAAAATATATATA
>WBMY01001044.1:156487-223654 GCA_013397315.1 Donacobius atricapilla | reverse complement strand
CAATGCACTTGTCAACCTACACCTGATCCAGGCACATTGTATTTTCCCAGGTGAGTGGTGCAGCAAAACACAGGGTGAATATTTAGTTATCACAGATATACAAGATATCTTGAAATTTTGAAATCCTAGAAATGCCTATGGAATGGTAAAAGGACTAGCCATCCATCCTCAGAATGTGCTGAAATGTTGAGACCCTCAAGACAACTTAGGGTATCAACAGGATAAGTGACAATTTATACCCATCTATTTCAACAATATAGTCCTGTCTATTCCCCATGACAAAGTACTAATGACATAGGATTCTTTTTACAAGAGATGGGTTTAAAATTGGCCTGTTACTTACGTTGTGCCAACAGTGTGAGCATGCTACCATCAATAACGTCTCTTTTTAAGGTTGTCTCAAGGTTTAACATACATCTTATTGTAACCAGTTTTGTCTGCCAATGAGCACTGGACAGAAAATGAAATATCTATGTTCCTGAAAATATTATCTCAGCAATGGGTACTGCTTGCCAAAAATAACTTGAGCATCATCAATGGACATATATATATAATGGAAAGCAGAGCGGCATCTACAACATTATGGTATGTGCTTTTGAATACATCATATAAAACAGAGTAAAGCTAAGGAAGTCTATAATGCCCAGCAGTAATTAGTTTCATCTCTCAGCTGTCTTCCTAAAATATGTCTTGAATATCCCGAAATGTATTTTAAAATTCAAAAGATGCAGAAAATTTTGCTGCAGCAAACAGGTCAAAAATCCAGTACACCAATTTATCCATGTAAAGTTAAATTAAGTTTTTATTTACTAAGTGGGGCATTGTCCAGCCTCATCATAAATTGTCCCCTTTGTCAGATCTGTAGACACTGTAAGAAAAAACTTCAAACTAAACTGAAGGAAGACTTTTCCATACAGTCCCACTTGGTTGGTTCCAGGAAGTGAGAAGCCTTAAAAGAACTGTTGAATCAAGATCAGAGTCTTGATGAGGAAAGAAAAAAGTCATTAAAGGTCAAATATGTTCCTTATTAAGAACCCAAACTAGCTGCTGCTGCTCTGGAATTTAGTGTTCATGAGAGTGACAGCTGCAGTACCACCTAAAGAAACAAAATTACACTTTTTGTGCAGCTAAATAATTTCAGAAAAAGAAAATTAGTTCCTCCACTAATTTTCTACCCCAGAAACACTTCTGAAATGTTATATATGATGTCAGTAATCTCCTAAACCAGCAGGAATTCAATGGCTGAATATCTGTAACCTTTAGCTCTGAATCTTCTCATTATGCTTTTACCTCTAGCCATTTATCAGATTTACAAATTCCCCAATGTAGACTAAGACTCCTGGAGGCTTGCCGGGCCACATAGACGGAAATACATTTTGTTACTGAGGTCTGTCTGTCTTGGTTTATTTCACAGGCCTATCCCACAGTAAGTCCTCTTGCTGGCTTAGCAATTCTAGCAATAAGCAAAGAGATACCTCCAAGTTTAGACAGGATGAACCATGTTGTGCCTTCTATATAAAAAGCCCCCAAACTTTGCAACATTAAAGGAGCATTGAAGCCAGAAAGTTGGTGGCATTTCTCTCAAGTATGTTGAATGTCAAGCTTTGCAGTAGACCAAGGACACTTTTTTGACTGTTCTCCTGATGGAATAGTGGGGGGATAAAAAAATGCTAGGTGGAGCTCTTCTTAGCTCAGAATGTGTAATTTTCTCTGTGCAACGATGTCTTGACATAGACTACAGCATGCAGATGATTACTGGCGTATCTTTTACTGGGTGTAACTCTACAATGCAAATCCTTCACTCATGACAACATGGCTCACAGGAGCAGCCCTTCTTTTGGTTCTTAACACCCTCTGGTAGCTCTCCAGAGCTGTGTGTATGAAGGGGAAAGCAGTACTTTTCTGCTTTTCTGGTATTCTCTCTCCTTGCTCTTGTTCCAGAATCAGAGTGGTACTCCTGTTGTATCTTCACTCTGCCAGATGCTGCCCCAAAACCAGCAATATTCATCTGTGTCTTTGCTCCACTCATCTTTCTATTCCTACTATGTATTTCTTCATTTATGAATATATGAATGTGGGAAGGTGTTTTCTTGCTTCATGCATTCCTATACCTATGGTCTTGCAGTTCCTCCTCTATCTATGTAATGATAGAAGGCATGAAAATTGTGAAGCCACTGCTTTCCCCTCTATGTCAAGGAAAGAGGTGTTCACATTAGCTCTGCTGATTAATTTTGTTCCAAATTTGTGATCTTCACTTTTTCCATATTCCAGTGGTGGCAAATGGATTATCACCAAGATCGAGATATGTGCAGTTCTCTTGCCCTCCTGCATCCAAATGCATGGTGTAGTTTGGATGACCCTTACATTACTTTTATTTTCACTATTGATTTCTACTGTTTGGAAGCTCACTTCAACTACCTGGGAAGTGGCATGATAGAGCTGGATAAGAAATAGGAATGGAAGTGAGTTGGAGGTGATAAAGATCACAGGTACACTCATGCTGTTCTTTGCCACCCACCCCCTCTAGCAGTGGTTTATACGCTCCTGACTTACTTGACCTGGTACAAAAACAAGACTGGCCCCAACACCGAGTCCTAGGGAACCCCTCCTGTGACACCACTAGCTGGACATGACTCCATTCACCACCACTCTCTGGACCTGGCCATCTAGACAGTTTTTAACCCAGTGAAGAGTGCATCTGTTCAAGCCATGGGCTGCCAACTTCTCCAGGAGTATGCTGTGGGAGACAGTGTCAAAGGCTTTGCTGAAGTCCTGGTGGGAATATCCACAGCTTTTCCTTCATTCACTAGTCAGGTTACCTGGTCATAAAAGGAAGGCAGTTTGGTCAAACACCTGCCTTTCCAAAACCCCTGCTGGCTGGGCCTGATCCCCTGGCTGTCCTGTACATCCATGCGATCACACTCAAGACAATAACTTCCATAAGCTTCTCTGGCACCAAGGGCATGCTGCCAGGCCTGTAACTTTCCACATCTTCCTCCCAGCTCTTCCTGTAGGTGTGCATTACATTGGCTAACCTCCAGATATCTGGGACCTCTCTGGTTAACCAGGACTGATGAGAAATCATAGAATCATAGAATATACTGACTTAGAAGGGACCTTTAAGGATCATTGAGTCCAGCTCCTGGCTCTGCACAGGATACCCCAAGAATCACACCGTGGGCCCAAGGGCATTGTCCAAACACCTCTTGAACTCTCTCAGGCTTGGTGCTGTGACCACTTTACTGAGCAGCCTGTTTCTGTGCTCAACCACCTTCTGGACAAAAAACCTTTTTTTTCATATCCAACCTAAACCTCCTCCAGCTCAGCTTCATGCTGTTTGCTCAAGTTCTGTCACTGGCCATGAGAATGAGATCAGTACCTGCCCCTCTGCTTCCCCTTGTGAGGATGGAGGGTGGCTTGGTGAACTCTTCCACCAGCATCTTCAGTAGCACATGGGTGAAACCTGTCTGGCTCCATAGACTTACAGTTGCCTAGGGAGCAGGGTAGCTGCTGTGGTGAGGAAAATTAGAAGGCTGAGGAAATTTTTCCCAGAATTTTGTATAGTCTCTGACTTTACAGAGATGTTTAGGATTTGATTGGACAAGGCTTTGCTTTTCTAGATCTGTTCTGGGCAGGAACTTGGACTAGGTAACCTCCAGAGGCCCCTTCCAAGCTAAATTATTCTGTGTTTCTGTGCAGAAAGATATATTAATTTTCTATATCATTCCACACTGTTGATGAAAGGTAACTTGGGAACTTTCTATTTGAAAGAGGCAAGAGAAATTTAATTATTGTTATTGTTATTATTATTATTACTATTATTATTGGTGTTAATCTTGTATGAGAGGAAATTTCTGGTAAATATAGAAAAAGAAGATCAGGGAATCCATTTGCAATGCAGCAACCTCATGCAAATGCAAGCCTGTGTGCAGAAGCATAACAAAAAATATTATTGCAAAAATAATGATCTGACAATAATATGCTGCTGCCAGACTGCCATTTCTCTCTATGAATTAATTTTTTATTTCCTCTATGGATTTACCATAGGTGTTATATTGGGAATACCCTTATGATTGAATTGAGATCCTTTTAGTCTCATTTGTCATACTACAACATAATAAACCCTTTTATTGCCCAAATTTCCTTAGTGTGTATATTATTAGGAATCATAGAATTTGTTTTATACCTGATTGCAGGAAATCAGTAAGAAGAAATGCTTTTAAAAAGTAAAGGGCCTGGGAAGATTTTCACACAACCAACCAATGAATATATGAAGTACTGTCATAGTAAATAAATACATAAATAAATAAAATAATGAATATTTCCCAGTCTCTCTTGCCTTAAAAACAAAATAACTGCATTTTCATTTTTATTTTCTCTCCAAATCTTGTCCTAGAATAACTCTAACTGTATTAGAAAAGCATTGATTAGCTTTGATTCTGACTGACAGAAAGAGCTATTTGAATCAAACAGAAATGGGAGCTTGGAAATACTCTGGAAAACAGCATGGCTTTTATATCAAGAAAAGGACTAGTCTGTATTTTGAAAGAATACAAAGGATTTTCCTAGTATTTGACCCATTAAATATGGGGTGTTTTGTAAAGCAGAGTCAGGTCTGTGTATCTGTGTACTCTTCAAGTTTCTCTAGAAGATTTTAAAAAATTTCCTCCATGAGTGGGAGACTGCAGTAGCTGGACTTCTCAATTTTCTTCAATATTAAGTTTATTAGTATCTTTATCTGTCATGACATAATATTAGACTGCCTAAATATTAGAGTATCTTTCCCTGTCCCATGCTTATTCAATGTATAACAGCTCTTTCCATTTACTAATCAAATGAATGTTCTTTTCCTTTGTTCTCCTACCCTCTACCCCACAGAATTCTTTTTGATATGTTTAAACAGTTTAGAAAAGAAATTCTGACTTACATATTTAGTAATATTAATGATATAATAATTTTAAAGAATCATCAAAATTAAATGCTTTCTTTAGTAAATATCTCTAGGATTGCCAGGAATTCAGGCATTTACAAATTATGAGAAAGTACTTTTACATGTCCAAAAAGAAGTTTGTGTCTTTGAAAGGAAGTAAGAGAGAGGTGAGAGACACTCCTTGTTTTTGTCTCTGAGGCTTGTGAATTTTATCTGACTGGCTGAGATTTCCAGTAAAATTTAATAATGGATGAAAGCTATGATACAGCTTCAGTAGGTGAAATTACATCTAGAATGACATTAGGCCTAAGACTGGCCTCAGCCTTTGTAAAAGAATAACCCCAGAAGCTGTAAAAAGTTGCTGACCCTAGAACAATTTTTTACTGTCCCAGCATTGCTTTCTTGATGTGCATGTCTGCCCCTGCAGAAACGTGGCGTTGCATTGTAAGAGACAATCTTGTGAATGGACCTTAACCAGCTGCAGTAGTGTTTAGCTTGACAAATAGGCCGGTGCCAAGCCAGCACGGCAGAGCAAGGCATGCTGACACCAGCTGCTCATCTGAAACATCTTGAGAGAAAAGGTCGATGGAGAAGGAAGGGGAGGAGATACTTCAGCTGCCAGAGCAGGGATTTCTCTTCAGCCTGTGGCGAAGACCATGGTGAGGCAGCTGAGCCCCTGCCGCCCATGGAGGTCCATAGGGGAGCTGGCAAGCGTATCCGAAGGAAGCCATGACTCTGTGGGAAGCCTCCAGTGGAGCAGATTTTCTGGCAGGACACGTGTCCCCTTGGGGAACGTGCACTGGAGAAGTATGTTCCTGAAGGACCACATGCTACAGAAGGGGCCCACAATGTAGCAGCTTGTGGCGAAGACCAGCCCACGAAGAACTGCAGCCCACAGGAAGAACTAACATTGAAGAAGTTAACAGAAGCCTGTTTTCCATGGGAGGCACCCCATTTTGGAGCTGAGAAAGTAGTTCTGCCCCTGGGGAGGAAGCAGTGGCAGAAATAATTTGTGACGAATTGACCATAAACCCCACATCCTGTACTCCTAACACTGCTGATGGGGAGAAGGTAGACAAACAGGACTGAAATTGAGTCTGAGAAGGAGAGGAGTGGGGGGAAAGTATTTTTCAGATTTGGGTTTATTTCTCATTATTCTACTCTGATTTGATTAGTAATAAATATAATTTATTTCAAGAAATCCAATCTGTTTAGCCTGTGACAGTAATTGGTGAGTGATCTTTCCCTGCCCTTATCTCAACCCATGAGCCTTTCATTTTATAGTTTCTCTACCTCATCCTGCTGAGCAGGTTGGTGACAGAATGGCTTTCATGGACACCTGACATCCAACCAAGGTCAAACCATCGCGTCCGGTATCTGTTAATTTCTGTTACAGACTTTAGTTCTATTTCCTTATTTAAAATCTGAGTTTTCCGAGAAATTTGTCATTTTTCAAAGTGAATTTTTCATTGTTTTATTATAAAACTGCATTATTAAATGCATTTCTACTTTGGTGTGAACACCAAGATTAAGCATTTTGCTTATTCAGCAACAAAAATATCCCGCTAGGCCTTAAATGTGGATTGTTTTCCCATGAACAAGCTCTCATGATATTCTCACTCAGTTATTTGATTGGAAGAGCTCAATGGCAAATGCAAAGGCATGCATACTACAGCATAGATAACAACATGCCATAGACAGTTCAAAAGTTTATTAATTTTAAACATATATTGCCTCTCACTAAATATCTCCTTCAGAAAAAGAAATACATGGGAGTTCCCCACACTGAAATAAAACTTCTCCTAACTGAAACCATTTGCAAAGGGAAACTAATGCTAATATCTATAAAGGCTTCACAGTAAAATAAATATTGTTCTGAAGGGCACCTTATTTAGATAGGTTGGAGGCTGGGGAGAGAAAGAAAAAAGTAAAGAATTAAATTGTGAGTGAGCAGAGAACAGCAAAAGAAAGGTTGTTTAAACACATGCTACAACACCTTTTCTTCCTTTTCACTAATGTGAATAGTTTGTCATATGTGCCTGGGGAATATTCTTTTTCTCTGCTATTAATTACTGCATTAATACACTTAAAATGTTTAGAGGGGAGGATTGGGAAACTGCTTGAAATTATTTTCAAGCAGGTCTTTTAATTCAGGTGCTCCATTCTCTTCTAAGTTCCACCTTTCCTGCTCACGCCTCCTCTCCTCAATGTCTACCTTTGCTGAGCCTGCAAAAGGCAGAGAAGCTGTAGATTTATGGCACCCTTAATTCTCAAGCAAGTGGGGATCAATATCCAGGACACAAGGTCTGCCCTACCCTGATAACTGTAAACCTTCCATCTATCACTGGACACCTCAGGGAAACTCACAAATCACAAAGCACATGGTTATCCCCTCCTGGATTCTTCTTGATTCCTTGTTTAAGCCCAGCTGAGTACCCTGTGTGACTCTTCCCTTGCTGCTCCTCTTCTTAGGACTTAATGAGAAACAGTGGAAGCAAAGGACAAAGGAGACTTTGTCTTCCTTCAGTGAGTCTGGCAACACTTCAGCAGGCTTTGAGAAGGCTCAGTGGTTGGTTTGCTTCTTGTCTGTACCTCTTTGCAGAAGCCAGCATTTTCAGCCATGGCTAGGGTCAAAAAGGGTAGTATGCCCTAATGATCCAGGAAACGGATTACTGTGTCCAAATTATCTTTTTGTCCCAATATAGTCCAGCAGCTGTTACTGAAACTTCAGGTTGTAGCTGCCCAGCTGAGGGCAATCTTGGGAGACCAAAGTAAAGCTGCCTGCTCTAAAGGCAATGGTGGTGCAAAAGATCTCCCAAAGGAGGGAATGAGATCCATGAAGAATGCTACAAAAAGTATTTGAAAACATTCATTGAGGCCCTGTCCTTGGCCTTGGGATAAACCTCAAAACATTCCTGGAGCTGCACTGTGCATTAGTTAATTACGTTAAAGGGAGACAGAAGCTATGTGTGATAACAAGGCAGGGAGGGAAAGTAGCATTGCCAGCTGGGGCCCACACCCACAATACAGCAATGGGCAAGGATGGAACACCCCTCTTGGGATGGAAGCCAGTGTACAAACAGCACAGTAAAGCCCCATCGAGTCCTTAGTGAAGAGGCAGATTAGAAGTCAAGCAGAAACCCTAGTTTGTAGGCTTTCTCTCAGCACCTTTCCAGCTCCACTCGACCTGAAACTCTCCTAAATCTAATCTGAGTAATTTCCTAGAGATGTAACATGCTAGTGGGAAGTATTTTTGCTACCTAGAAGCCTCTTTGCAGGCCCATATCACCTGGAATTCTAGTCTTTTCCCCATTCCTAACCCTCAAACCTTACCTCAAATTTACATCTGGACTATGATTTAAATCATTAGACAAACTATGACTCAGAAGGAGTTGTTAGGGACAATTCCTGATACAATCTAGTCCGGACTTTGGCAACTACCTTGCAATCCCACTGCATCTATAACTTCTGTTTTTGTAATGCTAACCCAAAGACTTCAGGTGAGCTGAAACTTAATTCCAAAACCTACTTCCATGGCCTAGAGGAAGAAGTCAGAGAGAATTCTTAGTAGACCTCACCCTTCTTCTGACATCCCTTTTTCAGGCTCACTGTAACTGGGGCTCCAGGCTTTGTCTCTCCCTGACCCCTATGCATGACCCAAAAGCTAATCCTATTCCTAAATCTCAGGGTAGGATGAAAATAGCCATACTCTTGAGGAAGCTGCTGTCAGAAAAGAATTATGGGCATAACCCACTTTCTTTTTTTGGTACTTTGTAGCCCCACCTCCACCTGGAGCAGTAAGCTTTGTCTAGTGGCTCATTGTTCCCTAGACATTTTTTTTGAATTTCAGGAACTAGTCTCAGTCATCCTTTCTGACTATTTCCATTTTATTCAGTATTTGTCCAACACACTTCTTTATTCTATTCCTGGGATAGGTATCAGGTGTATCAGAGAGCAAGAGTAACCTAAGAACTCACATCTGTTCTTCAGTCTTTCTTCTTACTGTTGTTGCCCGTCTGTTCTCTTTCTCTTTCTCTTGTTTGTGTGTGCTCCTGATAGATAGATTCATCAATGTATGATGCATTTATTTAATGCAATATCTCTGTCCTTTTATCCAGCATGTATGCAAATTGTGGCCATGAACATCACTTTGTTTGGTTAAAGAGACACAGCGTCAATGAACTTAATATACATGCACAAGTATTTGCACATCTGTAGAATCTTAAAGACATATTTGATCCAAGGCAAGTTAAGCCTTGATCTTATATTATGAGTTCTTGTGCAGATCTGGCCCCACTGTGACACTGCAGTCTAGATTCTGAAAAGCTGTTGCTTAGATTCAGGTGCTTCAGTAACTGGCCTTCAATCTTAACAAAGTTTATTTCCTTAATTTTGATGATTAAAAGCTTGAACCCTTGAACTTTAAAAGTCATGATAACAGAAAATACATTAAGTACATCTTCTTCTTCTTTGTTTCATTCCGTAGAACCTAATAATTAGTAAATTATTCTCTAATTTGCAAATTCAGAGGTAGCAATATTGGAAGAATCCATCAAAATAAAAAGCTTATCATGACCATATCTTTAATTCTTTGGGCTATAAACCTCCTAATAGAGTTCTTATATGCATTTATCTTAATTATAGAAGTTCAGAGACAGTTTTCATTTTGTCCTCTGGTACAAGGATGTCTGTTGGTAGTAAGGGTTTTCCTAATACCTGCAGGTGCCATTATAGGGTGAATTCACTGCCCTTTTAGTTCTGACTTTGGTAATGAGACACTGAATGAGGAAGCTTTTATCTCTCTGAAAATAAAACACTATTATATTTAGTTTCGGTACTTTCTCTAACTCCCTTCTGGCAAGCCTCTGTATAGTCAGTCCTTGTCCATTTAGGGAAAGCAAACTACTATTAGTCTAAATTGCTTTTTTAAATCCTCATGTGGAGCATGCACACTACACGTTTTGAGGTCTCACCTGTCCAGCTACTTGGGAAACAAAATGAGTTTTTATTTTCATTTCCCTTTGTAAACCACATAATTCATATGATCAAAGAGATCACTAGTTACAGTTGGATTCAGTTATTCTTGAGATTTTTCACCTTTTTAAAAATGTTTTTTTCTTTGAAAAATCAGTTTGAATTGATTAATCTCTGTTTATTAGGTTTCTGGAAATGAAAATGTGTAGCATTTTATTACTTCAATGAATTTAATAATCTTTAAGAAAGTTCAGAAGTTCTCGAACTTTTCTCTTTGGTGCTTATCTAATTGAGTCAAACACAAGGTCATGTTGTCCTGGATTTTCTACATAATTTCTACCTAATTAGTTTCCTTTAAAAGTGAAAAAAAAAAAAATAACATGTCTTAGGAAGACTATTACTTGGTAACCTTTATGCCAATAACTAGAAAATTGGAAACATTTATGCAGAAGGAGGAAGAGATTCCTCCAAGAAATTTGGGCAATACCGATATTCTTTTGGCCAGAAGTCTAGACGAGATCAACTGGCCTTAAGTAGGGAGAAGAACAGAAGGAAGATATTTGATGAGTTTTCCAAGATGTGTAATAACTATACAGATAACTAGTAAATACAGAACATGTCCCACAGTTAAAATGCACTCCATGTCCAGGTGATGATTGATAATAAATTGCAAAAGCCAGGAGGCCCTTACTTCTCAACACCTTTATCAGTGACCTGTGTGATGAAAAAGATTGCTCTGCAACAAATGGTAGAGCTTCAGATCAAAGGGTTCTTGCAGTACTAGAGGATTAGGCCAGCAGAAGATCCATAAAGCTCAAGAGAGAAACTGAACGTTTCTGTAGCAGAAAACCCCCAAATATACTCATGATACCAGCTGGGATGCAACTGACCCAATAGGAGACAGGACCCAGGTGTAAAGTGAAAAACAAGATGAATATGAACCAACAGTCTGAAAGACAACCACAGCTGTAGAAATATTAGTAGAAATGTGGTTAGCAGAACAAAGAACCATATTACATCATTCTGCTTCGAGCTAGTGGCATGACATTTAGGACAACCTAGCCAATATTTGGTTGCCTAGTTCAAGAAAATTATTGAGAAACTGGATAGGATTCAGCAGAAGGTTACTAAAAAAATCAGGAATTACAGAAATATGGCAAATAAGGAGGTAAATTGTTTAATCTGGCAAAGAGAAGTCTACAGGGTCTATAAGTATCTGAATGTGCATTAAAAAGTGAACTGAGCCAATCTACATTTTTAGAGTCAAAGTAGTGCAGTAGAGGCAGGTTCCTGAAAGAGGATTGTGGAGCCTTTGTCCTCAAAACTTTTCTATGCCCAGATAGACATAGACATGTCTGATCTGTTCTAGTGCTGGGCATGGTCACATTTAAAGGGAAAGGTTGGATGAGAGGTTTGCAGGGGTCCCTTCTAGTCATTATTTCTAATAGTCTGTGTTTGGTCAGACAACTTTGATTGTGAGAAATGTACACTGTAAATTAATAACATCCAAAGTATACTAAATAACTTCTGAAACTGCAAGTCAGTTCATTTATATTGGCCTTAATTAAGATTCTTCAGAAAAAAATTATCAAATATGAAAACACTTATTTGTATTTTGCTGGGCTTACTAGAAATTATTTAAACATTTCAAAATCTAGCCTGAGATTTAAAAGAGAAAGCATAACTTTTGCACACAATATATACTGCAGGAGTGGTACCTACCAATGTTTAAACTTATTGATGTGGAAGAAAAATTATCTGCATTATGAGAAAATGGGGAGGGATTGCACGATGTAGTTTGTCTCTATTAAGATTACAGGATGGACATTCAATTAGCCCTTAGGTAACTAACTCCTATGGACTTTCAAAGAAACTGAAGTGTCTAAATGGCACTCTTGCCTTTGAAATTCTAGCATGGATTTCAGCTCCAGAATCCCTGAGCTCATTTTGTCAACATACTTGTAAGGAAAAAAGTTACTTTAAATTTATTGTCCTTTGAAAAGTGATTGTCAACAACTATTAAAAGAACATTGGAACTATCCTGAGCCAGGAGAAAAATTCCTGAGGAGTTATTCTTCCAACATCTCTCAAATAGACTAAAAAAGATATAGAATCATAGAAAATAAACTGATGTTCCATCTGCTACCCTCTAAAGAGAGTAAAAAAGGTTTATTTCACACCAAACTAGTGAGAGATTCACTCTTGTAAGCCTCTGGTAATAGAAGGCAAGATTTTGAAAAGTTTAATGTGTCTTCTAATCTTCTTAAATTCTTGGAATGAAACCCCTTTTTTTTCCCTTCTCTGAAATTTGAGAAAGATACATACAATATACATGTTTGTTCTTTCCATGAGAAATTAGTTCCTTGTAGATTTGCTTTCTGGAAATGATGGAAATAAGTCCAAAATATTTCAAAACTTCTTTCCTTCTCCTTCACTGTCGTTAAAACGTCTTTCGTATTTCATCTGCTTCTATAACCTCAATGCAAGTATAGTGCAAGGTCTTGCACCTGGGTTAGGCAACCCCCAATATCAATACCAACTGGGAGATGAAGGGATTAAAAGCAACCCTGCAGAGAAGAACACCAGGGTGCTGGTGGATGAAAAACCTGGATATACGCTGGCAATGTACATGAACATCCAAAGCACAGAAAGGGAACCATAGGCCCAGAAAGGGCTGCATCCAAAACAGCACGTCAAGGGAGGTGATTCATCCCTGTATTCTGCTCTCATGAGTCCCCACCTGGGATATTGTAGCCAGATCAGGGCTCCTCAGTACAAGAAAGATATGGAGACATTGGAGTGGGTCCAATGGAGGGCTACAAAAATGGTCAGAGGAATGGAACATCTTTCCTGGGAGGACTGACTGGGAGAATAGGGGTTTACAGCCTTAAGAAGAGAAGATTCTGAGGAGACCTTATTCTAGCCTTCAAATATTAAAAGGGTACTTGTAAGAAAGTAGACAAACATTTTAGCAGGTCCTGCTGTGATACAAGGGGTAATGGTTTTAAACTAAAAGAGGGTAGATTCATCCTGGACATAAGTAAGGATTTTTTTTGCCATAAGGGTGGTGAAGCACTGGAACAGGTTGTCCAGAGAGGTGGCAGATGCCCCATCCTTGGCAACATTATTGTGAGCAACCTGGTCTAGGGAAAGATGTCCCTGCACATTGCTAGGGGCATTGGGTTAGATGACCTTTAAAGACTTTTTCCAACCCAAACCCTATGATCTTAAATGCCAAGAGAAAGAATCCTCACAAGAACATGGATTCATAAGACTAAGTACAGCATGCTGGATCTCAACTGTTGACTAAAAGTAGTGAATATCAAATCTTCATTTGTGGAAATAAAACCCTGATAGTTGTCTAAAATGCATTCTGAATTCCAGATTTCTAGAGAGCAGTTTCCCTGTCATCACTTTTCTAAATACTATTTCAGACTAGTGTCAGAAAAGTGCATGCAAAAACTGGATATACATTCACGGATGCAGTATTTAAAAGGTTAAAAACTTAGATGATTTCAATACCTTATGTTAGTAGCCTATGTTTAAATATTTGATGCTACCAGGCTAGGTGCAAAATCAAATACTGTTCCACCTGCATCGTTTTGAATACATACCATGTTCAATAGTCATCCTTAGTAACTTTCTGTAGAATGCAGAATGTATTCTTTGATAGTGTGACTACTAGTAAAGAAAATAAGCCTCATTCCATGTGTTTTTTGCAGAGACTGAGCTGTGTGAATAGGAAAGTTGAAGAGAGAGGGGTGTAATGGGTTAAAATTCAACAACCAGGCAGAAACACCAAAAGATGTAGTGGTTATCACATTCGCCTAATTTTCATTTTAGTGGAATAGGATTAAAAGAAAAGCAAAACAGGTTCAATTCAAAATAGAAACAGTTAGATTTATTAACATACAGTAAAGGTAAACAAACAAAAAAAAACCAACTACGAAACCCTCTCAAAAACAACCCCTCTTCCTCCCTAGCAACAATTTACTTTTCCACGAAAAAGCAATGCAAAGGGACAAAACATCAGAACTCTTAAGTCAGCATCACTTAATAAAATAGTCTTTCATTCAGTCTTTTGAGAGAGACAAGTCCCTCCTGATTCTTCTGGTAACTTTCCACAAGAGACACAGTCTGTTTGTGACTTCCAGCTNGGCCCCCTCCCGGCCCGGCCGCGGTGTTACCTCATGGTTCGGAGTCCGGAAAGAGGGCGGGTCTCTCAAGATTCCTGTTTTTAAGCGGTGTCCCAGAGGGTGTACCCCTTTTACCTGATTGGCCAGCTTAGCTGTTAGTTCTAAAATGGATTAACAATTGGTTTTTCTTATCATTTATGCTAAACCAATACAAGGGGTTAGGTAAATAATTAACCTTTGAAAATAACTCTTGCTCTTGGAGTATGCATATCAATATGATATAATTACCATATTTTATTCACTGTTGGCTGAAGATCACCATAGGTAATTTAAACAGTGAGCTCACATTTGCCTAATGTACAAGCAGCAGGTTCTGTTAAATCCTTCCTGAGAAGAGGCCAACATATTTGTGTATCTACTTGAAATGCACCAATTGTGTTTAATTTTCCTGATTATTTTTTGTCATTAATACATTCTTGCATATTTTTAAAAAGTATTACTAGTATTTTGACCTGAACTGAACTGATTGACCTCTGATCTGGTCAAATCTAGTCAGAATTGGAAGAAAATGTTATCTATCTTTTGGTAGAATCTTAGTGAAGTTTCCCAAAATCTTAGTTTCTTTGTATTATTGTTCAGCCTGGATCTGATTTTCTAGTCAGCTGCCCAGGCTATTTTTTTAAGTAGATTCCTTTTGAATGAATCCAGGTCTAATCAGATTGTATATGGGGCTCAGTTCAGCAGTCCAAGTATGGAAGTTTGAGGAAAACCACAAGACAGTTTCAAATACAAATAGATAGAAATGTTCTGGAAAGATTTTTATTTTCCCCTTCAATTATATGCAAAGGCAATTGACTAAGAAATGTTTTTGTCATTAAGAAGCTGATGTCTGAGGAATTGGAGCTCCTCTACAGTATGCCAGGATCTGTTGGAGTAGTAACTGGAACAGGGATTTTGTCTGCTTTTTCACCAGAGGAATTGATCCACTTCAGGTTAATTATGAGGAAGAATGGGAAAATAATTTCCAGGCTATAGAAATCAATTTTTATTCCCAAGTCATTTTATCACAGTCTATGAGTCTACAAGCCAATGGTATGAATTTCACTTCAGATTTTAATTACAGTCAAGTTTCTTTAGAAGCATCTCCAAGTGAATTAGAACTTTAAAAAATCGTCTTCATGCTGAGCCTCAGCCAAAGAAACTGAGTTTATCTCACAGCCTTCCTCAGTGTTATCAGACTCTTGAGTCTGTGAGCCAGGCAGTAATATGTGAGAAATGATCCAACAGTAGAATACTTCGGATTTTATTGCCTACCATCATTCATTTGATTGACAAATTGTAACATCCCTTTCCCCATAAAAGCTGCAGTTTTTCTTTATTTATTTAAGTTTCAAGCCAATACTCCAGTTTCACAATGTGTCAGTGACTGCTTATAAGCAGTAAAGTGAATTTTGTGCATTAACTCTGACAAGGATGATATTATTAAGTGACTAGAATTAAACCTTTAATATGGGCAGGACTAATTTTATTTGTCCTAAATATCATGTAGAACACATCATTCTGCTGCTTTTAAAAACATTAAAATTGCCTTTATGTGGGGATGAAGAGATTAAATATAACTTAAAAATATGATAACTGGTCTCCAGTGAAGTCCCATTCATCTGCCCTGGACAGAGTTGCAGCTGATGCTCCTTGTAGCTGCCTTTTGTTTACTGCCTATAGGTCTTCATTCTGTTGTCAAATGTTAAAATGTTCCTCTTTGTTAAATTTGATGGCCAGCAAGGGAGATTAGAGGTCTTTGCCATCTAAAAAGTAGCGCAGTTATCTGGTCATTATGGAATGTCAAACTGTCTTGTTTATTTTGCACTTGCTGCCCAGCGGTGTCAAAAAGCTGTATTATCTTTGGGACATGGACTGTTTTTTTAGGCATACCTCTTTTGGCCGTGGTGATTTTCTTCACAGTGGCTGGTATGAGGCTGTGTTTTGGATGTGAGCTGGAAACAGTATTGATAATAGAGGGGTTTCTTTATGGCTGAACAGGTCTTACACAGGGCCAAGGCCTTTTTTGCTTTTTGTACTGCCATGATGTTGAGGAAACTGGGTGGCATGGGAGATTGGAAGAAGACATGTCTGGGACAGGTGATCCAAGGGAGCACGGCACTGCCCCAACGTGGCTCCCTCCACGCTTTTCTCCTTGGCACCAGCCTCACCCCCATGACACTTCTCCTGCTCTGCCTAGGGTTAGGGTTTCACTTAGGGTTCAGAAAACCACAAAGCCCAGAGCTGCAGGAACATTGCAGCTGCAAAAGGCCTGCCAAAGCCAGCATGGCGCTGCCCCAACATCGCTCCCTCTGTGCTTTTCTCCTTGGCACCAGCCTCACCCCTGTGCTGCTTTTCCTGCTCCTCCCAGGGTTAGGGTTACCAAAGGGTGGACCAAAGGGATATTTCATACCAAATGAAAGAAATCATTCTCGGAAAAGAAGAAAGAAGGATGGGGTTTGGAGTGATGGCATTTGTCTTCCCGCATCACTGTTACACATGATCAGGCCCTGCTCTCTCTGGAGATGGCTGAACACCAACCTGCCCATAAGAAGCAGTGAATAAATACCTTGTTTTGCTTTGCTTGCATGTGCATCTTTTGTTTTCACTATTAATCTCTCTTCAGCTCAACCCATGAGAACTAGATCCACTTACTTGTAAAATTATTTTTCAATAAATAATTTATTGAACTGCACAAAGTTGAACTTTTCTACAGTTTTTAAGATTCAGAATTTACCTGATATGATAATAAAGTAAAATATTCCTTAAAAGCATGATAAATCTTACTCTGAGTTGTGAAGAAAAAAATCCTAGAAAAGCACAACTTGATTCATAAGTAACTCTCATCTGTGGAAAAGAATATTTGACAGTATCTAGATCATAGTATTTTACACTCAGGGTTCTGAAATCTTATTACAGGCAGTACTTACATGGTCTCCACGTGAACCGAAAATTCCCCTTCAGAGTTAATTTTAATTAGAAAAACAGTTGTTATCCCCATATTTGCTTCCTGCAGCATGGTCAGGTGGGGCCTCATCCCTACATGACCTTGAATGACATCTTAATTTCAGAAGCTGGAGACAAGGAGTGGGATAGCTTAACATCCCAGTTTACCCCAGCCAACAGCCAAGCCCCACGCAGCTACGCACTTGTGAGGAGATCCCACCAGAGGTATCAGGGAGGAAATTGGAAGGGTAAAAGCTGGAGAACTCATGGGTTGAGCTAAAGACAGTTTAATAGAGAAAGGAAAAGATGCACATGCAAGCAAAGCAAAATAAAGAATGAATTCACTGCTTCCCATGGGCAGGTAGGTGTTCAGCCATCTCCAGGAGAGCAGGGCCTGACCACGTGTAATAGTGATGTGGGAAGACAAATGCCATCACTCCAAACACACTCCAAATGTGAGCAATTTACCTTCCTTGCTACTAATAAGACATAAAATAACCCAAATAACATCTTCCTCGTTTAGACCTTCCTTGTCTTAAGAAAATATGAAATGCTTTCACTTAGGGGAATACTCTCTAAAGATAATTTAAATTAACAGTTTGTATTTCAGAAACCATAGAAGTGATGTAAACTTCCAGATGGGGACCTATGGCAAAAAAGATAGCAGATCAATCCAAAATTTCATCTTTCTGCTTGTCTTAAGCTGATTACATTTCTCTCTGTCCCAAGCTCAAATTTTCTGAAAGTGATAAGTAGGAGAAAGAGAGGTTGCTTATGAAAGATGAAAGGACTGAAAACACATAAGTCATTCTGGAGAGGATTTATTTATATGATCACGTTTGTTAAGGATAAAATAAAGCAAAATGTTGCCACAAGAGAAAAAAGAAAGGTAAAAAAAAGCCTATAATTTCTAATACATAAGTGAACATGTTAATTCTTCATGTCACAGTTACTTTTAGATTCTCTAATGGTCATTATATTTTGGATTTTTTATTTAAAACAAAACAACATAAAGACTACAATAAACAGAACCTCACAACAATTCAAGAAGGATGCCATTCTTACTCTAATTACATGATTTTTAAAAATGTAGTGCTAGGGCTGCAAATCAGGCTTAACATGCTTTGAGTGCTTCGCTGATGATTCCATTTCAGATGTCCTTGCAGTTTTCTAGCTTCAGAGTGGACAATGTAGGAATTATTTTTTTAGTAAAGCACCAGGAATTTCAAAACCAGATTTCAATGTTAATGTGTTTAGTTCAGCAAAACCAAAAAGTGGTAGAAAACCTGTACTACAGAGAATGTAACCTCAAATGGAAAAGAAATATAAGCAGATAACCTTAAAACTTTATTTTTTTTTTTTCCCTTGAAGTGAAGGAGTCTTCCAGCTGAATGAATACCACTGCAGGAAGTAATGTCATGGCTTATAAATGAAAGCCTTTCACATGCAAGTGAAAACCCATAATTTATTTTCCAGTTTAAAATGTCTCTGCTTAGAATTTATAATCTGAAAAAATACTTAATTTTGAAAGAAAGTTAAAATAATCCCCTAAAACTTTTGGCCAAAACAAAAATAATCATAAGTGATCACTTTTATAACATCTTCTTTGAGGGAAAGAAGAAGAAAAAAACCTATCAGACGCTGACCAGCTTTACTCATTAAGAAACCATAAAGATATAACAGTTTAGCCACATGACACAAAGAGTGACTGGTAGAGATGGGTCTTGGACAAATTTCCTTAAAGTCGTACTGTATAAAAACAAAGAGACAAAAAAATGGTCTGGGCAATCTTTCCAAGATTTTCCTGCTAATAGAGACAGTGCTTAAATAGTTATCTTCCTTCCAGAGGCAGCTTCCTCAGCACTTTAAGGAAAACTCAGGCATTTTTCAAAGATACTCTTAGTAGTCCTGATAATTTGTGGATAATTAAGGAATATCTGGCCAAGACTATGACTCTTAATATCTTTTGAAAGTACGAAGTTAGTGCTGCAGGGGCAAGATCTATACTGTTTAAATAAACAATAAAAATACTCTATTCTTTTTTTGAATTATCATTCCATACAGTACAATGGACTGGAGGGTTAATAGTTTAGAAAGTCTGCTCACATAGGTAGGTCTTTTCCAGTTTGACCGTCCCATGGATGAATGTCACTGGAAAGAAAAGCTTTGTGATAAATCAAGTCAACACAGTGGACACTGTGCAAAACATGACACTTTTATTTAATCACCATACATTTTTACAAATTTTGCAGCACAAATAGAGGTTGGCAGAGAAAGGAGTGACTTTCCTTTGTTTGTCTAAGGCAGAAGTGTTTTTCTGTGATGATATCTAGAACTTTGAAAAAGAAATTAAAAGGACTTCAAAAAAGGCCAAGCTAAGGATTATTCTATGCTTCATAATGTATTCGAAAGAGGGAACTGTTGTGTATAACACACCCCATAAATGTCAAAGTGCTATCAAAGACCTTGTAATAATTGTGACTAAAAAGATGTGACTTATAGATTGTGACATCATGTCATTTCCCTTTTTTCTTCTTGAAAGAAATAACTGGGAAAACTCAGAAAGCACTGTGTGTATTCACTCTACAAAAGCCTGTGTGTTCAGATGTGCCGGACTATATGCTGCAGATCTGTTTCTTAAGGCTTAGAGAAAAGGAAGCAATCAGAGAATATGGTGAAAAAAGACCAAGAAATACAAAACAAGACATTTTGCAAACACTTATGCCTGCGAACCTGAAGAGGGGGACAAAGAAATTTTACTAAAAAACATGCCATTTGACTTTGAGTGAAGAATGGCCTTTGAGATTAACTTCAGCTATGGCTGTGTGTTGATAAAGGGGACTAAAAGACTGGTTATACCTGCTTGTGTCCCTTTTCAACTGAATGATTTCTTTGGGATTTGGAAGACCATTGTTCCTTTCTATTTCAGCAGACAGATGGAGAATGGAAGGAAAGCAAAGAGCACTTTGACATCAGTGTGCCCCTCTCAAAGGTAGACTGGAAGGTCAAAGGATGGAGATCACCCAGCAAACCAAGAAATGAAATACGTTCTATTGACTTGGGCATATGGAAAAGCCTTTCACTTCAGGAGTAAGGGAAGATCATGCAGGAAAACTGCAATTTTTAATTATGCAGTCTTTTCTCCAATTTCTTTACAGGTTGCACAAAAGCACTAAGCAATTTTAAGGAAGTTTGGTCGAATCATTTAAAATTTTATATATTTGAATTCTAACACTCCTAGTACTTTTAGTACTTCTTTCATTTCCAACTCCATTCCATACTTTTTAAAGATGACACAACCAGGGGCCCAGTTACCCAAGATATTTGATTATGCTTATTTCTCTACTGTTTCCTGCCTCTCTTATTTCCTTATTTGTTTAGTTTTTTACTTCTTCACTTTCAGCATATTGTTCTTCTATTACTTCTTCTCTTTCAGTTATTGTTATTCACAGTAACTCCCTTCTTCTTTACAGTTTTCCCAAGTGCAAAGCACATCAGCATAAGCTCACACTTGTCACTGAAAGATCATCTAGATGCAGAAACCTATATCAAAGACAGAAAATATAAGAAGCATGATATTTTTTCATGCTTTGCATCTTCAGTAAAGGACAAAACAAGTTCAGTGTACAAAAATGTACTATAAAAATGACTGACTTATTACTTTCTATATAAGGATATAGAAAAGACTCATGTTTCCTGCCTTTTCTCTTTATTTTGGCCTCACCCAATTTTTCTGCATGCCATCTTACTGTATTTATGGTGCTTTATAGAGTGACATTCAAAGAGAAGAAAGGGGAGAGATGGAGAATTCTCTTAACCTAGGCCTTATGAAATCTCTTCAGTTAAGAGGGAACAGACAATACAGTAATGCTTCTTAATAATCTGAGGATATCCAACATGCATTAGCTGAGTTAATTTTAATGTATTTAACTCCTCTTTCTTCTTCTCACTTCCTGAGACCTCAGCAGCTTATTTGAGCTGAATATGAATGAGGAAAATGTGAATGAAACTTCTTTGCTCATAGCAGTGAGATTTTTAATTTTAAATACTTTACACTAGTAAAGTATCTGAGGACATAATGTTTGACAGTAATCTATCACTATTTAGATCAGGCATTCTGCCTTCACCTGAGACTTGGTATTTCAGAGGAAGGTGAATTACTTCCCTGTAAGAAAAATAATGTCCTCCATTTTGGAAAATGTTCCATTTTAAGCGTTTCTTTCTATTGTTCCAGCTAAAACTAGTCCTGAATCCTAGGCTTTTAATCTGCATATTGAGCTGTTAACCAAGCCACATTCATGCCAGTCCATAAATTTTGCTGAAATTGATCCTTATTTGCACTGGCTCATTATACTTTTTTTTTTTCCTATTTCTTTTTCTTTTGTTAATAAAGGCATTATGAGGTTTTCCAACTTTGTTGCTTGCTACTTACCTACTACATTGCCAAGGAAGAAAGCCATTCAATCAATCTTGAAGGACTTTTTCAGTACTAAACAACAAACACCTATGTCAAGTAAAGCAGTCTTTTTACTGGTTCCATGATTATCCTCTTCTAAACCTGAAATGATCTCTTTCTCTTTTGGAGGACCAGGGTTAAACGAGGATGACAGACCAGGTTTACCAATGCCCTTCACAAGGATTTCATATGCCCTCACAACAGCTTGATAAACTCTTTTATTTCTAATAGGATTACCCCCGGTGTCAATGTCAGCAAAGCAGGGACTTACCTAATTAGAGGACACACAAGACTTTACAAAAGCTGTTTTTCTGACATGTAAACATGGAAGAGAGAGGGATAGTCCAGTATGCTGCATGCTGGACCTCTACCTCAGCTTTATTCTTGGCTTGATAATGAGCTGGTTTAGTGCTCTTTGGTGTGACATATTGCTTTTCTTTACCTTTTTCCCATCTTGTGGCATTACAACTCTGTTTTTTTAATTGCTTTGAAAGGCGTGGATCAAAAGTGACTACTGGGAGCAACATTGTGTGTCTAATTGTTATGATGCAAAAATTTTAGGAAATTAAAAGTTTATAATTTAGGGATTATGAGGAATTAACTGTCATCATTGAATGGCACTGTACAGATTAGGAATTACTGGATAATCACTTAATTTAAGGTTTTGGGGATGTGGTCAGGATTTCTGTAAGTGTTTTGTTTGTTAGATGGAACAAGAAATTCTAATTTTCACAATAGTTTTTGTGGTACTTGGAAAGAAAACTTAAACAGCAAAAGGAAATATATTCTAAAAGGTCATCAAAAAGAGGTTTGCAGTTGTGTAATATGCAAATTATCTTAGTTTCTTGTTAAGAGGACTTTATATTGTATTTAGGTCCAATTCTAAAGGTTTCAATTGGAATTTTACAGAACCTGTAGAAACTCAGCAATTCTGAAGATCATATAGCTTTTGAAAATTTAAAAACTGGATGTCTTGGGAACAAAAGTTGTGTGCTTAAAATGTCACCATCCCTTGTGTCTCCGCCCCCATCATAACCTTAATTCATGACTATTACACCAGTCTTCTTGGTGCACTTTATAGTTTGATCTGCAAAGCTTGCTTCTGGACTGAGCATGCCATGCTGTGACTCTTTACCCACAAAGTGTTTTGCTCTTTCTCCTAGAATTGACTGAAGTGAGATAGAAAGGAATAAAGATGACAGGCACTAATTAATTTGCACCTGTTTATTAGAGAGAAACTCGTTCATGGCATATTAGTTAGAGGTTCACAAATTATGATGAATTGCTGAAGATATCACTCTCTTTTAACTTGGGCTAGGTTTTAAGCAGTTATTTAAGTGTCAAAAAGAACACCAAGTCATCAGTTGTAGATAATACAGTACCCTGAAAATGACCATTCAAAGTTTTGGAGCAAGTCACCCTACCTGTGGCCTTTCACAGTGCTGCTGAGCTATGTATGATCTCTGGGTATGCATAGGATTGTGGTGTTAATGAGTCTCAGTGTTACAGGAATGCAGTGGAATAAAAAAGAATGTGGAAAACCCCTGCAACAAAACCAATGAGCTTCCTTCTTCTTTGTCATTTCTCTAGCCAACTGAAATATAAAAAAAATATGGAACAATCTGATAGCTCTTTGTAGGCTCTTCAGTATAGATTTAAGACTAAAGTAAAATTCTAATGAGATGAATGACCTGACTCCACCATGGGGAAATGATTCAGCACNAAAAAAAAAAAAAAGCAGTAACAGCAAAAAAAATCTCCCCAGGAAAATAGTCTCTGGCAACTCTGTATTTAAAGTCAAAGTTTATTGCTCTCAGATTATCCAATTCAGTGTAACCCCGTACACTTTAGAGGAGAGAGATCATTTTACCCATTGTAAGGATGAGGCATACTGCTTCTTTGAAAAGATACTGTTTTTTGTGATTATAATCAGGCAAAATATGAAGTTTTACATGTTACCATAATGGATGTCATCAGTTCCACACAGCAGGCGAACATCTGATGCATTAGTTTTGCTAACTGTGGGACAGGAGGAGTTTCTACGGGATCTTTAAACCTTGTAATAAATTTAATGTATCAGAGTCAGTTAGCTGTCAGATTTAGTCATGATAGCAAAGGCCCATTGACTTTAAGAAGAACTTTCAGATTTTGTCTTTGGTAAGCCTAGGAGATACAGTGCTTGTTTTGGACAAAGAAACAGTTTTCTTCTTTATGGTCTCTCCAAAACAACAAATCCAAACCTTTCACTCCTCTGCTGATGATATATATTTTCTATGGAGAAAATATATGAAGCTTCCAAAGCAACTATCTACATCTCCACCTTCCTTTTATTTTAATTGATAGAAAGACCATGTCAAAAGCTCTTGTAATTTATTTATCTTTGAGCTAAAATTGTACAGACTTAATTTGGGTATATCTACCATAAATACCTATTTTACCTACATTTTTTGGATGTAAGAAAGCCAATGAAAACCACAGACATTGTTCAACAAAAGTAATTTTATATCAGTTAATATAAACTACTCTATTTACTTTTCTTCCATAATTTTGTTGAACATTTTTAGATTGTTTTAGTTCTATTAAGATATGAGCCAGTAGATTTTGGAAATTAAATTCCTCAATTTAATCACAAAAGGTATCAGGCAAATTTATGTTGAATCACATCTTTTAACTCACTACCTGTTCCTTCTATCCACAGACAGGCTGTTTTAATGCAAGTCACAAGCTTGGCTTTGCAGATCATGAGATCTTGAACATTTATTTCGTGATGTTAAGGAAATGTTGGTTTTGTACACGTTAAGGAAATTTAAACTGTGATGGCTTGTTGGGTTTTGTCCTGATGGCTTTTAAGGTTCAGTCCTAAATTTTCAGTAGTCTGGGTTGGAACTGGGTGATCCTTAAGGTCCCTTCCAGCCCAAGACATTCTATGCATATAAGATTGTATGATTTGTCTGACAGTTGAATTATTTACTGTATTTTTCCCACTCCTGCTTCGATTCTCTATTGTCCAATAAAGGCTGAGATCGTGCTCAAGCTTTTGTCTTACAGTAAGAAAGTGGAAGCTCTCTTTCTCTACACAACTTATTATGAGAGGTATAAACACACAGTACTCTGGGCCTGACAGCCCCATGTCAGACTGAATTGACATGGACTAAGAGGTTTCAGATTTAACTGTCTGAGGCTGAAAGAGATCTTCAAATGAACGTAGAAACACATTTCTTCAATGTAATATCTTGAACTTTTTTTCCATAGGCAGAAAAAAGATACTGCAGAGGCTGAATCAAGTGATTGACAGAGTATAGAATCATAGACTTAAAGAAAGTTTTGGGTTGGAAGGGACCTTAAAGATCATCTAAATCCAGTTTCCCCCACCATGGTGAGGTCCCCATTCAACCTTGCCTTGAACAATGTCAAGGATGGATCATTCACAGCTTCTCTGTGATACCTATTCAGTACGTCACCACCCTCTGGGTGAAGAATTTCTTCCTAATATCTTATCTAAACCTACTCTCTTTCGGTTTAAAACCATTCCCCCTTGCTCTGTCACCACATACCCTTGTAAAAAGTCTTTCTTCAGATTTCTAGTAGGCCCACTTTAAGTACTAGACAGATCAACTATCAAGATGAACAAACTTAGGATGCAGAGAACAAGACAAATATTAATTTATTACTTAGCTCATTGGAGAGCAATTGCCATCCCAAAAAAGACTTTTATAATGGCCATCAGCACAGAAGAAATCACAGTCATACTACAGTGCATTGATTTTAATTTCTGATTTAAAGATAGTGCAAGAGAAAACCAGACCTCACTTAGAATCCCCCCACATAAATCTGGCCATTTATGACAGCACAAATTATGTAACTAAAATGCAAGAAGAAAGGTTTGTTCTCTAAATCATGCAGATTAAAATGGAAGCTGACTAAGATGCAATCATCTAATAGAGCTGTGCCACTTTTCACCACAATCTCATTCGTAATCTTTACATAATGTCTATATTTTCAGTAGCAGGTCCTTCTGTGAGTAGGGTTTGCCTTTACAACTCATAGCAAGTGAAATGTCATTAGTCCCATACTGTCACCATGACTGATTAGAATCTCTGATATTCGCTACACTGCGTGCTGGGATTATACATATTCATCCTCTGGCAAATATTTACCAAACCCATACAACACACCTTCATAAACATTTATCTCCTTTCCATTGGAAAGGTAACCCTTTGCATACGGTAATAGCATCTCATGCATTAAACCTCCATAAACAAAAATTATTTATAATTATACAAAACTGTAATTATGCCAAGCTGTCTGCACATTTACACATTGGTGAAGAGTGGCTCAGGGAGTTTGCTAGAGTGGAACCTCCTGTACCACTGTCATATGCTAATTGGACTCCTGAAAAGTTCAGGGAAATCATTCTGCATGCCAGCATTCATCTGCCAAGTAACAAGTGTGTATCCCAGCAGGGAGCAAAAATGCTACCAAATGCAGCATATACACCAACATATGCATACACAGCAACAGGATAAAGATCACTAGGAGGAAACTAATCAAAAATATGCTAATTAATAAACTAAGAAAACCACTTTAATGAAATACTGTCCCTGAGAAAAATGCAGTCAGAAATCTCAATGGACCTACAGCAACTGGATATTGGGTACAGTGACTTTTGTATCCCGTATCACAGGGCCAATTATTTGAGTAGAGTAATTTCAGTACAAAAGGGTGGGTAGTAACTTTGGTTCCTCAAATCTCAATGCATGGCTGAAACTTCCATCAAGCCAATGAGTTGACTTGAGAACCAGGCTGCTAAGAGCAGGAGCAAAGGCTTTGCTTTTTAACCCAAGATCAGAATTTATTGTCTTTAAAGCCAGATATCTCATTTTCTATCTGTGTGGTGATATGTATTTGTCTTTGAGTGACTTCTTTCACACATGACTAAATGGAATGCCCCCACAAGCATATTTCTTGTATTGCAAGATAACTCTTTATTTCAGCATGTTTCTTCCTGTTACTTTCATCAATGTGTCACTGTCCTGGCGCTGCTTCCCTAATTCATATTGACTCCTGTAAAAGTACTTCACACCTTCCATAGAAACTGTCAAAGCCCTTGGGCAGACGCACAAGCACGAGCACCAGAGCTGTCCCATCCTCCTGCTGGGCAGCTCATCAGAAGGCACAGGCTCAATGGACACTGGTTGTACTGCTTGGCCTATCCAAGTAGTTACAGCTGGAGCCAGAAGGACACAAATGACCAAGAGCATAATCACATAAATCTCAGGGTAAGAACAGGAGCAACTTCTTTCAGAGGTATTTCTTTTATATTCATATCCTCTAGTGGTTTGTCTGTCACTTTAAGATATGAAAGAACATTAAAGCAATTATTCATGCTTTGGTAGATTTTGCTGAATGAGGAGCATATTGCTAGAAAGACCAGAGATTGCTAAAAAGAACAGTGAGGCAAGCAAGGCTCTGCTTGGTCTGTTCTTTACTTCTCTGTTTACCATCAACAGGTTTGGCTGGCACCAGCACAAAATATCAGGTCACTTTGTCCATGAACATTTCCTTTATTGACCTTCTCCTTTTCTTCCCCTAATTCCTTGCTAAGGAAAACAGAAGAGTTTTAATCCATAAGATCTTTATGTATCAAAGGCCACAGCTAGCCCTTGAGTTAAATAATCCTGTACTTTGATTTTTTCAATGAAAGGCTAAGTCCTACAAGCAGATATAATTGCAGTGAAACTGGGGGATTGGGCCAGGACACAATTTGCACAGTATGTCGCAAATAATTAAAAAAAAAAAAAAAAATCTAGTTGCTAAATATTAACTGCTGCTTTGTTGAGCTTTTTTTTTTTCTTTTTTTAAATAGCCTTTCTTTTTTTGACCAGAACAATACTGTTTTAATTTGCGTATCAAAGTCATTTATTCTTAATGCAGAATAATTCTTTCCTGAATATCTGAGGCTTAAATTGGTAACTGCTCTTAATAGTCTGACCAGGTCATCAAGTTGGACAGGTTCCAGTGACAGAGGTACAGCCATTACTTGAACTACCTCAGCTCATCCATGGACAGCAGATATGTCAATGTGAAATGACATTTAAGTTTTCTGCAGAATTTAAATTTGTTTTTTATCTACGATCAGTTGAAATTAAGACAGAGTTAAATGAAATTTTAAACACAGGAAACACAAAATAAAACGCCATTTAATTTTTTTTTTTCCCTAGGGGCAAAACTATTGGTCCTCTACATCCTCTTCTCCATTCTAGCTTTCTTTCTTACGAAAACAAAAAAAAAAAATTACAACAAAACAAATTGATAAAATAAATGGACATAATTATAATTTAATACCCATTCCTTTTTTTTTCTTGCTGCCCACAGCAAAAAATCATAAACAAACAGGCAAAACAGTCACAAATACTGATGCTCAGCATTTATATATTATTTTAGACCCTTTATTTCTCTGGCAAATTTTAATTAAGTCTAAATTACTTGTTGTATTAAGACCATCTATAATTTATGGAGGTCCACAGGCTGCAGGAATAGCTGTAAGAGCATTGTACCTCTCAGGCCTTATTTCTGTGTCAGGCTGCAAAGCACACCATAGACAGACTGTTTCCATGTGCACCTTGTCAATAAATTGGTAGAGGTACAATAGGGTTTCCTGCAATATTTTATCTACTCTGGAAAGTAACACCTGTCTGCTGTTTTACTCCACAGGTTGAGGTTAAATATGGCCATAAAGCACCTAAAAATTCAGTGGAGGAAAGATATGAAAAGATTTCTTGAAATTAAATTGGCTAATTGGTAACCAAGAAAAAGTGATTCCTCTTTTTGAATGTCTCTCAGACTAGATACAGAGTAGCTTCTCATAACATTGTCACAGCTCTTCTGGGGCACTGGGTGGTGAGATTTTTTATTTATCTGATTTTTTTTCCCACTGCCTCTAGGCTTCATGCCCTGTTATTTATGATTTTCCAGACAGTTGTCAATGCTGTACTGATGTCGTCCTTAATATCAAGCAGCATTGCATTGCTTCTGTCCCTGATTTTCTTGCTGCTGGAAGGCTTGTCTGAAAAATCACCTGGAGTAGTAAAGTGTTTCTTTCCTTTGAGGCCAGTAGAAAACTATTTCCTTCTGATGTTAGAACCTGATTAAAGTAAATGCTGTTCTGCACTCCCTCCACTCTTAGTTGTTCATCACTAATAGTCAAGTAAAAGAAGACCAGCTGACAGGTACCTAGAAAGCCTGCCCCAAGGATGCGTAGTAATCTCTTGAAAATTCCATGTGTTTTAGTAACCTGGCATTTGTCAAGAAATCATGTTATTAAAGGCAAGCCTCAAAAAGCAATGTGATGTGTGCTCCAAACATCAAACTGTTAAAATGTATGTCCTAAGCCACAATAGAATCTTTATTTATTTTCTTTCTCCATAAATTTATTTCTCTACATGATTTTTCAAAACTCTCACCCATATCCTGTTGCCTTTTTCCTCAAGTCCTTCAGCTGTGCTTCAGACTTTTTCACAGATGCACTGCAGGGCAAAGGTAGGATAAGAGAAAAAGTAAGAGAATCAAGTAGAACCTGTGCTTGCCATTTATTTTGATTAATGAAGTTCAACACAATTATTCAAAACAGGTGGTATATGAGAATCACATAACACTTCAGGCAGCAATTATGTGAACTAAGACATGTCTTTGTTCCTTGATTTTGTTAATGCTTTACTCAGAAGAACAAGAATGATTGGTCATTATTTGCCAGAGTAGAATAGTCTTGGATTGACAATATGCCAACATTGAATGGAAATCTTTAAATCTTTGCAGGAAACCTTGTTTTCCAGGCTTGGGTGTCAGGAGACAGCAGAACATTGCCTATCCCTGCTGAGAGAATGTGTTTTCAGCACACACAAACTGTCTGTAAGCACATACATGTATAAGAATGGAATGTCACAGTACAGAGGGGCCTAGGCCATCCTTGTCTCATTTCTGTGTACTCCGACAATCTCTCTATATTAATTGCAAATGTTCTGACCCTTTTTCCATCTCCTGTGCATTTCCTGCTTATGCTTGAGTAATGACAGGATCTCCTTGTTCACCTATGTGGGTTTCTTGCCCCCTTTGCCCAATTTCTTGCACATCATAATTCATCATTCACATATCTTTCCTCATAGGAGAGGTTTTTAATTCCTCTAATGAGTTTGGCTCTAAAGTTCACTGCATGGTAATCTTCCCCTTTTGAGGATTTTTGGGTGCATAATTATGTGAATACTGGAACATTCTCTGCAGTAAGGACCAATTTATCTCTTACATATTCTGTAATATCTAGTTCCAACTTCATTCATAGTGAAGCTTTGACATGTCTGGTTAACTGCAATACCAAGTCCTTAGGAAACGGAGCTTCATGGTGGGGTGATACCCTGTACACAGAGACAAGAATTTGACATCTTTCTTTGTATGCATATGCTGGGCCTTACTCAAGCCCACCCATCCGTAGTGATCTAATTGTTAATAATATTGTAGTTACTGTCTGGTCACTAACAAATGTCATGATAATAAATGAGTTTGCTTGGGCAGTTCTTATTTTTTCATGCTCTAAACCTGATGTTGTGTCATGACTGTGTAGATATAAAACATAAAAAAGGTATTTTAAAGATATCATGAACTCTCAGAAAAGGAAGAGTGATTACTTATTTTCATAGTGTTTGGTCAAATAGGAATTTAAAATACATATGAAAGTCAACTTTCATTGGAATTCCTGACTTTTTTCCACTCCAAGGTCAGGGCAAAAAAACTCAAGAGATGCTGTTGTTTTGCAGTCACACTCTGAAATTTATTGTCCTTATCTATTACAGACTCATGAGATGTGAGCTCTCTCTAACAAGTCAGGAAAGTGAGCTAAACTGGTGTCTACCCAAGGTTATTTAAGTCTTAATTATCCAATAAACAGTTGACATCTATATTAGTTATGTTTCTAACCCAATTGTGATCACCTGAAATTTGCAGTGTGGGATCTTTTCAGCCAGTAACAGAAAACCACCTAGATTTGTGAAGAAGAAGGTGCAAAAAAACCCAGCTAACCCGCACCCAAAGTTCTCCATCTATCACTCCATATATCACTATACACTAAAATCCCAAATCTAAGTTTTCCTCCCTGTGAGATCACACAATACTATCCAAACTACACACACACTTTCTGTGCTATCACTCAATTTTTGAAGCCTTTTCCAGGGTTTCAGCTCAAACGAGGTGTCTGCTTGAGGACTGGCTCCCTTCAGTTCAGAAAAGTCTGAAACTTTCAGCATTCTGACATTTCCAACAAAAATTAATGCTAGAAACTAGGAACAGAATTTTTAGAAAATCTGTGTAAAATATTTGTTGCTAGACAATTTTCAGTAACAAAATATTTTGTAAGTTCACTGTAGCTTTTCCAAGTTGCTTCTATCAGAAAAAAAAAAGAAAGCAAATTTTAAAATTTATTTGCTACTTGAAACATTTTTGGTTTACTTTGAATTCAAACTAAATTTTTTTATCAAGATGTCCTTCAGTTCTCTTAGAACAAACTTGAACAAAGGTGTGTATAAAACAAACTCTTGCCCCTTAGCATAATTTTTTTCTAATTTCCCAGAATTGCTGATTAACTGAAAAATCAGTTCAAAAGTCCGTGTGATTAACTCAGCAAGACCTGGCAGACAGAGGAAAAATGTGGGAGAAACTGTGCTTACTAGGTATGGGTTTTGCCTCTTTTTTATGATAGTTGATGTACCAAGGCACACTCAGACTTTAACAGTCTGTAATGTCTCAAAATAATATAGATACCATCTATACTGCATTCTTTTGGTAGATTGTTACAGTCTGGTCACTTTTTTTATTTTTTAGATTTGCTTTTGGCCTTTTAAAATAAACTATGACATATTCTAGTGATTTTGCTGGAGACTTGAGACTTGAACTCTGTAGAGACTTTAATCAACTCTGCTGGTTCCAGCACAAAGCTAGAGAATGACTGAGAAAGTCAGTGACCTTATCCAGGCTCCATAGGTGAAATTCTGGAAAAAAAAAGAACCCATTTACCTTGATGTCTTTCTGACTCATTCCACTGAATCAGTTTTAATAGAAGTGTGCTGTCAAAGGTTTTAATTAGTCACACAGTTAATGGTTTGAACAGCTTCATAGAGAGGATACTTCCTTCCTTCTTCCTGTGTGTGATTAACTCTTAACTCTTCCAGAGACAGTGCCATTGGACAGAAGACCCAGAGGGGTTTTGAGGATTAATTGCCAGTTGTAGCTAATTTTTGTTAAGAGGAAGAAAAGAACAAAATTTGAAAACAGCAGTTTAGATAAAACAACCTCTGTCTTAATTACATCAAAGTGTTTGCACTCAAAAACCATTTCGACTGAAACAGACATCTAACTTAAATTCTGTCAGTTCCTTGAACTCATAAAGACACACAGCAGTGCTGGGAGAAGCATCTGATGTATTAGAAAAAAACTGTTTCAGGTCAAGAAGAGGTCTAAGCTTTTTAAATCCCTGCTGATGACTGCTTACTGTGGCTGTGGTGGGAATGAAAATAGTAAATATGTAATGTTTGGACTGAATTTAGTGTCTGGCTATTTCCTTTAGCTGTCAGGAAAGAGTATGCTGACTGAGATAATTTAAGAGTGTGAGTCCTGTGAAATGCATTAAAGATGACCTGAGTTGTCATGTGGTAAACAGAAAAATGCATTCCGGGTTGTGGATATGAAAAGGTCATACAAATGTAAAACTTTTAATGCTTCTGATGGCTTGACACAGTCACACAGTAAAGCTGTGTAAATATTTCCTAGATGAAATCTTAAATATTCTCTGGTAATTTTCAAGGAGCATTTATGAGCATAATAATTAATGAAAAGATAGTTTGCTGAAACAGAAACAGAAAACCGCCTCTAAATAATTTTAAAGATAGTATCTTCTATGTTTACTGACCTGTCAAAGGTGCTGGTTCTTTCTGAAAGACAAGACATACAAAACATGATAAATACTTGAATGACATCACAAATAGAAAATAGGAGCAAAAGTTATTATACAAAGTGTTTTCATATGTTTACCTTATTTTGTTTCAATCTGTGTGTTCCATATTTCCTCTACATTTTTTCTCTGCAGCATTGTACTATATAGTTTGAGAAATAAAAAATTAAGATGACCCAGTGTACCATTTAAGAAAATCATAATACAATATCTATGGTAATGGGTTAAGTCCTGGGTTATCCTATAAGTAGCTGTACCTTACCTCCCTAATTTTTTCTTAGGTTTGAATTATACATTATATTCCTCCTTCACCCTTTGGACAGTCTGTAAGGGAAGCCTTCTAATACCTGAAGAATTGCAACATGAATACTTTAAGAGCAACACTTAACTTTTTGCTTTTCAAGTGCTTTATCATGGAAAAATATCATACTGAAAGCAGGAGCGTGGCAGGTGTTGAACATTGCAGGCTGGGAAAGGGAAGGAACAGATCGGTGCAGGTCTTCCACAGTTTGGTGTTTAGTGCATGGAAAACATCTGTGGAACTGAGGCTGTGGGTGCCTCTGAACACTGCAACCCTGTCTGCCATTCCTTGGACATTATGGATAGAAACCCAAGACACTGAATCAGTGTTCCACCTGGCTGGCTGTAGTGTTTTTGAGGGGTACTGACAACTCTGAACTGCAGCTTATAACTCTGCTCCTTTCTTAATATAACAAAAAGCATTGTAACAACTAAAATAGAGTATATGGAAGAAGTGATGGGGGAAATAGCTATACTTCTTCACTCAAGTCAAAAGTCTATCTCTGTCAAAAAAAGGTAATTACTATTTTTATTCATTGCTTTTGAGATGCCGCTTTTCTTTCCAAAGCTCTTAAAAGAATTAGTTACAACTACACTTCTGAACTGTGTAACTGCCAGTTTGATGCCACAAATGGATTTTCCCCCTCTATTTATTTCTTTTTCAAAATCACAGAGTCACAGAATATTCTGAGTTGGAAGGGACACACAGGATCATCAAATCCAACTCTTAAATGAATGGACCATACATGGGTCAAATCCACGATTCTGGCATTGTCAGCACCATGCTTTCACAAATTGACCTAATGGTTTGGGCTAGAATGACAAATTATGCCTAAATCGCTTCTCTCTGAAGTCTGGAAACCTGATTCCAGCATCATTCTTTTTAAAAAATCCTGGGTGGTTTTTTTTTTTTTTTTTTCTCAGAACTCCTTACACGTTCAGTACACAGTTGGTCTGTGACTGGGTCCCCCCGTTTTGGTGACACTAAGACAAGAGATTTTCAAGAGCGTCCCCCAGTAAAAATAGCAGAGAACTGTCCTGCCTCAACTCCCCTGTCACTGTGAAGGTTGCTTAGATGAAAAAAAATATTAAGGATTATTTTGTGGCACATTATGAAGTGTCTGGGAGATTTAAAGCCGAACTGTCAGAAATGCACCTCAAAATCAATAGTACTTGTCACATATACTGTGACACATACTGTTGTGTACACCAAAAAAATGAGGTTCAAAGAATATTGGGTGCTTGTTAGTACACTTTTTTAGCCTTGATTTTGAGTCTTTGTCAGTCAAACTTCACTAGTGGTTAAATTCACACTGTAGTGTAGTATGAACCACTTGGATGATCCCTAACTCATTTCTGTTCAAATTCAGAGAGCCCAAATATTAGGCTATCATTACCTTTGGGTTTGTCTTGTCCAGTGGGATATTTTGGAATATAAACTGAAGGTAGATCTGCTGAATTTTATAATTTGAACAGATAATGATTTAATCCGCAACTGAAAGGCAGTCTAAAAAGTCTGATTCTGAGCCCCTGCCTGCAGAATGCAGCAGAAAGAAAAGAAATATTTTTTTTATTGCTGTGAAGATTTCTTTCCCTAGCTCTGGTTTCAGAACTCTATTTAGTTGATGCAGAATCTGGGCACAGAGAGAAGAAGAGCCATAACCAAACTGAGGTCATTGTCAGATAGTGTAAATATTTTTATCAAGGAATCATTATACTGGCCAGGCCAAGACCAGGGTACAAGTCCAGGCTTCATGCAGAGTATGAACATATGCAAAGTCACACTCTTGTACTATCTTCCAGAGCTGTGGGAGATAAGCTAAAAAAAAGTTTCTAGTGAGCACCGGGAAGAAAACCATGAAGAAAACAAAAACTCTGTCATCAAAGCAGGGTGTTAATAGCAGACTGTAAATAGAACACTGTTAATGGCACACTGTAAATAGAAGTCAGGTTTTTGCACACTGATGAAGTATATTTAGGAATAATGGCTCTGGTTAATGCATCGAGAGAGGCAAGGTTAGTGAAAGAAGAAACAGAATGTAAACCTTTGCAATAAATTTGGTATGTCAGACGGGCAAAACAGAAAAAAATAGTGCAAATTGCTTTAATTCAGAGATTATATTGGAGGTATAAAATGGTTATAACACTGCTTGATTTTATTCTATTTGACCAAGTTTAACATTGACATACATGTGGACATAGGGAGGTATGCTACCCCAGTTTGCTTTTAAATACTTGAATTGTATTCATGAGAATATTTCTTTTGGTTTTATTAAGACAGCAGGTGACATAATTAGCACTTCAGTTCCCCTGTATGGAGATAGAGCTGTTTCATAATTTTTAATTTAATTTTTAATTTAGTTTTACCTGTTGGAGGGAGACAACACAGATAGTGTCCGTGTGTAGAGTATGATATGTTATTGCTCTGGCATGGTAGTACTGTTTTGGTTGATTTTTTTTTAATGAATTATTCATGAGGAATTATTTTTTATGCATTTTTAATTCCTGAATATTTACTGTGATACTGCCTGGACTGTAATTCATTAAATACATTCCTCACAGAGTCACTATACAAGATGTGCAGTTTCTCACTTAAATTGCATGGAATGTACTTTTCCTTTCTCACAAGATTAGTTAAATACTTCAGTACCTGAGAAACAAGTTCTACTAAGGAATAACATTTGACATTCCAAATTATTTTTTATTTATCTGAATACTATTCAAAGGGCATGTAAAAAATATTATGAAGCTCCAGATCCATAAAGCTAATCTCAGCTCACATATTAATAAATGTATCTTTAAAAAACGTGAAAATCAAAACAAAAAGTCAGTGTCTCTTTTCTTAATACAAGATTGAAAAGGACCTCATATTTTTGCCTGTACTTAAAGTAAAGGTATGCATGGGGATGCAAAACCAATTTGATTTCCAGATTGTGAACTGTGTATTTAGATATAGTATATTGACTTGTCCTGCCTCTGTAAGGGGGTATACATAATTTTTCATATACACATCGTGGATGGGAAGGCTGTAATAGCAAAGTCACTGTCTCAGAAAAGAGTTCAGAAAATTAAAAAAACCCCTGCTTTTATATCAGCTTGATTGATACTGTGAATGATAACATACAGATCTGAGTAGGTGCTTTCCAGTTACAACACAGGTTTTCTACACAGAGAGACAAAAAAATGAAACTGGAAAGACTTTGATTTATTAATGACAGCAATCCAATGCTCACATCCACATTTTCAGCAATTAAAAAAAAACATTGAAAGACATAATGGTTTCTCAATGGCTGCTGATCATTTAGGTTATCCGTTAGCTGCAAGGGTACATATATTCTTGTCAGATATAAGATAAAGTAAGCCATCTGGTCATCTATAGATTGACTTTCTGTCAAATGGGATAATGTATTAATATATGATGTAGGCAATTTTGCTTTATTGCTGAATTTTCAATAGCAAAGTGTGGGAAAATATCATATAGCTGTACATTTACAGGAAGATTTGATTGGATGCCATTGGCCTTCTTGGCCACCTGGGCACATGCTGGCTCATATTGAGCTGACTGCAAACCAACAACCCCAAGTCTCATTCTGCCCAGCAGTTCTCAAACCACTTCTCCCTCAGTCTGTAATGCTGCCTGAGGTTCTTGTGACCCAACATTACTTTAATAAAAGCTGCCACATAGGTAAGTTCAGTGACAGTCCTTTATTTGTTAGGATTGCTCAGAAATACTTCTTATCATTATGAAATATGTTGACAAATAGATACATGTGATTGAATATGTTTCTCATTGAGGACTTATAATTTCAGAATAACTGTAAATGAAGGCATGTTTTACTCCATATTAGCATTACACACTGAGTCCTTATGATCTCAATTACTTCTATTATCTTCATTAAGGGGAGAGATTACATATCCTATAACAATATAGAATGCATGATGGAACCCTGGTCATCAAGTTTATATTTTTTTCTTTGATTTTTAATATCCCAAGAAACATTTTTTTAAGTATGGTGGGACAACATAATGTATTTGCAGACAAATCTCCTGAGACCTGTGTGGAGCTTCTAAACGTGGTGCTAACTCAGGCTGAAGTTGGACAGAAAAACCTTATTCAAAGGCTATTAGGATTGGATAAAATGTGTGACAGACCTTTAAAAATTTTCTCTACATAAATGACAGAGTGCCTTTAATGAAAGATTTGACCTGATGCTCTCTCAAAGGAGAGAGAACACCTCAGATTGAGCAGGGGCAGTGACAGAATCATTTCCTCTGCTACGCTGATTCTATACTATAATTCTCTAGACAGCAGCACAGTAGTTCACTTTCTCATGTGTGAAACCTCCTTGTTTCTTCCTCTGAAAGCAATTGTCACACACCAGAGCCACGTGCTAATGAATAATAATAATAATGAGCAGTTTAATTCTGTAGTGGCATAATTCGAAGTGAAATCAGAAACAGCAAGATACAGAAGATGAAGCTCTCACTCCCCTCCACCCTTGCTTATGGCATTCTTTTTCAATCTAAGTACATAATCCAGGGCCACTGTAGTGGTTCCTGCTTCGCAAACCATCAAAATTTTCAGCAAAAATGACAGTAACTAAACAAGTTCTGTGATGTTCAAATGGTTTACACGTACTACTCAATTGTTCTTTTAATTGTGATTTTATTCTGATTTTTAGATAATTTTCTGCATAATTGAAAATTAACCTTCAATACCTTCCAAAAAATCCTTTGCTTCTAGTGGAATACCTTACCTGAACTAGCAACAAAGAAAAGCTTTTTTGTTCTCATTTGCTGACTTGTTCACAGTGCTTCCAATATGTAGACTTCTGGCAGTTACAGATGAAACAAGCACTTATAATGCAAAGCTCTAGAATGGAAAATATCTCTAAACACACTAACACTCTCTTTCATCTGCAGCCAGAGATCCCACAGCTTTGATATCTGAATTTTTTGTGTGTTTTTCATGAACCTGAGTATAAAGCTGAAGGAGACATTTTTCTGTTAGCTAACATTTTAGTTGTTAAATGTGGCTATTAAGTAAAACTTTTACCATAACAGTGTGTAAGACTATTTGTAAAAAGTTTATAGCATAATATTTTAACATGTACTATACATTTTTGGAACACTTTTAATGGTTTTATTCTTAACATCTAACTAGACTGTGCAGATATTAATGACTCAGACTTCCTTATGATCTTACAGTAAAACCAATTTTTATTTATATGACAAATGAAAGGACTGAAACAGAAAGATTTTTGGAGGTAAACTGACAAAGTAATGGCTCTATGACTATAGGATGGAGTAGTAGTGAAATTACTGTAAATATTGTAACTTGTAACTGAGCTTTAATTTCCCCCAGAAAGCTCCTGATAGAACTTAGTTGTCAATTAAGAGGTACACTTGCATGAACAGAAGCCGAGAATATCCCTAAGGGTTGCCATTCTGGACACATAAGTCTGTAATTTAGATACTCAAAACTAGCATGGTTTTGGATGTGATTAAAATCTCATCATACTAATCTTTCCACTGCTAAAATGCACTTTTAGCTCCTAAATATCACTTCTGACCTGGAGTTGGCCAAGCCGGTGCAGAGTCTGCATACATGCCCAGAGCAACATTTCTTCTCCACTACTACCTTTGAAAGGCAGTAAAGCTCAGTGATGGCATTTATACATGATGATACTTAATTGTAACTCTTCTTTATTGCTTTAACATTTATACTGCAGCTCCTCTTAAACTCCTTTTCCCCATACAGCGTGCTCTTGACTTTCTTTGTTTGACCACATACCTTTATGTCTTTCTAACTGCAATAAAAATGAAAACAGAGGTAACAGAAGAGTAATTTCTAGACCAATATAATTTGCTTCCATATTTTCAAGTCAGAGTTAATCCCTGTTCTGGCAAAACCAATTTTGGTAATTTTTTTTGTAGTTCAGAGCCCTTATACTTGTTAGTGTTGCTATAGACCTCATTGATGGAAGAGTTTGCTGTGTTTCACCTGGTGGTTCTACAATACCAGTAATGATTTTAGATTCATCACAGGTGTCATAGATATTCAGATACCATCAGGACAGACCTGCAACACTGATAATGAGAAAGGCCAGCTTTTCACTTCTGGAATGCATGAATCTGATCCAATAGCAACTAGAAGGAACTGAGTATTGAACCGAACAAGTTAACTAATTTAAGACTATGCATACATTGAATGCATCTGCATTTTTAGTAGGTTTCTTCATACTTTTGAAGTTGTAAATCTTTGTAATCATGTAAGATATTTATATTTCTTATACTACCACAGTATCTGAATGCCTCAGTGTACTGATGTATTAATGTGTTCTTCACATTCCTGGGAAGGAAGGTAATAGCTCTCTGCTGTTCTAGGGGAATAAAAGCAAGATCAAAATATTAAATATTTTCCTAAATATTAAAGAGAAAATCAGGATATTTGTTTCTTCTACTGGGTTTCTAGAATCATAGAATTGGTTGGGTTGGAAGGGACCTTTAAAGGTCATCTAGTTCAGCCCCCTTGCAATGAGCAGGGACATTTTAAGCTAGATCAAGTTTCTCATAGCCCCATTCAACCTGACCTTGAATAATCCCAGGAATGAGTCATGTACCACTTCTCTGGGAAAGCTTTCCAGTAGGTTTTCACCACCTTCATTGCAAAAGACCTTTCCCATATATTTAATCTAAATTAATCCTCCCTAAATTTAAAAACATTATCCCTCTCACCCTGTCAGTATGTTCCATATTATTAGTCTGATGGTTATTCCATCCTTCTTTAATTCCCTTTTATCATGTTAAAAAAAAAATATAAAGGCTTAATTTTGAATCACAATGAAGGAAGCTTTTGTTTCTTTGTGTATTTAGATGGTGAGGAGCACCTGGACTGTTAAGGGTAGGCTCACTTAAAGCTGTTTTTGTGTTATTATGAAAATAGATATAATAACCTTTTGATCTTTTTAGCTTCAAAAGAAATAATAAGATGTTCATTAGTCAATTGAATTTAGCAGCATTTCATCTGTGGGAGGAGGACTGCCTTTGAGAAAATTCTCCTGAGTATTTAGTTTTAAATAATCCATGCAGCTTGTCCATAGTAAGTGTGAATGAAAAAACTCATAAATTCAGTAAAAACAGTCTTGTAATCAAGACGTCCTTAAATAGAACTCAAGCTGATAAAAAAGAACAAAAAACCCAACAGAAAAACCCTCCTCAAAACCCAGATTTATCAAAAACCACCACCACCACCACCAAACCAAAAAAATCCCTCCAAAAAACCCCAACCCCCCAGATCTTTCTGAATTGAGTGTTCCCATCATAATGGCCTGCAATAGCAATCATTTGTTCAATGCTGGGCAGATTGCTAACTTCCTTCAGGGAATTGATTGAAATAACACTGAAGCTGATCAGCAATTAGATTTCTCATCCCCTATTCAGGACTTTCTTTTGGCCATGTCAAGAGGGCTGTAGCAGAGTGACCCTGAAACAGTCCTCTACAAATTGCCTGCCTTTATAAATTGACTATGCCTGAATGGAGTAGATTGAATTGCTGGGAGTGGCTCACATAATTCTGTCAGCTTCAGGAAGTCAATATCCTTGGTGTGCCTAGAAAATCTTGACTTGCCTATACCCATCAGATTTCTGGAGTAACCTTTACAATGCATTTTTACAGCACCATTTCTAAATAAAGCAGAGTGTCTGTCATGTTCTCCTTTATTTAGAAGTCAAGATATCCTTCAAGGCTCATATCTTCGAAAATATTTCAACGTAGATGTGAGATAAGCATCCAAATGCTTGTGAGGATCTAGGCTTTATGTTTATTTTAAGGTTAACCTTACCTATTGAGCTCTCTAGAATCCGCCAAATGAAATTTGAGCCCAAAAAATAATTTTATGGTCCTAGTAGTAAGTAAGCAGGTTTGGTACTGGGAACTGAATAGATACTTGGATATACTACACATTTTCATGTTTAAGAACAGAAAATTGATAAATGGAAGAATGCAAAATATCAATGACTACCTTATTCTTTTCCACATTCTAATAGACATAAAAAATTTTAGTCCTGCAAACATTTCAGTTAGTGACTAAAACAATTCTCCTGACGTATGGAACAATCAGAAACATAACTCTTATCTAAATACAATATTTTCAAAGCATTAAGGTTTTCCAGAAGTTTTGTGCTTTCTTTATAATACCAGAAATGCTGCAGAAAAACATATACCACCTAAATTTTGAGGCAAAATCAAAAAGTTAAATTATGCCTTCACTTGTGCACAGTCAAAATAAAGAGGGGACACAGGTTACATAAGTGACAAGCCTAAACAATATTTCGCAGTGACTGTGCTACATTAAAGTACAGTAATGGATGCTACAGGAGAGACCAGACTTGGACAGGAAAGAGGTTTTGAAAACCCACAGATGACTACATTAAAAAATACAGTCCTGAGAAAGATTTTCTCCATTTTGACTATTTTTCAACACTTGTATATGAGAAGTCAAACAGAATCAAGTTCTTAAAACAATATATCATGCTGGACGGACAAGGGTTTGGTTAGGATTGGAAGCTAAATAATTCCACTGAAAAAGGGTTTGAAGCCCTAGGAAAGAGAAGGAGCCTTTGTTTCAGTTATTCCCCAGTTCAGCACCTATACATGGTGATGATACAGAACATGTAGAGCTTTTTAAGGACTCAGGTGGGATTTTGTTCTGAAGAGAACTCTGGAGGTATTATCCTGAGGAATATCTGTAAAATGCACAATTGCCTAAAGGTCTCATGGGCAAAGCTACCTGCAATGCATATTCAGGACTGTAGATAGGGGAAATGCTTCAGGCAAAAGCTTTTCTCAGTGAAAAATGCATCTGCCCAAAACAATTCATAAGTTCATTTTGAATTTTTCATAGTGTTTAAGCTAGAAAAATGGGTGGAAAACAAGAAAAATGCTAGGAGCTTCCACTTACCATTTCAAAATGATGTTTCAATTCCAACTGACTTCAGTTTAATAAGGAGAACAAAGTATTTATTTGGAAAAAAAATTTTTAAAAGCTCAGACTAAACCATTCTTTATCCACTTAAGAAAACCCATAATTCCTTTCAACATTTTACTTCGAGAACTTTCCTGCATGAAAAAAAGTGAAGACAAATTGTTTGGCAGCAAACTGAAATGATTTCAATTTTTGGTTTTTTTCCTTTTTTTCAATTTGAAATGTGATTGTTCACCCAACTGTATTTAGGCCTGTGTTTAAAGACAGGCCTAAATAAGAAGTGTAATATAGACATTTCTACTGACACCATAAGGTCGTTGTAACACACTTCTTTTTAAAGTGAAAAATATTTAACTCCCAAAGACAGTACAAACGCTTGATTAAAAAGTCCATTTCTGAACTCTTCCATTACTTTCAGAACTTGCATGTGAATCTCTGAATAACTACTAACTCAGAGATGCCAACTGCACAGTTGCTAGTTATTTACAATAAAATCAGTCCCATTAATTTGCTGATGAATTTATATTGACTTTACAGTTTGTGAGCTGGCAATGTTTCAAAAGTCATTGTTATCTCATTACCAAAATGAACATCAGTGATTTTCCCTTACTGCATAAAATGCAAAAATCAATTTAAAAATCTAATTGGTTTAATACCACCTGGTTTCAAAGTATGCTGATGGCACTAGATCAAAAATGCCACTCACCAATTAGGGCTGGAAGGGGGATGACTCTCTACTTACTATTATGTTGTGAATTGAATAATGGTAAATAAAAATGTAGAAACAGATTACAAGAAAATAATAATTTAAATAAGTGGATAAAAACTGAGTTGAACTGTAAAGGTGCAATAGTTCTTATGGGTATTATACCCTCTCTCACAAGAATACCTTTCCTAAACTAAATACAGAAGTTGCACAACAGGGATTAAGGGGTCTGGTTGGAAGAAAACAAGGTTTCTCCAACATACAAGTCACCAAATAAAAAAATAAAAGGTATTTTTTCAGATGAATATGTTCAGAGGACACTTTCTCAGTATTTCTGTGCAGCTATTTTTTTGCTGTCTGAGAGGAAAAAATATATTTAGTGAAAGCTTTTATGATAATCATACCACATCTGTCTAATTTCAGCTGTCTCTGAAATCTCCTAGAATTGTAAATGCTTCTTTAAACCAGCCCTCAACAATGATCCTGAAGCGTAGAAAGAGGACTTTACAATTAGAAAATTGTAAAGCAGGTATGTTTTATTTCCAGCCGGGACACACAAGGGGATATCTCCTCCAAACCATGCACACTTGGTCAAGACAAGGTCCAGGTTTAAATACACACTGATCCCACAGACCCACACCTCCCCACCCGCCCATTCCCCGCCTTCTCTTGCCTTGTATTTTAATGAGCTGCCACGCCTCCTGGTGGTCCTGAGCTGGGGTCTTGGGAGGAAAGCCGACATCTTCCTCAGGCTGATCCTCACTTCTGGGCAGGTGCAGCGGAGGTTTGGCTATTTTTCAGATCACTTTGCTCTTGCCAAAGATTAGGAGCTTGATTTTGCTGGATTCAAGCCACAGAGTTCTGCTTTATCAATTTTTGACAAATACCTAGGTCCTGCTTTGCTGAGTTTCAACATTATATGTAGTTTTTCAGCCTGAGATGTTTTGATTTCTAAAACTCTGTTCTCACTGAACTTTCTGTAAACAAAAGAAGACGTTTTTGCTAACTCTATCTTGTCTTCATTCTTTGGAGGTGGAGACCATTTGATGTCTCTCTGTGTTGGCCAATGTGATTGAATGGGTGTTGCTTCTGACACCAATCAGTTTAGCTCTAGCGACCTAGTATATAGGGAGGCCAAATTTTGAATAAATGTTCTTTAGCCTTTTGACAAATTCTGGAGTTGTGTGCCTGATTTCATGTCCTACAGTGACAATTATACATCTTACCTATATGACTTCTACTTAGTAACTACCTAACAACCAAGCTTAATAGCTAATCTTCTATGTGTTCTCAGTACAAGCTGTTTCTTTACTTCTATAAAATCACCAAATGCTGCTTCTAAAATCCTGTATTTTTATGTTCATAAACATCCTCCATATCAATCCTTCTGAATCTTGACCACTAGCCCAAGCTCACTAGGATGTATCTTCTGGATGATGACCAGCAGTTTGTTCTCTGAAGGAATTCTGAAACATTCGTAATCACATTTTAGAAAGGAAACCAAAAGAAATGTGCCAAAATGTAGTTAGTGTATGCTTTTGCCTACATCTGTGGGCCACGAACCTGGAAAAATTTAATGGAGACAAAAAATTTGTTAGAATAAGCTCTTGAAAATCCTCGAGTCTTGTGGTTTCTAGGTTTGGCTCATCCATTCTTACTTTAGTCCTTTAGCAGAAAAAACTGAATTAGAATGTGGGTAGGCTGTTAACTCTCTGTATTGTTAGCAGAGTGAGGCATCCTAGCAGGTGAATCTGCTTCCCCAAAATGTAACTCCCACTCTTAAAATGATGATCATTTTCCACTGATTAAAGAGAAAGCATACAGCACCTGGGTTGTAATGTGGATCTCTTTTTTTTCCTGCCACACAGGCTTTTTTCCTTGAACAGGCTAAGACAAGCTAACTTTTTAAAGAAGCATTTACTCCAAGTCAGTGTATTCAGTGAAGGATTTAGATTCATTGAATGATAATTTCTGCTCTTTACATGTGACCAGGAACAAAAATGTTGATTCTTCATATTTATAAGCAGACAAAGTCTTTGAAATAATTCTCCTGTGTACACATCTACCAGATTCATACCAGGATCTTAGTCTATTGGACAATTTCAGCTATAAGATAGTCAACCAAAACTCAAGTTTGGAAGGTAGAAGACAAATTTCAGCTGTATAATTCAACGGTTATGGAACCACAAATACACAATCTACTGAATACTAGAGTTATGCTTCCTGTATAGCCAATCATTGCCTTTCTAAACAGGAGCACAGAATCACCCTGCAGGTCCTGAATGATGGGTAGCAAGAATCTTAACAACTTGTGTGATCCCAGCACTTATTTTAAAAAGGCTTTTTAGTTCTCATGAAATTTAAGCTCAGGATACATGCATAAACTATCCTCTCTGCATAGATAATCTCCTTGTCTTGTTGTCTGAATTTAGAGAAAACCTCCTAACTGAAAGGACCAAGTGTTCCTAAAATATAGAGAAATATATAGCTAACACAAACATCAATTCCACTGACAATATCATGGGGTTCTATTGTCGAAAAAAGGCAAAATATATTTATAGGTCGACATACATGCCTTTAAAAAATTTATTTATTTTTAAGAGCATGAAATAACCACTATGGTTGCATACAATTTTCAATGGTAAATTACATTTGAAATAGTGTAAAAATAACTTCTGCCTAAATTGAGTAATTTATGCATTTGAGTTCCAATACTTTCCTGCCAGCATTAGACTTGTTCAAGTGTCATGGTTTCAGCATATGACCATGGCCACCTGAAAAATATAGGGCTGAAAATGTCCCTTCCTCATGCAGATAATGGTCTAATTGATATCTGCACAGGTCTTTTAAGTGTGACCATGGATTAAAGAATTCAAATGGATATTTTTATGACACTCTTATTAATTGGATATATATTGCCATGTCCATAATAATTTTTTAAAAATATGTACTAAAGAATTTTAGTGACTCTAAAGAATCCTTTTTGTCCTAGAAATTTTGAAGTGTTTCTTCTGAAAAAAAAAATTGCATGTTTAAGTTTCATTGATTTTACTGTTTTTCACTTTGACCTAGAAAATATAACTGGTTCAGTTATTCACAAAAATAATCTTAATTAGTGCATTTAATCCTTGATTGTTTAAAATGTGTTTTACAGGACAGTTCTGCCCTCAACTACATTGGCTCTAATTTGGACTAAATCCACACGTCAGTAGCCACATAACAAATTATGTGGCTACGTCAATAGCCACATAACAAATCTATAAATCTGACCTATTTTTCAGATTTATAGATTTCCATATGGAAGTGGAACTTGGCTTACTTTGTAAAAGTCTAATAATAATTTCTATAATTTCTGACATCAAGATGATCTTAGAATCTAGGGAAATATGGCAAAGTACATTAAAAAATTGTTAAGAACCTGAAGGAACCATCCATGAAAGATGAACAGGATTCTACATTGGTGTTATTACAACACAGTTAGTGGAAAGAACGGTGTTCATTTGCTAATTTTTTTGCTCTCAGAAGGTTTAGTAGAAGAAAGATATAGTGGATGTTTCAAATAGAAATTGGATGATCATTTTTATTTGAGTAAACCTAGCAGTGGGAAGATATACAAGAAATATCAGGTGAAATTTTATAAATTTGAACTTGTATACATGTTGAATGATTTCAAGAGGTAAGTGATGAAAGAGCTGTTCAGTCACTAAGGACTAAAACCTGGCTGAGAAAGAAGCAGAAAATAAGAACACAGTCAGCATACTAATTGCCAGCATGTTGCCATGGCGGAATTTTGTTTATCAGAGTTTAGAAATATTTGCAAAACTTAACAAATTCTGGGAAACTTTCAGAAGAATATTGTAATTGTCTTTGCTCTTAAAAGTACTACTGAGATTAATATTTTTTATTCATATGGCCTGTTTTTTTATATGTGTGGTGCTTTGTCTTACTAGTATCATAAATCCTGTACTCTGGCTTTTGGTTGACAAATAGGGCAGGACAATCCATGTGCTAAAACCATTGTAAATCACTGAAATTCTTTGTAGAAAATATATGGACATTACTGAAGACTTTGAGTAAGTCTTCTGCATCCCTAAGTAAAACATTTAAATCCCCTGTTCCTCAGTGCTACTCGATATTAACTGCTAGCAAAGTAGAAGGATGACTTCAACAGTCCACGTCCCAGAAAGTCTGAAGAGTAGCCCAGTGCCCTTCTGTGGGTGGGAGAACAATGTCTTCCCAGGAGCAAACCAGAAAACACAATGAAAGCATGCTGTGATTGTCTTAAATAAAATGTCAGAATAAATTAAAAAAATTGGAACATGTAGACTGTGTGTTTTAACTATACCATTTTAATATTTTCAGTCATCTTTTAACTAAAATCTCAATTAGATATGGAAATCTTGCCCATGATATTGAACATCTCTGGCAGGAAATATTCTCCAATTAGGTCACATGATAATAAATCAGAAGAAAATGCCTGGGACTAATCAAAAATTTTCACCCAACTTATCCTTCCTCTGTTCCTTGTCTCCTGTTCGATCTCTTACTCTTCCCATCCAAGTGTCTCTATCTCTCTCATTGTAATTCAGGCATTATATAATATGTTCTTCAAAGAAAATCTAAGAGAACCATCATCACTCTTCATTTAAGGGTATCTTTAAAAAACTCACCAATCTCCTTTTATCTTAGTGTCTGGGAGAAGAAAGGGCGGGGGAGAGAGCAGATCTGCTTATCTTCATAGCCATTTTTATGCATCCTTCTGATTAAGATAATGAAGAAGTGTTATAAACTTACTTGACAAACTATTTTGACATTTTCTGCTTGCAGCTGGCTTTTTAAAGTGACTCTTAAGTTCCCATACATAACTTTTTACATTCTTGCATTTTATATGTAGTAGTTAGTTAAAGGCTGACAGAGCTTCTGGGTTTAATTCCTCTGTACTTTCTAGCATCATCAGTTCACAAATTTATCAAGGCACGTTATAATCGTGGTGAGCATAGATCTCTTTAATTTGTAAATAGTCAGCTTGAATCTTAACAATCATTTAGAGACATGGAGGGGAGGCACAGACAAATTAACACCAAAATTGTCCAGAAGCTATTAGTGTCTGGTTTGTCTTTATATTTATGAAGTCCTGATAGTTAATGGGAAAAAGAAGGCGAAGGGGAAAGGAAACTAAATTCTAATTTCATCCTGCCCATGAAAAAAGGATCAGAAGGGAAATGGAGCTAGTGTTACTTATCACACCTATTGTATCCAGGAATACTCAAGGCTGCATTCTAAATGTGGGCTGAATTGTTAAAAATGCTGACATTTATGAAGTATGTAAATGGATATCTAATTAACTTGCTACAGCTATCTTGTTAAATACCAATTAAATATATTAACATTTATCACAATTTTAATGTATCAATAAGAATTTAACTGTACCTTTATTGTCATTGTAATTCCAAATTAATTACATGGCTAGATGATTTATCTTTTGCATAATTATTCAGCCTTAGTCTATGTTCTCTTAAACAATCCAACTGTTATAGTATGGATTCTCTACAGCATCTGATCTCTTTCTGTACAATTCTTTATCAAGTCATCTACTATCAAGACACTAAAATCAAATGTAGAAAGGGAGGTGGGGCTTTTGCTACCTGAGCTCAACTCTACTGATATGAAAATACTAATTTCCCAAGGATTGAATATAATTCTGTAAATGTTGATTATTTCTTGTCAACAGTCTAAAATTTTTTTGAAGGAATATACATAATAGACAGCTTCAAATGACTGGTAGACATTCTTTTATGGTAAAAAAATTAATTCGATTTCCATAACATCATACAATAATTCACATCTTATTCTCCTCCTATCCCTCACATTCATACAAATTAGAACTAAGAATACTGAAATTAGGAGCATCACTTAAACAGAAAGAGCAAAATAAAACCAGTTTCTGATAATGTCAATACAATATTTTTTTTTACAGAACTCAACTGAATGCTCAATGCTCCAGTAAAATCTTAGGCTGGCTTTATTTTGAGCACTTAATAGATAAATAGCCACTATGGGACTGAGAAGTACACATAAAGAAATTACATGTGGGGCATTTTTAATAAAAAATAGAGCAAGAGCTGAATAAAGTATACACAAACAACATGTGAACTGTCTGGACTGTTTTCTTAATAAGATCTATGCTATAAACGACATTCAGCAAAGAACTTACAAATGTAAACATTATGTAGCAAAATTGTTGTGCTCAAGTAGAATATTCAGAAGGTTTGACTTAGGCAGATGCTTAATGCTGCACTGCATCAGATGAGAAAATGAACTCACCAGAGGAAATGTTTTGACTGAAGTGAAATACAGCATAGTGAGTAAAGTAATCCTTAAATTCTGTAAATAATGTATGCCTTAGAAGATTCGGAATAGAGTATTGAAATCTTGAGGAGTGGAAAACACCTGTGCTTATACAGATGTAAGGAGCTCCACCTTTGAGAGTAAGGTCATCATTCTAGTCTCCCTTCATTGAAAATTAAGAAAGAAACAGGGAACTCTAGGGAATAAGACATTACTTTCTCAATTAGTTATTCAAAGGGTTTATTTCTCTAGACCAACTTTGACTGAGATTAAACCTCCCCTATGATATTCAAAAATAATTCTTTTGTTTTTTGGCAAAGAGTACCTGCTTTATTCATGAATCCTAATTGCAGGATAAGTATGCTTATAGGCTTAGGATTCAACATATATTGTTCAATATCTAAAGTGGAGGGAATTTAATTCTAAATAGTTTATTCTGGGAAACACAGGGCAAAACCTCATACGATTTGATATTAGATTAAAAAACCACAAACAACTGAACCAAACTTTTTCTTGAACGAAATATTAACTTTGACAATTGAATAATGATTTTTAATAACCTGAAATTAATCCATCTCAATTTTATTAAAACCCTTTCCCCATATTACTTGTAAGTTCGTGCTGATTTTTTTTTTTTTTTTTTTTAAATGCATACCCAGGTTTACTGGCAAGGATCGAGCAGTCACATTGAGATTGCATGGATCATTTCACCTGTAAAGGAATTACAACTATCCATCCCTGGAGTGGGACATTGCCGGCCACACAGTAGGGCTGCAGTCCTCACAGGGTTGCAGCTGTCAGAGCCATCTTTTGAGCTGTGATGGATCTGAGGAGCAGCTTTGCCTACTGGAGATGGTGCTTCCTAGTGGTGCCTGCTTCAAGCAGATCCTCAGTCAGTGCTATACCTGCAGGCATGCAATGCACCAAAGCACGTAAAAATAAAAGAAGCAGTTCCATGACGACTAATTATGCTACTTTATGAGCTCCTGAAATTCACCTTTTCCCTGCAAACAAGGTAAGGAAAATAACTCTGCATTTGTGCCTTCACTTCCCTGGAGTTTAGAGTGTATTAATAGCTATAGGATTCAGAATAAATAAACTGGATAGAAAAATCATTGTATGATGTCCATTTTCTGAATATTGGTTTGGATTCTAAGCACTGCAGTAAATTATCCTTAATTTTCAACTCAGAGAGTCTCTGAAAATAGCAGAAATGTGGGACATCACTGTCTTTTCTCTTTATATTGTTAAGTGATGAGATTGTGGTAGCTGACCTTATTGAATTTGATGTTAGAAGTTGATTCACCTTTTAAAAAGCATTTTTACATACTGAATTTTGGTCTCTGAGGAATAGAAAACAATCAAAAATAAATTGGAAAAAATTGAAAAAATAAACAAAATCAGAAACTGAGAGAGACACATGAATACATGAATAGCCCTCTTCATCTGCACGGCATTTTTAATGAAATATATATGCATAGGATTATAATAAATGGATTTGGATTTTAGCATATGTCTGCAGCAGCCCATTTACCAGAGCTATGAACTGAGGAATACGAGTCTTTCAGAAGTTTGTAAGAATGCCAGTTCTTTGCCTGCAGGTGGAGTGGGTTTGTCAATCCAGGATGATCGTGCTTTGTGTGCTATATGGGTGCAGGCTCTCTGGAGGAGCTCTGCATGCTGCTTGACTGAACCATTTTATTGTGTATTCATGCAAATGAGTAAAACAGTTTTGCATTTTCTGGATGAACAATATTTGGATGGGTAAATGTTAGATATAACCAGGTAGAATGAGAATAATCTAGACCACAAGCACTGCTGCATCACATGACAAATTACCTACTGCTGCATTAGGCACTGGTCATGGTTTAGGGCCACAGCTTTAGTCCCAGTGAAAATCCGCATTAATTGTATGCATGATTGGGCTGTTTAATGGTACACATACTATCTTTTAATTTTCAGTTCCTGTGTGAAATAAGTGTCTGGAATATATGTCTGGGATGGAGACAGCTGGCTGTGTACTCGTCATGTTTGTTGGTACTTATTACTTACATGCATACCTACATATGAATCTTTAAAAGAGATTCCAGAGTCATGCTGAAAATGAAACCACAGGAATGAAGGAAATGTGATATGGTTCCATTATGAGGAGTATCAGAGACAGCAGTAGAATGGATATCAGGCACGTGTATTGTGAAACAGAGACTACTTTCGTGTTTGGAGGTTGGCCAAAGTGAATTCTGGTAAAACATCACAAGGCAAGGCACAGTCTCCAAAAAAGATGATTTTGGTTGTCTCCTAGGAAAGAAGGTTCCAAGACACTAAAAAGGAAATAAACAGGACAAAAACCAAATTATCACAGATTAGTTTCAAAGTATGAAAACACGAGTATGCATACAAATACTCAACACACACACAGACACACACATTGGTTGGCATTAACAGACATGTACATTATATAAAGAGACTCATAAAAAATCTAGAAATAGCTGAAAAACTGTACCTATATACCTAACAGAAAAATTCTGTCTGCATCCCTCACTCTCAAGCATTTTAGAGAACTGTGTCTCAGCATAACAGGGTGTCCAAAAACAAAGTGAATTTTTAGCGACTAGTAAGAACAAATTTGTCTTCAATTAGGCTCTATTAATCCCAGAACCATACATGCAAACTGTCTTACCATTAGTCAAGGGAAACATTTCATTTACCTTCTGCACTATAACTCACACCTCTTTTCCCTCCTGGTGTTGCAATCTGTCCTCCTGTCTCCTTCTCATTAAAGGAAGTACCTTCTTCCTCATCCTGAATCAAAAGCCATTGACAATGTAAATTCCCCAGCTTTGTTTTGTTCTGCTATCACCAGTTTATATACATCAAATAAATGAACAAGGAATATTTATAAAATAAAAGAAAAATCTAAAACATTTTAATAATTAGGAAAATAGAAACTTACATAATGAAAAAGCATAAAGAAAAAAATCAACAGATTTGTGTAGATTTGTGGTCAAAGTAATATGTAAATCCTCAATGTATGAATTTTATAATTCATATAATTTTATAATTTAATGTGAAACTTTAAAAATTACCAAAGGCATATTGCTTGTCTGTATATGAAATATATAATTATATATTATCAACAGTGAAGAGCAAATTCTGGATAAATCTGTCCCAGAGAAGAGCAAAGATAATTTACAAAGATGTAATGACTGCTGAGAACCTGACTGAATGACTGTACTACATTATATGCCTTTGGCATCAAAAAAGCCAGTAGAGTTCTTTTGAGAAACAGAGCAGAAAATAACTTGAGGAGTGTCAAAAGTACACCACAAACCTTCAGATCTCTGGTGGGCAATCTTGCCTCTAAAGAGGAGTGTTTGGTCCCCCCAGAGTAATCTCAGTGTCTAACCATGGAGATGAGCTTTTCCTGTTTCTTTGCTTCGACTGTAGTGATATGCATATGATACTTTTTTCCTGTGATACTTTCATTAAACTGTCCTTGCTATATCCCTGTGCTAACACCCAATCTAATCCCAAAGTACTGCAGCAGCCTCAGTGGATTAGTCACAGGCTTACCTGTTAGGAAAAAATGTTTTAATACAATAGTGGATTGAACATGAACAAGAAATTTATCCACAATATGAAAAGATAAAAATTCCACATAAATAAGCAACAGAAAACTGACAACAACACAAGAAGCACAGTAATATAGATACCAATATACTAGGTGCCTATGCTTGATTCTTATTTATCTCTGCCCATATCAATGTAGTTACACTGTTGTAATTATTTTTTTCAAACTGAGTTCAGTCTTCTGTGTTCAGTTTTGGTTTTGTTTGGTTTTATTTGGCTCTGTGTTTTGTTTGTTTTTGCAAAAGAGGCTTCTAAAATTAGACTAGTAGCAAGAAAAGAGAGGAAGTAACCCAAAGACACAGTAGAATGTTGATAAGAAGGGAGTGAGGTAATGAGACTCGTTAGTGTGGTCTGGAACACTGACCATGTGGCAGGGTGTGCATAGAACACTAACTAATTCAACCCATTGCTATATCCTCAGATTTTCTAGGAAGCGGCTTTTTGATATCTGTTAATGAGTTCTGTGCTGGGATCTGGACAGGCTTCCCTAGGAACTTTATAACCACACCTGCAATTTAGACAGATGAGGACAATCAAACACAAACAACAACAGAAGCAGAAGGTAATCTGTGTAATAGCACTGAATACCTGAAACAAGGTATTTTGGCTTCAAACTATTGAGCAGATTGCATTGTGTACCTGAGGTACAATTGATATTTTCATGCTAAAACAATAAAAGTACATTATCTCCTCAGGAACATATGATTTTTAATGGCCATAATCATGTGACTGGAGGAAAGGGATTTTTACTGCCAGAAGGGCACATAAAATTCATAATAAAGAGAAAGAAAATGTTTTTTTAAAAAAAGAACAGAAAATTCAGTCTGTGAATAGAAAGATGAAATATTTAATGGTAGGATGGGGAGAGAAGATGAGAGTGGAATTGGGGTTAGAATAAACCCTGGGTGTTGCAGAGCAGTAGAAAGCATAATTGAAGAGGTTTGAAAAGCAATGTTTTACTTTTATGTGAAGTTCTAAGATTCTGACAAACAATATGAGCTTTTCTGGATCTAGCATGACAGCCTAGAAATGTTTCAAGTTTTTGAATCTATTAATTTTAAACCGAAGTCACCCCTTCCTCCATTCCTCCAGACCCTGGCTTCTGGGTTCCCCAGACCATACTGGTTGCATATATATGCTTTTTGTTTGTTTGTTTGGGGTTTTTTTTGTTTTTTGGTTTGGGGTATTTTGGTGGTTTTGTTTGTTTTTTGGTTTTTGTGTGGGTTTTTTGGTGTGGCCTTTTGGGTGTGGGTTTTTTTGTTTTGTTTTTTGTTGTCTGCAGAACAAAAGGTTTGGGGGTCCTGGTGGTCCAAGTTGTCCATGAGCCAGCAGTGTGCCCTTCCTTGTGGCCAAGAAGGCCAGTGGTATCCCGGGGTGCATTAGGAAGAGCATTGCCAGCAGGTCAGGGGAGGTGATCCTGCCCCTCTGCTCAGCCCTGCTGAGGCCACAGCTGGAGTGCTGTGTCCAGTCCTGGGCTCCTCAGTCCAAGAGAGACTTGGAGCTGCTGTAGTGATTTCAGTGAAAGGCAACAAAGACAATTAAGTTCTGGAATACCTAACTTATGGGAAAAGTGTGAGGGATGGATCTGTTTAACCTCTAGAAGAGTCAGCTGAGAGGGAGCCTTGTCAATGTACACAAGTGTCTGAAGTGAGGGTGTCAAGAAGATGAGGCCAGGCCCTCCGTGGTGCCAGGCAGAGACAGAATAAAGGCAATGGTCACAAACAGAAAGTTTGGAAGAAGTTCCATTTGTATATGAAGAAAAACTTTTTTACTCTGAGGGTGACAAAGCACTGGAACAGGCAGCCCAGAGAGAGAATGTGGAGTCTCCATCTCTGGATATATTCAAAAGTCACCTGGAAGCAATCCTGTGCAACCTGCTTTAAGTGAGCCTGCTTTACAAGGGACTTAGGACTAAACAATCTCCAGCAGTCCCTCACAACCTGAACCATTATTTTAGTCTTTGTTTCTGTATTTATAAGCAGCACCATCTGTTTGTTCTTTTCTTCTTTGTTGCATAAAATCAGCTCTTTAAAGGGCAATGCAATGAAAAAAAATCACATAATTAAAAAAAAAAAACAAAACCCCTGTTTAATTCTTTTTCAGGAGGCTGACTCATGAAACCAGTGAGTCTCTTAAAAAGCTATGTCATCTCAGCTGACAAGAAGGTGAACTTTGAAATGAGAGCAGTTTCACCTTAAGCATATACTGTCACAAAGGACTTTGCACTATGAGAATATCACTTAAGTTAATTTCAGCTTTTAGAACCCTTTTCAACTTGTTTATTTTGCTTCATTAATGAAGTATAAAGTCCTGAAAAGACATCTTACCATGCAAACACAAAATATTCAAGGATTATGTATTCCTAATCTAGGAGACAATTTCTAAGCACATGCAAAACAAAACCAATGTGATAAAAAAAGGTTCCTCTGACTCTATATTTAGACTGAAGTTCAGCTACTGTCCTTTGTAAAGAATTTCTGAATGCTCAGTCTTTTTGTTCCACAGAAGTGACAGATAATTCTAAAATGGACCTAATCGGTCTCCACTGATGAAGCTGCTACTACTTGTGGGGATTAATTACATCTATTTTTCTGGATAACAGAAGGTTGGAGTGATTCAATAATCCAGTGTGCTGGCCTTGCAACAAGAAGAGATAATTGTTGGGGTCTAAGGTAACCACCACAGAATGTAGAAAGATTTTATTAAAAGAAACAGAATTAATCATAATTTTTTGTTTGTTTTCTGCTCCTAAGGAAAGAGAAGGACATTTTTTTGTTGACAATTTACCTTGATTTAAGATCCTGATATGAGGAAAAATTAATAACAGAAAATCTAAGGCCCAAACTGGTATCTACTTTAAGCTTAAAGCAGACTCTTCAGAGTAACTTCAGAATTACATAGGAAATAGGTTAAAAAAATACCTTATCAGTAGCACTCAAAATAATGTATTCAGCATGAAAACTCTCCTAAGGAGAGCCTGTCCAAAACACAGAAACACTCCTGGAGATATTGACTCAATTATCAGCTATAATAGCATCAGGTGACAGACTTTAGTAAGCAAAGTGTTGCATAGTGAGAAACTCAACTAGCAAGCACCAATTTACACCTCTGAATTGATGTGAATATTTGTTAATATTTCCTTGTTTGCTTTGTAGCTATTAACTGATTAATGAAATCCTAAAGAGATGCAAATGCACAGTATGGGGTGAGCAGGTGTTACCACTCCCTTTTGGCAGGTGATGGAGAAACCAAGAAGAGACTTACTAATGACTTACTTGAGACCAGTCTGCTCATCATGTGGAAACACTCCTACAAGAGACTGCATACTCTGACAGCTGACATCTGGAACTCCTGTAGTAGGTGGTGATGTCCTTGTCCTACTGTAAGATGGTGTTCACTGTCCCTGGGCTCTGCTTTCATAATTCATGCACTTATGAGGTGTCCTTAAAGTAGTTAAAAAGATCTTGACTATGTTGAACATTTTAGAAAGAAGGTGGTTCTCTAACTCTAGGATTTTTCTAACTCTAATTCATTTTGGTAGCAGCTGTCCACAAACACTGTGAGCTGTCTTGGTCTGTGCTGCCAAAGCAAGCTGTCCCACATTCTCTTTCCCTATTAGCTTCACACTTCCCTGAAAATACATACAGTTTCTTTCAGCAGCAGAACATGTTTATAGATTTATTACTGCATGTAAGGCAGGATAATTTTACTCAGATAAAAAAGAGTGTGGGAATGATTCTCATTGTACAGGAGGTACATCAGACTGCACTGGAAAATATACTTAAAATACCAGAGAATCAGTACCTTGCAAAATACAGAATTAAACTGAGTAACATCTACAGTTTTCCATGTGCATCACCTCACAGCTAAGTTTTCCCAGCTGCTTTTCTCTTCTTCCTTTAAAACATTGGAAAATGCTGTTTCTGTGGAGCAGTCTTGCAAACCTGACAGCCTCTCTTGCAGGAATTCCCTTAGGTATTTGGCTGCCTCTTATGCCTAGATCCACACTTAGATGCTCATGGGTGTTAGTCTGACCCATCATTTTGCTTGAGTTACCCTTAACAGAGAGCAGTAATGAGATGAATGGCTGCAGTAATGAGATGAATTCACTATTATTGCAAACATTACAAGCTGTCTTTAATGAAGTGCTTTTTATAAGGTAAAAATTAATACATTGACATTAAAACAGATTTCTGCATAATAAACAGCTCTGTGCAGTCTCACACGGTTTGCTTTTGTGTGCTTACTGCCGTGGAATCAAGCAAAGATAGCCAGTCAAATCAAAATGTTGCAAACAAACAAATTAACAATTCTTTCCAAAGAAAGCTGCCCTTAGATGTTATATACATAAAATATGGATCCACAGTGGTTATTTCTCCTATTTATGGTTGCTTCTATACCAGTGTTTCCTCTCTCTTTGCTGAGTGTCTCTCCGTGATCTTTATCTCAGATGTCCATTTTGAACAGGCATTCCTATCACCCCAAACTCAGCTTAAGTAGCCACAATCACCACCATCATAAATACTAATTAGTAGCCATGAAATATTCTTAAGGTCTGTTAAACATTTCAATAATTAAAAGAGTTCTATGTACTCAAACATAACATTTTAAGTTATGAAATTTTGTAGTGTAAAGGTGACATTTTTAGCAGTGAGTGAAGCTGCAGATGCTGAAGCTCAAAACTTAGAAACTGCTTCTGTTTGTCCAACTGAATAATGAAAAGAAAATGCATCAGAAATTGGAAGAGGTTTGTGAGGTTATTTGTTGGTAATATATGAAACATTATTTTCTAGGCAGTATGGAAGTTATTATCTTGTATCCAAACTTTTTGAAAAAGTTTAAGGAGAATGCTATTGAAAGTGTAATTTCTTATGTACTTTTGTCAGTTGAGAAGTAAAATGTCATACTTTGAAGTACAAGTGGCAGCTGGACAAAGAGGAAGATTTTGTTTCTTGAATAATGCTGATATCTCTCAGCAGAGGAATGGTTCAGTTGCCCTAAGCTCATAATTCAAAAGTATTTTGAAGTGTGTTTAGTCAAAATTCTTACTCTTAGAAAGAAAACACCAAATAAAATACATTTTTGCATAGAGGGTAAAAATCCACATATTATTAGATCAGTATTATGCCAAATAAAAACTATCTAGAAACCTTGCAATAGCTAATTTGCTGAATGCCATATCCATTTGAATATACAGAGAGCAGCAGCAGATCTACCAACCTAATGCTTCCTCCTTCAAAAGCCTAGGATATATACATTAAGGTAGAAAGCTTGATTGCACAATCTATATGAGTTTGAGCTAATTTTTTTGGACATGGTGAATCAATACAGTATGTCATAATCCAGACAGGGTTTTCCTCTGTATAATTGTATCTTGCATTTTCTGGAAATTCAGTTTGAAATTTCTGTTATCATCTACTGTAGAATGGATGAAAACAACCAATAGCCACCCTGACATTTTTCCTGTTCTAAACTTCATGTTTCTAAGTGTAGATACAGCCTGTATTGCTATTCCTATGGGTAGGTGTACAGTAAATTTTCCAGATAAAATATGTTGTGAACAACCTGTTCCCCACGCAGGCAAGGACCCAGCTGTGTGTGCATCCAGCTTTGTAAATCTGCCTCTTACTTCTAGTAGACCCTGTTTCTCTGGGTTCAGTAAGAGAATTTGTGAAAATGGGGCCTAATTGTGAGGACAACTCGTGGGATCCAGTGTCACATAACACTACACAAATATGCATTTTTCTGTCTTTCTGAGAAATGGGAAGAAATCTGGCAGTGGAAGCAGAGATCTGGGAAACCTATGACACTGAAATAATAAATGGCCACTTACTGCATGCACAAGGTTTCAATTCTCTCCCTAGGACTTTTATGATGACAGTTCTCCGTTCAGAAATGGCTGCTATCGGTCCTGAGAGTGAATTACAACCGTGTACAGACCCTATAGGTGACTACTAGTTGTTATCCTCACTAAGAAGGGTCTTTTTCTCCCGTACATTGCAATAACAGAACATTTAAGGCATTTTGTATCCGCATCATGCCAGCAGACTGAGCTAGACTGAATGAAATGGTTACTGTCTTTGTCTGCTGCAATCTTCAGCCCTAGTTTACCAACCCCTTTGGAATGAAAAATAAATGTGATTTTAAATGCTTCTAAAAGACATGGATCTGGATGATTTCCAACAATGTCAATATCTAGCATCCTAAAGTGTTTGCTGAACTGTTCAGTGGACCCTCCTATAAGTGCAAGGAAAGGTTAGCAAAAAGGCTGGGACGGCAACAGAGGACTGTCGTCATCCCTGCCACACCAGTATGCTCTGCCTGCAGGTATGAGCCTCTCCCCATCACAGAAAAAGGGGAGAGGTAATGGCTGACAGGTTGTTTTGGGCACAGGAACTAGACATTTTAAAATCACAATCTTGTTTTATTACCTGGAAAAACACTTAAAGTCCTTCTGAAGACAGAAGAACGAATGTTTTTTAATGTCTCAGCCTTCTGAAGCAACTTAGGCAAGATATCATTCTCAAAGGAAAGAGCACTCTCCCACCATTACTTTTAAATGTAGCACTAATTTATCCCACTATAATTCCAACCCAGCTACCTTTTCCTATCTCCCTCTCATTCCTTTCGTTATGTCTAGAAGTTGCAGTTGATTGACTACAGAAGTAACTGGGATCAAAAATCTTCCTGTCACTAAAGGAAATCCCCTCAGAACAAATATGTGAAATAACAGTGGAAGACTTTCTTCACAATGTTTCTTCACAAAGCCTTCCAAAGTATATCTTCCCCTTTTACATCCCCAATAGTAACAAAATTTTTAAGGAAAAATGAAAACTTACATCTTTGCTGGAATTTTGCTAGAACAAATAGTTTGAAAATACAGCAAAGAACAGCAAAACAAACAAAACCAACCTAACCAACCAACTGAAACCCAAAACAAACAAAACCAACAGCAACAAAGTAAAATTCAGTTTTTTGAAGGGGGACACCTCCCACACTAAAACAAAACCTAGAAAAGAGGACCTTATCTGTGTCTGTGTGAGAAAAAAAACCCTCTCTGGATCTGGCAGACTATTCTTCAAAGAGTATGCGGGTGTTAAGTGTTGAGAGAGCCCCGTGAAGGATTTCTAAATTTCTAAAGAGACAAGAAACAGGGATGTACACCCATCATTGAAATGGTCTTAGGGCTGGACTTACCATGAGAATGGAAGCCCTGCCATCTCAAACATGCTGATGCATATAGCTGGCTGTTAAGTAATAATAACAGTAATAAAAAATGTAATTCATAGTAACAGAATATTTTTTATGATTGCTAATGAAGGAGATTGCTAATCTGCTGTTGGTAGGAGTAGAGTTCTTTGTCTCTGCTGTCAGAAACATAGTACAACTTATAATTATTAAGAAGCATGCTGGGTGGGCTGGCAATAGACATAATAAGTAATGCAATAATAAGATATAACAGCTTTGTCAGTGGAAAGGTGACAGAGCATAATGTAAGATAAAGCCAGAAATAATCGTTAGATGATGATTACAACTAGATAAGCAAGGCAGGTTTTCTAACCAGTGTAGAGCAGTATTACCTGATTTCATCAGTATTGACTACCAAATGTGTATGTATTCTCTTCCCACATCCTCAAATCTTCTTTTCTCCCAGAGGCAATTTCATGATGGAGAAAATGGAGACTAGTGGTTACAACAGAGGACTTCGAATAAGCTATTTTGAGCTGCGACACTAAATCATTTCCTGACCTTGGCAAAGTCAATCACAGGAGCTATGCATCATTTTCCAGCTTTAATATTGGAACATTCACAATTACCTCCTAAAAGCGTGGCTAACACTTCAAGAGTAAAGGTTTATAAAGCATGTATTATTCACAAAAGGAAAACTCTTTGGTGGTTATGTACTTTTATGACTGCACCCCTGGAAACAGACATGGGTAGAAATCTGAAAGTAACACTTGTCCTGTTTTCTGGAAGTCTTTGTGTTTTGTTATCGCTTAGTGCCTGTAAGTCAGAGGGAACTGCAAAACTGGCGCACATAAAATTAAACTTAGTTTCTGATGGCTTGAAAATGTGTTCCTCCCAGTTGCAGAGAGGAAGGCAGGGCTTGGTGCTGTGTGGATGTGACCAAACCTAATCTATACCACCGACAACATTGTTGGTGTGTGGTTTTGGCAAGAAAGCTGTGGCACCAAATCAGAGATGCACTGTCTGGTCTTGGTCACTCCAGCGACGGCTGTCAGCATTGGAATTGTGGAGCCCATCTTCTATTCCCCCTGTCCTACCACGCTTTCCTCCAGGATGTTTTTGCAGGAGGCGATGCTGAGGAGAGGCAGCAGTGCCATTCGCGGGCGTGATGCTGAAGGGACATCTCCGAGGCACAGCTGAGTGTTAAAGGTGACAGCGCAAGCAGCTGAGTTAAACTGAGCTCAGTGAAGCGGCTGCACAAGCCCTGCCCATGTGACCTGGCTTCCAGGGGTTTGTCTGTCCTTGCTTTTCATTGCTTTTAAGCACAGGGAAACAATGGCCATGGGAGCTCCTCTGCCATATTGCCTTTGTTTGGCGAATGTGGCCCAGTGGGCAGGAACAGTCACCATATCTCCTTTGGGGAAACCACTCTGACATGTCCTGTAGGAAACATCTGCCATCCTGATGTTGTTCCCAGTGGTGCATGTCTTTATGTGGATTAAACAATTTCTCTTTTATGTATACTTCTGTTATTAATATTGCTGTTTTTATTGTACACGTCTTATTCCACTGCTTTGAGCTTTTAGTAAATTGTTAACTCTCACTCTCTCTTTTTTTGGTCCCTTCCTTGCCTTAAGTGGTGGTGGAAGAGGAGCAGCTTATCTGGAGTGTAGTTTCCTGCTGGTGCTAAAATCAGTGCAGTGCTTCATCATCCTGTTCTCACTGTGGGGCTAGGAGCTCTGTGGCGCCCGTTGATCATTTTCCCACCCAAAGTGACTGCTTCTGAGCTCAGAGCAAAGGCAGTTTAGGGAGAGATGTGAAGTATGCTGGTAAGCTTAGTCCAGTGCTTCATGAAAAAATAGATCCATCACTACATTTTGTCCAGCTTCATTTCCAGATGCCACCTGTGCTTGGCTAACTGAATAGACAGGGAGACAGGTTCCTTTTTAGGTAGAATAATATTTCAGGAATGGATAGAGCCTGTTATAGATCACAACAGGTTTTGGTGCATTCTGATCTGCACACTGCACTTTCTGGAAGACTGGTCTGATCCATGATTAAGACCAAAGTTATTCTTATTTTAAATAGTACAATGTGGTCTCACTGCTGTCTTCTCAGGCATTTTTGAGTTCCATCTCTGTGTTGTTTGAAAATCATGCTGTCTTCAAATAAGTCTTATGTCTTAAAATAAGTTCCAGACCCATTGCATGTACTTTAGTCATTCCTAGCTGACTGGAAGCATGACACAGCATCACAGTACTTATGCCTGTGAGAGATTTCACCTATTTTCATCAAACCATTGAGGAAGCGATGGGTCCACCTGCTGAAAAGCAATTCTAGTTCCTAGTATTCCTGCCATGCAGCAAAATGAGTGGGTTATGGAGGTCACCTCTTTACTTTTGTTTAAAATCTGGAGGTGCTAAAGAATTTTTACCTGCTTATGATTTGAGAATTCATAAATAATTAAATTCATGTCATTATGCAAACATTATTATTATTTTTTTAATATTCCATATTTAGAGGTGTCCTTTTTCTCCCTATTTAACAATGGAAATTTGTAAATGCTTTGTGAATAAATCTGTACTTATATAGGCAGAAAACACTGTTTTTGTAAAGGTCAAGAAACAATTATTAGCAAATAGACACACACTTCTGCTTCCCAAATACTAGAAGATTCAGGTGAATGATATTGATAATACCATTGAATTACATGTTTATTTTAACAGGAAGGTCAGAACGAACATGTACTGGAACGATGCAGCTATTAAACATTAATTTCACTTGGGATTAATCAATGATGAGGAAATAAGTAAGACTCTTTTCTTTTTAGCCAGAGAGGAACTGCTGGTACCTTGATCTATAGCTCAGTCAATAGACTGAAATTGTGCATAACTGTGGAATGTGTTGAGAGTTAACCTTTTGATCTCAGCTTGAATGCAATAATTGTAAAAAAAACCCAGTCCTAAAATTATTCTTGATACCACCCCTTGTATATGATGATTAGGTTTGATTGCATTACTTTTATAAAGAACAAAAACCCAATGTGCTGTATTCAGATTACAAATGACCCATTCAGAAAAATTAAATTATATAGAACCTTATAATGTACTTAGTAGAGAGGTATTGAAAGTGTGGGTGAATCACTCTGTAATTGTTTATTGCAAATTTTATAAAGAATTTTATAAAGCACTGAGTAATCACACTTTTATTTCTAAATTGCACAGTGCCTCTGAACTAACTAGTGCTATCAACAAACTGTTTGCCTGCTGGGTTTATAACTACTCTGGTTGGCTATTCAGTGAAGCCCAAGTTTTTGCATGTAAATATCTCAGTGTTTCTTGTGGACTAAAATCTTTCAGAACCAGAAGAGCATTTTTTTTTTCACCTCTGCAAAGAGGAAGCAACGTTTGTTAGCAGTTATTGGAATGATATGTGTGTGTCAAGGGACTTGTGTGCCAGTATCTCTTCATTTAGTGATTTACTGCAATACGTATCTATAACATTATCATTGAAATTATAGATGAGGAGGTAATTTTGTTATTTTCAATCTTCTTGCTATTTTGAAATGTCCTGTAAAGTAGATTGCATTTATTTAGGTTAAGGTTAAAGATTTCTGAAATTAGACAAAGACTTTTGAAATATGTAAGGGTCTTATGGGAAGTTTAGTCACTTTTTAGACAGAACATAAGCATTTAGGATTTTTCCTGTCTTTGAGTGGGCCCATAGTTATTTTACAGAGTGGGGAAATCAATTGCTTGTTTATGAACTCCATTCTTTGGTCATTTCCACCCCACTAGCCATGTAAATACAGTATTAAACCTTGATCATTTAGCCTGTTCCATGGATCAGCCTGATGTAATGATGCCAGTAAAGTGAACTAAGAAAACATCCTGCAAAAGATAGAATACCTAGATATTATCTACCAAAATTTGGAATATAGTGAAGATTTCATGACACCAAAGCATGCTTTAATGAATGTTTTGCGGAATTAAATAGTTGTAAACATTAGAAATACTAATATACAAAGTTTCATAAGGATGTGAAATATTTAGAGCTCACTTAAGCATGGAATGCAAATGCAACCTGGTATGTAATAGCATCTATGTTATTTTGTTCACTCCAAGGATTGAATAAACTTGCACTAGCACCACTGGATTTTTAATACACATCCCTATTATCCCTGTTTGTCTTTTTACAGATCTGACAGCTGTGACCACACTAATTTTCAATCAGATTTCTAAAGATTTGCTGCATCCATTCAAGGTAAAAGCAAAGCAGCTGCTTTACAGCCAGGAAAAGGAGCTAGAACCAAAACAAAGCTTTCATATAGCAGACATAGAATATTATTCTCCCAGAATTAAATCACTGAGCCCCTCTGACCTTGTAAATAAATATTGCCTGAGCTATGGAAGCAGTTCTCTAAGCAAAATCTATGAAATTCCTTCACACATCTCTTCATATTCTGACTTCCCATGTATAGGCGCAATATTTGATTTATATGTCGTAAGTGCTACGCGTAGAAAATTGACAGGGAACATTGAAGAAAAGGTGATAGGGGTAAAGGGTAAAAATGCTTTTGTTACATATATTAAAATAAAAACCCATTTACTGTTTAATAGAAAGGGACTGTAATATATTTGGGGGGAGAGTTGGGAATTTCAAGCAAAGGAATGGCCTTATATTTCAGCTTGCTACTGTAGCAAAAGGACAAGGGTTGTAAAAAATATGTAATAAGTAGACTTTAGTAGATGTCAGAGTTTAGTAAATCTTAAAATGCACATTCAAACTATTCACTCTGGAAAGGCTCCACTGAAAAATCCTGTGAATATGTACAACATGAGAAACACAGGTTTAGAGCCACCCAGCTCAAGTTGCAAGTAGGGAAAATAAATCTCAGTCTCAGGTGAAAACATTAATTGTAGTTATGTTCAAATAAAAAGAGGTATCATTACTACTGGTTGAAAACCCCTCTTTCATTCATGAGAACCATGCCAAACATCCTTATCAAATGTCAAACCTTTTTGTTTTGTTTTTTATAATTTGAAAAATTTAAAGGTAAGAATATTGGACTTCCAAGCCCTAAATACTTTGAATGTGCATTTTTTAAAGAGCTTCTTAGTTCCTTAGAACGGGATATGTAATGGAATCCATAAAGACGCCCAACTCTAAACACTTCTGAAACATCAAAGGCAGAAGCAAGAAGAGCATCAAGTTGCAGCTAGGATTTATACAGTAAACTTTTGCATGTAAATATCCTATCTAAGCCTCCCTTAGTCACGTTAATTTCTTTATTGCCTATATTACTTTTATTCAAGGAACATTTAACCAAACAGGAAAGCATTCAAAAGTGAATTTTAGTAACAAATACTCTGGGGCAAGGGTTGCAGGAGGGGATGTGGTTTTGAATAGCTTTGTGAAAGCTTCCACTCATGATATTAAAAACTTTATTTTGCCCTCGAAGTTGGTCCAAATCAGGGTTGTTTTGAGGAACTGAATAATGCAGTATGTTGTCTTAGCCATTTAAATTCTAGATTTGTCTCTAACCTGAAGCCACCTAGGAAAGGTACAAGATTCCCACTGAGCAGCAGTGACAGAGCAGGGCTGAGTGAGAAGCTTGGTGTAGCTATTAGGAAGAACCACCTAAATGCATTACCTCATGAGACCAAGAGTGCTGGGCACTCTAGGATAAGTAACAATTTGTTTTATTGAATCAAAATTTTCAGTTTCTATAACTATTATACATTTATATGTCTCTGCTAAAAGAGAAAACAAAAAAAAAATGCTAGAGAAAAATGTTTTAAATCACTATTTGTGATCTCCAGGAATTTGTAATTAGAAAGGGTTGTTTTAATAAGCCAGGTAATCAAGGAGCAAAGTGTGAACTATAGTCTTTGTATTCCAGCTTACAGCCTGGTGCTCTGAGTAGGACAGCTTCATTTTACTGGTTCCTAAATCTTTCCAATCTGGAGCTGTGGGCAGGCACCATCAAGAGACATAGCAGCTTTGCTTCTTCTTCAATAGCCATACTGTTGGATTAATTGTGCAGATGCTAATTTCCATCTTTGTGTGATTCCAAATTTATATCATCCAGACAGACCTATGCCTGATAGCAGCAGGAGTCTCTCAGTCTTTCCTGTTGTTCCTTCAGATTGCTTTTCAAGGAAGCTTGTTGCATTGCCTTTGAAGATGGGAAAAGCATAGGTTGTGATGGCCAAAGTGTGTAAAAACTGCCCTGTTTTTAGGCTATTCAGAGGCAGGAATTGAGATATCTTTAGGAATTTTAGCATTACAATGAGTCCTGGCTGAGGACTTTGAGAATATTAGTTTTGGGATTAAATAGCCATGTAATTTGTGGTTCTGCCTTGAAGGACTTGCCAAAGGTCAGATGGAGCTCAAATGGCAAAACAGGGAACAAAAGCCAGGTTTCAGAAGAGCACACTCTCTTTTGCAGATACTTTGTTCCAGAACTATTTTGTATTCTGGCAATATATCATGTCATGTGCTGTATTACATAACCTGCAAGGAATCAGACTACATATTCAAAAGTCCTTGCATGCTGAAATCCTCTTGAAACCAGAATCCTGAAACATTAGCTCTATAAGGTATAATTATGGTAGCATTAGAAAAAATTGTTTATATTTTCAATATTTTAAAGGGCAAAACTATGCAGCATGGTTACCTGCTATTTTGTCATTGTGAACATTTCTGAGGTCTTTCTTACTCTTTCCCATCATCTTGATGGGAAGTATGTTGGCAAAGGACCAGTCAAGCTATTTCACAATTGTATTTTCATAGTTCTGAACAGATTTTCTGAACAAATGGAGATACATCCTCATCTAAGTTATTATATTAACCTCCCCAAAAGGATCAATAAAAAGAAATACAAGACCATAATCAGAATTTATGAAATTTATAATCCTTTTAACTGCAATAATAATCTTTTAGAAACCACATCTATGCAAGACTGCAGAGAGAACAGAGCGGCTTGGGCGCATACATGTATATGATGGCTTCAATATGTTTTCCAGGAGACTTTCCAGTATGCTGAAAAGGACGTACTGGCAGTTTTATGTAACTGGGTAACACATGGAGATAAAAAATTGCAAAACCTATTTATCCAACTTACACTTTCAGTCTTCCAGACAGTTGTCATTGCAATGCCCTTTGAAATTAAAATATGTATTAAAAAAAGAGGCAAAGATATGGCTGGGTTAACTTACCTAGCTGACCAAATCCAAAGTTTAGATGCTTCAAATCTTGCTTGTCTAACTGGAGAGTGTCTAATAATTGATGATATTTGTCCTTCTGAAAATACAGAATTATGAAAATAAATGTCTCTTTTCTGGTAAGTATCACAATCTTGCTATGTTAATGCATCTCAAGCATACAGATAAGCCCTATCAACCTGATGGAGACATGTCCCTAGGGTATTTTCCAGAAACCTGGTTTCTCTTTGCTGATTGTCTTGGTTAGAAAAGACAGGTGTTTGCTGGGGAGGGCAGGACCTCCCTTTGGAATGAAGAATTCAAACCCC